>LPNX010059288.1:625429-823477 GCA_001517045.1 Pseudotsuga menziesii
CCGATGGGTGTCTTCTGAACTCGTACAAGGCCTTCTTTCATTTGCACACAAGATTATGCATGTCATGTGACTTCACTTCTATTAGCTGTAAATGTTTCTTTGTATACTATGCCTTCTCTTCATGAGAAGCCTCGTGCTACGAATCTTGCTTTGTATCCCACGATGTTTCCATCCACTGGATGATGGAACTATGAACTTCTCTTCAGGTCTTGATACTGCACCCAGACATCATTCTTCTTGAACTGGTCTTCCCCTTCTTCTTGGTGGAGGGAAGGTTTTGCATGATGTCACTGCACTCATCATATTATTCTTTGTCTTTGAACTGTCGTCACTTGTTCTTCGGAACAAGTCTTCATTCTTCGTTGCCTGCGATCTTTCCTACAAGTCAAATGCATTTGTATGGTTAGAAACATTTCATAAGGAATATTTATATTGGCAAACACTTATGCATAAATATATGATCATGCAACTACTTTAGCCAATACAACATTCATCCATATCTCATTGAAACTTTCTAGATGCCTTCCATCTCTACCAGGACAACATTGAGATTGTGCACTAATCCAATATGTCAGCAAAGAGGTTTCATTCTAGATAAGTAGCAATGGAGAATTTGTATAGCACCATGAGATACTTACCCATCTCATGCATATTAGTAGTATACTGTCATTAATGCAAACATCCTATCATGCATAATACAATAACTGAATATAAACAAATGCATAACAAAACAATATTATGAAAATAGAATACTTATCTTTATTTGTTTCATGGGTAGACTACTTCTTGAGTCTTCAGCTTCATCATCTTCTTCATTCATGATAGCATCGTTTCTTATCCAAAAGCTAAGGTGGATAAGAAGTTCTTCAAGAGTTGAGTTCTTCATATTCCTCATTGCTTGAGGGATCTTCTTTGGATGGTAAGAGCTTGATCTTCAGTTGCTCCCACCTTCTCTTCTCGGGCTTCTTCTTCTTGTTAGTTCTATTCCCAGAGTCTACTGAAATTAATCACTTCCTTATAGCACACATTCCTTGAATGAATGAATCCCTCGATCCTGGGAGGCTAGTCAAGGTGGCCATCACCACTTCTGCATTCTTCACTTCTTCTTTTACCACTTCAAGTTGTTCTTGATTTGAGAGACTCTTATGACTGCATGGTCTCTACATTCTAAATCTTCACATTCTTCAACTAGTTTATCAAGGTCATATTCTAATTTCTGTTCTTCCCTTCAAATAGCTTGGTCAAGGAATCAAACATCTTCGGTGTCTTTTAGGGAAGACACTTGTGGTACAAGTTGATCCATGACTGAATCAACCATGATCTTCTTGGACTTGACCAAGTTCTTCTTGTGTAAGGCTTCTAGCCTCATCTCCCTCTGAAACTAGAACCTCTCTACTCATGTAGGTGTCGAATCCATTTCTTCAGAGAGATCAAATACTTCTATGCTTGGAATTTGTGAACTTCACCAAGCTTATCTTCAAGCTGTTGTGATATATCACTTTGAAATGAGAACCTCAAATGAAAATAGCAAAGGATTAGATCTTACCGATTTGAGGTGTCCGTCCTTGTCCCGGAGTTTGTTGATCTAGGGTTTGTCACAGAAACCCTAATTTTCAAAACTTGGAATATTTTAGATCTGATTGGGTGAACAGATAGATCTCTTCAAATGGAGCAGTCCGGTGTACTCCTTTTCTGAAAACAGTGGAGGGAAGCTCCTGAAACAGGAAGCCCTAATTTTCTGATTTCTTCTGCAGAAATGCCTGTTACTATTTCTGTGATATCTCCGAAATTAATGATCCTATATGTCTGAAATTTATCACTGAGGTAACCTCGCATGTCCCTGATCCAACACCACAGGTTTCATCAGAATTGGTTTCACCATTTTGTATTTATGATCCTTTTCCCAAGGTGACCTGTTACAGGACTGTTCAGAATAGCGAAGTTGTACGGCATGCCACGTGTCACTGGTTCATCTTCTAAGTCTGATATTTGGACCACTGAAATTAAATTCCATGAAATTTTTGGAACATCTTTAAGAATTCCATTTGGACCTCTGTAGCCCAAGATATTTCAATTCTCCCCAGGTGTCCTGTTTATGGATGAATTATGGAAGAGGCTGGAGCCCTAACTTGGAGAGATCATATCTCCCAGAATATAGCGACTCTGAGGTTTATTTTTGGACACAGTGTTCATCAGGATTTTATCTTCGACCCCTGCAATATTTAGCTTCTGAGACTTTTCCAATCTCGGAATATAGCGACTATACCAAAACTTAGCAGTTTTAGTATTTAGGGTTTCTCCTAGCTCAGGGTCAAACTAGGGTTTGACTTTCCTGGAGTTTCACCCAACCAAATTTCTTGATCCAGGTCTCTAAACTTCGGTTTTGATGAGGAGAACAATCATATGCTAGTCTCACTCAAAAATTCCTCTTCTGTAGAAAGCCCTAATTTCCACATCGAAACTGAAAATGCTTGAAATTGAATTCCGCATCGACAGAAATATGCACCCTTCAAAGGAGAGTCATCCTAGCATAATTTTGCTGAAAATATATGGAGGAAGATCCACAAAATAGGAATCCCTAGTTCCTGTAGCTGCACAATGTCTTCTTCTCAGGTTAGCTCTGATACCATGTTAGTTTTTCATCACATTTAAGCTAGCATTATGTTAGGATCTTTTCACTGAGAGAATAACAAGCACAGCAATAACATAAGCACATCACATGAGACAAGAGACACAAAGAGTTTTGATAGGGGAAACCATAAATGGAGAAAACCCCTCAACTTCCTCTAAGATAGTATCACCACAAGATGTGAAACCTAAAATAGTAAGATGACCTCCCAACACAACAGCAGCCTTCTGTCTTCTATCAAGCCAAAGTATTTCCTTCTCCAAAGGTGCACCACACTTGAGAGAGCAAGTGATGTAATTCACAAGTGATAAATAGAGAGACTCTCATTATCTATTTATATTCTTCCGCTGACTTGAAGTGCACTCAACCATGTAGGCTTAACTTACAATTACTTACTTGAGCCTACACCTTAATTAGCGTATAATAACCCAAGTGCCCTGAAACTGTGGGGACTTACCTAATGACTTGACAAGAATTGTTTACATTAATAATCCTCCCGATCGGAACATCGGGGTAAGACAATATGACTCAAATACATAATAGAAACATCCCAGAATAAACATCGGGTTACAATATATAAAATACATATCAAAATACATTCCGAAGTTACATATACATCAACAATGAGTTCCAAAAAATCCTTTGGCACAACACTGATGAATGTCGATCAAAGTAGTCATTGGTGGCCGAGATAAAAGATTCAGAATCAAATCCTGATTTCAACTCATAACCCAATGTCATAGCCGCAGACTATGGGAAGTGGATCATTGATGCAATACCCAGTGTAATTGTCCAACCAAAGGAACCTAAAGAGTCAGAGGTAGAGGAACGTCTCTTCCACTAAAAAATGTGGGTGAAGTTAATCCCCTTACATTTTGTTATTAACTGCAGAAACCAGAAAAAACTAATCTCGACAAAAGTCATCAAGAGATTGGAGTTTTTGACAACACCACACTTGTAACCATACAACATCGATTGGATAAGACAAGGAAATTGTATCCGCATTACTCAACAACGTCGCCTACCATATGGAATCAAGCCTTTCAAAGACGTGGTACTCTGTGATGTGGCCCAAATTGAATACTGTGATGTTAATTTAGGACAACCATATATGTGGAAGCGTCATGTTGTATATGAATCATCACCTCGGAATGTCATTGTCACTTTGGGAGGACAACTTTATCGGATACCAGAGACATTTTCACCTGCCACAGTCTCACAGGGAAGGAAGACAACCTCCAACACTGAGAAATTTTCCCTCTTTACAATTTCCTCTGAAGGAGAACATCAGATCATATAGACCTCCACAACCTCTGCACGGAGTGTCTCTGTTCAACAAAAACAGGAAGAACACAAAGTCATTGTTTCCTCATCTATCTGAGTACCTATTAATTGCAAGGCCACACATTCAAGGTGCTCCTCCATGAAGAAACCATCCACACCGGTTCATACCAAGAATAACATGGAAACCAATATTGTTCAACATCTCCAGTGTATCCATCAACAACAATTACAACCATCTGGAGATGTCAAAGAAAGGAAGCCTTTTCACTTCAACAAATGTCGCACCGGGAGATCAAATCACCACAAAGTTTGAGATATGATACATGATTTGATGCAATGGAGACCATTTATTCCTAAGGGGGGAGGATTTATCCAGATGGAGATCGGTAGCCACCCATCGATTCCACTGTCTCAAAATAATTGTCCATTTTGGCAGTTTCCTAGTTATTTGTCTATAGTTTTTTAGGTCAGAAATTTTGGGGGGATTTGTAAGGACCTAAATGATGTTTTTTGGAGATTCGAAGGGCTAGATAATCATTCATATATCCCCATTTGAAATATGTAAGCTCGGATAGATATTTTTAATAGGCTATTGAGTGCCCAAATCGAAGATCGTATGCAAAATTTATGACCCCTTGAACTTGATTGTTCAACTAACCACCTTGGTGATGCAAACTTTATGACGGTTCATATTCTAGGGTTATGTTTTGGACCTTTAGGGTTATTTCCCTCATTATTATTATAAATATCCCCCTTCGGCCTCATTTTGTATTCATCTTGGCACATATGAGAGTAACAGCCACATATCTTCTCAAAGATAGCTACCACCATTCAAGCTATTGTATTTACAGTCTGTTCTATTTCCTCCATTTGATAGAATTTGTGTTTCATGTATCTCTATTTTCATTGCAATATATATGTGTTTATGATGTTATATTTATTCTTTTCTTTCATTCCCACATAAATCCATATCATTTGACCCCTCCATTTTCATTGTATTTGTTTAAATTTTTGGAAGGGTTAATTAATGTACAATCAAATCTAATTGGTAGTTTACAAAGTCGGGGAATTTCATCTCCTAAGGATAATACCCAAATCCTGAAGCAAGGGAAATAAACCATCAATTTTGTTGAGACAATTAAAAATGTTGAACTCAAACCAAGTTTAAAGAAATTGAAGCAAGGTATGTCTAAACAACCTCATTCCAATCCTAAAATACTTGATAATTTTGTCATGACTGATACCAATAAATGGAGACCTAAGACTTGAGATACCAAAAAAATAAGATTTAATATCAAGGAAATTATAAACCTATTGGCAAGCAACACGAGCAATTTGAACATAAAATTTCAAATTTGTCATTTCATCAATTTTCTAAACGACATTATATATCACAACCTTAATCAACACTCATCAATAAATATATTAGGAGTGCCTTCAGAATCTTTGATTTTGAAGGTACTCCCAATAGAAGTTGATGGATTGATTGATTTAGGGGGATTAGCATCAGCTTACATCTGGATTGAATTTCTTGGCTTTAGTTTCTTATTTATTCTTGATCATTTGTAAAGTTCATAACCCTGAAAGTTAGCAACTCCTAATTTTATAATATCGATCATTCATGCAAATTCAAGGTCATGTAAATTTATTACATCAATAGTATTGACTGTTAACCTAGTAAGTTGATACATGATATGACATTTTTTTTTGCAATTTATAAGTGTGGTCTAATGAGCTCTTCCACTTCCAAAACATATATCTCATCATAATAATCATGGGGATAAAATTTTATTTCATATTGATATCACAAGTTCCCCATTGTTATACACTTGTCCTCATTTATGAACTTTGTATCTTAAGATGAGATAAGATTTATGGGATTATGAAATTTTTAAATGATACCTTGAGGTAAAGTCAGTGTTAAAATTCCATCATAAGTGGCTAAAATGATTCTCGAAGGTTGGGTATGGTTTTGGCTACATTTACTAATTGTTCCTCATCATTGCAATATCAACCATGATTTTAATTTAATCAATTGTATCTTTTCTTATTAATCTTGGTATTATTTATATTTGATGATGAAATATTATGTGATTGTAACCATTAACTTATGCTTTGAAGTAAAGATTAAGGACTATTGGTTTTACTAGTCCATCGCATTGATATAAAAACATGTTAGTCAATATTGGTCTTATTATGGAAATTGAGGGTTTTGATATCTGCATAATCCAATTGTCTGCCATCTGTTGATTTGCCATCATGCAAGTATCACGCATAGTTGTTACCCGCTTGATTTTTCTAAAGGTCATTATTTCATGGTAAGTGTTCTGCGATTCCCATTAACTTGTCAATTCGAAGGCATGATGACCCTGCATTCCATGACTACACATGAAGGTTCACAGTACCTTGGTGAAATGAAGATGTTTGGATTTTTGGTTAATCTGTTTGAATCCAGGATAGATCGACTGTGTTTCTTAATTTGGGTTTGGAAAATCCATGAAGCTTGTGTAATTGCTATTATGGCCCCTGTTTCAAGATTCGAGCTCGTGGGTGATGAATATTTAGACACTGCTCTCGAATGTCGTTAATTGGTGGTAAAGGTAGGATGGTTAGGGTTTCGGCAGAAATTCTCTGGTTTTAATTTGGAAATTTCTAGGGCATTCACAACGTCATTTGATGGTATGAAAGCATAGGTAGGAGATATCGTGTTGCTATTGACAGAGGAGTTTGTCTCTCGGGATATAGGTTTGCCATAGGTAGGAGAACGTTGGTATAAGGGAAAACATCTGAAGAATGATGATTGGAAGGAGTTCTTGACTCCAACTAACCGACAAATGAAATATAATTATAGTTTCCCTTCTCAGCTACTGAAGAAGAAATGGCGTTCTCTTCTCGAACTTATTATCAGGTATGTCACCTTTGAAGGTCGACTTTCCCAAACTCAGTTCTATCATCTTTGGCTATTAATGATTTTCAAAGGGCATCCTGTGAATATTCTGTATTACTTCTTAAGTAGTTTGCAGAAGATGGCTTGTGCTTATCAGAGTAATGTGGGGGGATAAGGAACGGAGCATGTTTCATCATGGGCTTATTAAGATACTTGTCTCCTACTAGCTAGGAGAATTGGGAGATTCTTGGAAATCATTTCTCGCCCGTAATGAGTTTGGGGAAAATGATGAGTGGCCCCGACGGAGGTCCAAAAAAAGGTAAATACGTATCAAGACAGAAGTAGGTGGGCCTGAGTTAGAAGAATTTGACTCCCAAAATGATCTAGACAATGAGATATCTGAACCCGGTCGAACCCTAAGTGACAGTGACCTTAAGGTCAAGTCTGAGGTAAACCCTGAGACACTTGTTGATGATTCTCGGCCTTGAACGAGTAAATTGGTGATTATAGCACCCTGCCCAAATGATGGCCTTCCATATTCACAGACAAACGTCAGTCATAAACTAGCCAAGGATGAAGTTAGTAGGGTGCTGAGTAATCGGGAAATTCGCCGAACCACTCGTAGCATGACAGCCGCGCTCTTTACGAGTAGAGATTTAATTGTAGGGGATGCCCCGTTCATTGAATTGAGTGATTCTTCGGAGTCTCTTCCCAATGAACCTGTTGGTCCAACCATTCTTGATCTGAAGTATGTATCTGCCTCTAAAACTAACGCTGGGGGTGTCCAACAATTAAATCCTGGGCCTAATGTAGATCAATAAATTGACCAGAAGCCATGTACAGGGGTGAGAGGTAATGGGGAGCCAAATGTAGGAGCAGTAGAACAACCTAATCAAATTCCCTATGCTTAGGTCATATCATCCTTGGAAACTGATTTGAAAGAGGCTCAGGTTATTAGGGCATTCGCTATGGAAGAAATTGCGAGCTTGAAAGTTGATGGGACTTCCTGGGTTGGTAAATGGAAGCTCTTGAGGGTAAAGAAGCTCAGATATAAAGCTTAGGATAAAAAACTTCTGTCAAAAAATAAAAAATTGATCAAACAAAACAAGATTTCCAATACGAGAGCTGTTATATTTAAGGCCAAATTAGATGAAGCAAGACAGAATGTGTCGATTCGACTTTCTATTGAATCAGCCTTTAAAACTTGATATTTATGTTTGTTGTATGAAGTTCAATTTTGTTTTATGGTTAAAACTTTGTCAGGCATATAGATGGTTTAAAAAAATAGGCTTCTATAGGTTAGTAATGTCCTATAATATTCAGATTATGTCTTGCATGCAAAGTGTTTTCGTTTATTTTATAAGGATACCTGCAGAATTAAAATTCTGCAGGCATCCTATTTATTTTTATATGTTGATGTTTTCACTTTGGTAACTGATCTTCTTTGAAAATTCCAGGTGTCGTGGAGTATGCAAGCTGAAGGTTGATGATGTGCTACAATTTTTGGATTCGATTAGTTGGAGCTTACTCATTGGAAGATGCCCTGAACATGCAATTGTTCGCTATTTTGCTGGTTCTACATTTCTAATTTTGAGCATCGTCAGTTGATGGATTGTTGGATATAATGATGCCTCATGCAGGGGAATAATGATACTGGATTTTATCCAGTAAGTTAGTTATTTTCTTTCACATTATTCCATCCTAGTTTTCCCTCAACGACATTCCTAGAATCATGGCATTTCTTTTTCTCTATATTCGGATAGGAATCCACGTAGTATCATAGAAATAGGGTGGTCATTTGATTAGTAGTTGGTTTGTCCTCTATATCAACAAGTTCCAAACACTGATAAAGGGTTCGATTTCTGAGACATTTGGGGAGAATTCATATTATACAGTATTATACTTTATTTTGTCGTGTTGGTGTTCTTGGAACTTCTTCTGAGGATTACTGAGTGTTGCAGGATATTAAAGACCCTAGCTAAGTCTTTAAAACAGTTGTACTGTGTTACCGATTATTCTCTTTCGTTATCTTTACTTTCATATATATATATATATNTGAATGAACTTCTTCATAATTTCAATTGTTCATAAATCTATTTTTGATAAATTTCTAACTTGTTGGTTGACCTTGTTTCATTTACAAGTTAGTATATGATTATATTCATATGTTTCAGGATTGTGGATCTATTTACTATCATTGATATTTGATTTTAATTTTCTGTTTCAATTATTGTACAATAAGAGTGTTATCTTATTGTAGGATAATTGAGATTTAATTCTGTTATTGGAGACTTTTCTACCAATCCGGAATTGTTGATCATCTTTATGCTTTAAAACCTTTTGTCAAATTAATAACTCATGCTCTTGGCCAAGATAGGTAATTGCATTTAGATTATCATAGAGCAGAATTAGGAGCTGTTAATTTTTTGCATTTAGTTTAAGGTAGTTTCTTTCAGAATTAGTTGATCATTTAGTTAGATTTATTTGTATTGATTAGAATATTGATTTAAGAAAATCCCCCCCACACACACCCTTGAGAGACTCTCTATTTGGAGAGCACATCATATAGGTAGCAGGGCCTTGATTTTGTGAAGGACAGTTACTTTAAACACATACAAGATTGCATTAAGTCAAGTGTGTGGGTTGTCTTTCTGTAAGTTGGCCTAAGGTCATTTTTTCCGGCCAACAAAACCCTAAATGTAAGAAGAATACTATAATTGGAATTGAATCCTCCTCAAATGAGGAAGATAGTAAATCTAAGAAAGAAGAATAATGTGTAACTGGGGTTTTAGAGAAAATTCAAAAAGGGCCTTAAAGAACTTCCAGATCTTTTGGAGGGAAGTCATGCAATTAAAGACAATGTTGGAATGGAAGATTCAGAGGATGAAGTAATTCCAGATCCTGTAGATTTTATTGACAGAGAAAGATTAATTATTATACATGAAAAAGTTGAATCTTCTAAGAGACGAGAAGTGGAAGCAGAAGCCGGTCATTCAATGAAAATCCTCATTGATGAGGACCATTCTGAAGACATGTTGGATATTTAAAGCCTTAAAAAATAACTTCAGTAATATAAGGAACAAAAAAGGAATTTGAATGAATCTAATGATAAAATGATGCAACTGATTTAGATGTTAAGAAAAGATATATTGGATTTGAATGCAAATTATGAAGAATTGACCCAATTGGCCCAAGAAGCAGTTAAGAGGAGGAAAGCGACTCAACATAAAAATGAGGAAATTCCTAAGCATGATGAAGAGATTCTAAAGAGATTTCATAATACAGAGAAATAATGTTAATGGTTGCAGAAGAAGTCCCAGGATTTGGATGGCTTAGTTTTGCTAGTAGATGCAGCTTGTTGCGTTTAATTAGTCAACATCCAGTTTTGAAGGGCTCTATATCAAGAAAAAAGTGCATCAGAGTGCAAGTTTTTTGGGTAAGCACTCCACATGGAAGGTTCAAGATTACTGAAGCAGATCCTTAATCCCTGGCTTGTCTTGGATGGAATCAATAAGTGTCTTTCAAACAAATTGTGTAGCTACAGCTGGAAATCACCTACATGATCGATCTCATATGATTTAAAGTAATGGATAGAATACAAAATTACTACTTTAGTTGTTAAATTTAATTTATAAATGTATTATAAAATTCGATCCCTAGTTTCAGAAACTTGGTTTAGTTATAAAATGTAAAAAATCCTATGATAGAAGAGGTCAATGATATGAGGGCCAAGAGGTCATATTTTGAGAGTTTAAGGAATGCGATCTATTTATTTTGAATACCTATAACTAATGGAGATATTTGATATATTAAGAGCCAAATTTTCAGCTATATTTTGAACTTGAATATTCTACAGTTTGGTTTAAACTATCACTATTATGAAATCCTTTGTATTGATGTTTTCATTGTGAATGCTCATATTGTGGTTGAATATTCATGAGTATGTGTTTAGAATGTGTTTCTAAATATGGTATTTTAAATGCTATATACGACTGAATAGTTTGTTCCTTACATTGTCATTAAGTTTTAAACCTAAGTAATCTTGATATGTTTCTTCTATCTATTTAGGCAACTCTCATTATTTCCAGATCCTGATGTTTTCAGTTGTCTTATACTCTCTCCTTTTTCCAACATTCCCTTGATCTCTTACTTAAACAATGATAAAATACAAATCTTAAAACCTGAGGTGCCTAAACTATGTATCCTTGTAGTCTAGTACAAACTTTAGGACTAACACAAGGGTTTTTCTTTATGTTCCTTGATGCATTGGTTGATGATGGTGATTTTCGTGTTTCACATAAGGGGGATTCTTCTCATACTTATTATGAATATTATTTTATGGATGATCTCATGGTTTCTTGTTGGCCTCACTTGTATTGATCACTTAATGTCACTTGTACATGGGCCTCGTGGGATATTGATAACTCAAATTCCCTAAATCACCTATTGAAGGTGGCTCATAACAAGTGAAGTTGTGATCTAGGTAGTGATTTAGGTGAATAAAAACTATGTTTGATGCCCCTCATGTCACCTTGGGAAAACATATGAATGTTATTTTTTGTTACTAATGTGCAGACTTTAGATATGTTGAAATATTATGAATATCCAACCAACAAAAGAATAATGTATTGTGTGACAACAACCATGATTGATGTGCATTAGTATCAAGTTTGCATATGGGAGGTTCCCCATGCATTTTCCAACTTCAATACTCAGTATACAAAAGATACATAATAATAGTCTTGTAGCAACATTTGAATGCTTGTACTCATCATCAAGCAATGCCCAGATCACGATGCAATGAAATCTCATCATTATGACCACTTTAGATGTAAGTTTGGGGATTTTTTTACCTCGTGTAATAGAATTAAGCAAGATTTATGAAAATTCCTAAAACTAAAAGGGAGGACCACTCTTTTACAATAGTTATAAGGGAACCATTCCACAAAACCATACTTATCATAAATATGGAAATTCAAGGTATTCCTGACTATAGTCAAAGGAGAACTAAACCATGGGAAAGAGTACCTATTTAAGGGCATTTTTTTGGGAATAAAATAATTTTGGAGAAAACCTCCCTCGATCCCAAAAAGAAGGAGAAAATACAATATTGACTTTGATTTTGCTTCGTCGGATCCATGGAGGTTTTCTACAAAGATTAGATGGCTCCCATGTTTTTAGGTAGGCTTTGCATAAAAACAATTGCATATGTTTAGCCCTAAGTTCCTAACCAATTTTGAAAAATGACTATAAATTTGAAGAGGATGAACTTCAAGTTCCATTTCACATTTTTAAGAAGTTTTAGTCAGCTCAATTTCCATAGTCTTCATTTTAAACCTTAATTTATTAGTGGATCAAGTATTAGGGATTTTTCCATTAGTTTCAACCTAACCAAAGGTGCCTAGTTTTTCTACTGGAATATTTAAAGCCTCTATCCTTTGATATTTGATAACTAAAACTTAAGTTGTTAGAGATAGATTAATGATTAAATTAGAAAGCCACCAAAAGAGATTATTTGTAGGTATTAGATTCAGGATAAAACTATCAATTAAAATGAAATCGCATTGCAATTAAGAGAAAAAACATCCTAAGGGTTAACAAATGAACAAGAAAAATAGACTCTATGTGGACGTGCTAAGGTGAAAAGAAGAAAAGGAAAAATAAATTTGGTATGACAGTTTTAGGAATAACATGTTGTGCCCTCTATATCAAGTTATAATTGAAGTATGTTGAGTGAGGACTGATTTTTATCCTTGTATATGAAGCCAATATATATATTCCTAGAAGATATTTACACTTACACCCTCAATCCATCAAACTTGCAAAGCAATCTACTGGACCAGATAATCATTCGTTGAAGAAAAATAGAGGTATATCTATGGTTTCTTTGTCACTATTGATGCAAGATTGGGGATTGTTTTAGATTATTTTGTGGGTATTATTAAGGGAAAAAATCTACAATAACATCCTATAGAAAAAGTGGCAAAGTAATATTACCAAAGCCATCATTTGATACTCTAGGGGATAATACTACTGGAAGGATTGGGACAGACCTTGATCCAAGACTATTATATTGTCTTCCAGCCTTGTAATATTTCATGTCAACAATCAACGACCTTTAGACCTAGTCATGATCAACATGAATTTGTCAAATCATGTAGCATAATAAGGGAAATCCTAGGCATATTTTACTGCAATAAAAGGAGATTGTATATGGAAAACAATAGAGACATTATGTGGAAGCACTAATGGGTCATCTCTGACATCACTCCTGAGATAAGTTGTTGATTTTTCTTAAGCAGTTACGTGTTTTCTGTTTTCTTTAAGCTTTATTTCCTTATTATCATATATAATATCATACATCACGAGCACATGAAAACATAAACTGCATATATGAGAATCATCGAAATAAACACATCCATAGTCTATTCGGTGAAATAACCATTATATAGTCCAATTACACTTGCAAAGATGGTTATTCAAAAGCCTAAAGGAGTAGTGATGTAGAATGTTGCACTAAATTCCCTCATGTAAGTGTTATAAATATTGTGTGACAGGGAAAAAATGGTGCATAGACAACCCCATAACAGTGCCCTTGCTAATTCCCCTTAATTGAGAAATTAATATTTAACACATATGCATGTATCTCAAGGCTACAAAGAGATGGTATAACTAACTATAAAGCTAACACATCAATATGTTAATTACTAAATACATGGGGATCCCCTATAAGGATGCACCTTTAAGGGATGAGAGATCCTTATTCTTCAATTTGGTTGGGTGAGTTTGTTGAAAGAATTGGTTGGCTCTCCTTGGACACATTTCATAAGTTGAAGACGCCATTGTAGACCCCCCTTGTTCCTTATCAGTTGCTCTTATTTTAGATTGAAAGTGTATGCACTTTCCACCAAACTCTGAAACATGCCAATATGTTGCAAAAGGCATGTTAATTATAGATTTACGGGCCAAGTATGGAGTTGCATAGAGAGTTGAATCATGCCAGAGCTACTAGATAAGTAGGCCATTAATGAATAGTTGTGGGGGGGGTTGTAAACTATCCAAGTGCAAAGAATAAGGATAAAAAATATTTCTATGAAAGTTGTGTATTATATAGGATACATGAGTAGATAATTTCTCCATGAGTGCATATGTGAGAGAATTATATTAATGGTGAATTTTTTATGTAAGACATGAAGGACTATGATGTGTTGTGGTGAGGCATTTATAGTCTCTAGGTATAGGATTAGTGGTAGTAAGTAGTTTAGATATAAGTAAGACATTATATATTCTAGGACTTTTAGTTTAAAAAAGTGCATATGGAGAGGAAATAGGATAGGAGAAACATGTTGTTGTACTGAGAAGTAGAGTTCCTATTGATTGCTACATGTGTATGCCCATTATTTAGAAATGCAGAACCCTAGATAAAAGCAAGGTGTTGGATAAAAAACATTTCTACTGAGAATAGTGTAGTTACTCCAAGTGGTCATGGAAACCCATAATGGAAATGAAATTTGATGTGTTCAAAGTGTGCAAGAAAGAATCCCCAGTGATCCGATAAGTGATAATAATGAGCTAGTGTGTAATTCTAGCTCTAGCACCAATACAGTGCTCATTACACATTAAGTTCTCAAGCCTCATGTATCGATGGAAGCTCAAGGGAATGGTGTGGCATGGGGGTGTTGCACCAATCCTTTGATGCATTCCATCAAACAGTATATGGGACAACCTGATATAGTGAGGTGTACAAAATATTTTGTAGGAGTTAGAGAGTGTAGGTAAATTGTAGCTAATATCTTAGTGTTTATGACACGGGGGCTTCACTTGTTGGCCAATATCCTATCACGTTAGTTCATATTGTGGGTTTTAAAATTATCAAAAATCGAACCAATATATTGGAGGTATTGGGGGGATGAGGGGTTTAAGGTGGGGTGGGGTAGGGTGCTTTGTAAGGATTGAGGTATAAAAAGGGCTGGGGAGGAGGTTTTAAGTATTGGGAGGGGGTTTCAACAAAAAGAGTTTGGGTCAATATCTCTCAAAATTAAGGGTATTCTTTAATATCCCAAGATCACATGTGCTATGTGAGAGGTTCACTAAGTGAAGTCCCTGTGGTTTATGAATGGTAGTATCCCATGAAAATTCATATTTCTTATATAGGTAGCATTGTACCTCGTAACTATGCCATGTGGATAGGAATATGATATGTGTAGTTACTCCAAGTGGTCATGGAAACCCATAATGGAAATGAAATTTGATGTGTTCAAAGTGTGCAAGAAAGAATCCCCAGTGATCCGATAAGTGATAATAATGAGCTAGTGTGTAATTCTAGCTCTAGCACCAATACAGTGCTCATTACACATTAAGTTCTCAAGCCTCATGTATCGATGGAAGCTCAAGGGAATGGTGTGGCATGGGGGTGTTGCACCAATCCTTTGATGCATTCCATCAAACAGTATATGGGACAACCTGATATAGTGAGGTGTACAAAATATTTTGTAGGAGTTAGAGAGTGTAGGTAAATTGTAGCTAATATCTTAGTGTTTATGACACGGGGGCTTCACTTGTTGGCCAATATCCTATCACGTTAGTTCATATTGTGGGTTTTAAAATTATCAAAAATCGAACCAATATATTGGAGGTATTGGGGGGATGAGGGGTTTAAGGTGGGGTGGGGTAGGGTGCTTTGTAAGGATTGAGGTATAAAAAGGGCTGGGGAGGAGGTTTTAAGTATTGGGAGGGGGTTTCAACAAAAAGAGTTTGGGTCAATATCTCTCAAAATTAAGGGTATTCTTTAATATCCCACGATCACATGTGCTATGTGAGAGGTTCACTAAGTGAAGTCCCTGTGGTTTATGAATGGTAGTATCCCATGAAAATTCATATTTCTTATATAGGTAGCATTGTACCTCGTAACTATGCCATGTGGATAGGAATATGATATGTGAATTTCTCCATATGATACATCTATTTTCCCATGTTAACTATGTGTATAAGGGATTACAGAATGCTTGAGCCAAATAGTATTTGACAAAATGTTACGGTTGTGTATGTCTACTGCTACCTTCCATGAACTAGAGTAATAAAATCATGTTTGGTATGATCTAGTAGTTTTACACAGTGTATTGCGGTGATGTAGTTGGTTAGAGCACTAGGGAAGGGATTTTGTGGGTTTTTGTTAGCCATGCATAAGAGACTAATGAACCTTATCGTGCCCCTCCTTCACCATAGAATATTGAATCTTACTAGAATTGTTTCACATGAGATGTCCACACAAGAGGACATACATAAGAAATACCTACATCCAATTATTCATGCCTTATCACGATAAAATAGTAAAATATAGTGAATATAATATTAACAAATATAAAACAGGATAAACAAATCTATAAATGTACAATATATGTTCATAAATATAATGCATATACTGTATACAATAAAATGTATACATGAGATTGTTTGGAAAAATACATATAATAAATTTGTGTATACAACAAAATGTGCTTTCCATACATAGTGGTGAATCACTAGTACCCTACTTCTTTCTAGTTTTTTCCTTTTTAAGAAGGTCCACAATTTTGACATTGGCTTCATTGACTTCCTCATTCTCTTCTCGATCGGTTTCTTCTGGAGCTAGACCAAGATCATCAGAATGCAAGATATTTCTCCTTGTAGGATTACTAGTAGTAGGATCGACATCAACTACAATTAAAGAAATCGATTATTAATAAGCTCATCTATATTATAGATAAAATCGAAAGAAAATAAAACGTTTCAACTCATTATTGGTACCTGCTAGTGTAGTAGGGGTAACCTTTGGTTGAGAAGTACGTTGGGCCTTTAAACTAGGTTCTTGAGAAACACCTAAATATTCTTGTACTGCCTGCAATAACATATTTAGTTGTTGTATAGTCACACAATATCAATTTGTATACCTTGATTTTTTATCAAAATGCATTGAAATTGTATACCTCCTCGTCGACAGTAGAATTTTGAGTTGCATTTCCATTTTTCATTTAAACCATGGCATTATAGCCCCTTTTCAATGCTACTTTATGCAGACTACATAACTTAATGTAACAATTTTTGGTAAGAAAAGCATTTAAAGCACAATTAAAAATGAAACAACGACAATTTTTAAATCTTAATACTTACATATCTCCACTTGACTTTAATGTAGACCCCTGTGCCAAGTTTGTTTTGGCCAACCTTCTCCAACCTAGATTGTGTAGTCTTCTATTTGTCTTTGAGCCTACGAAAATGGTCAAGTACATGTTTCATTGCTCACTGCACTATTTTATCTACCTCGATGATTATATCGCATTTGGAGGCAAGGATCCCTCTTTACTCTGCTTCTTCTCCTTGGAATCATTTTCCAATGCATACCACTCCTATTCTGGATCAGTCCAGCACACTCATAATTGGAGTGTTTTCCAATATTGTTGGGGTAATTAGCCTGTATTGATTTGATATATTTTCCCGCCATGGTTTGAACCATATTTTGGTTGAATATTGCTCCAAACAAATTTATCATGTGTTGCATCAACTCCTTCTTTAATTTGATGTTTTGATATCTATAACCTGTCTAATTGTTGACGCAAATAAAGAAAAATCATTTTCGTGCAACTCTTGGTAGAACAAGTTGTTTCCTACATTGCAATAAAGTTTTTCGATTAGATAGATAGAATGGATTTAAAATTATTCATTGTTGTATAAAATGAAAGCATGCCAATGGATTAGACATAAATATGAGAGATTTTATTCACTTCACCGACACTAAATAATGGTCCATCTCTAAAGAAACTTTTAGTTGTTCGTTGCTCTTGATTTTTATGCCTGTTGTTATGGGACTCCTACCATCCTGTGATGAATGAGGTGCAGGAGTACTAGAAGTACATTTCATATGTGCATATGGGGTGCTAGACTACCCCACACCAATACTAGTTGTACAATTAGGGGAATATGTGGCAATAGAGGGGGTCAAGGGTACATCCATAGATGGATGTCTAGTGCTACCCCCGACACCTATGAAGAATTCCTACAAATATAGAATTCATTGAGTAAATCTCATGGATTACTTTAAAAAATATCCATTTAAATGAACTAATGGCATATATTTTGAAAAAACACATGCGTTGTACTTCTTGATGTGTTCCATCAATAATTCGCTCCTTTCATTCTCATGAGTCTCTTCAGTAGCCACTAAATCTGCAAGCTCTTAAGCTAATAAACTAACATTTTATGTTATAAATACTATTGTTTGGGAATTCTTGATCTATACTCTTCCCTCATTCAACATGTACCATAAATGATGATTTTTTAACCATATATCCAAATATCAACATTACGACATTAATTATATGTAATGACACTGAAACTAAGTAAAATATAGAATTAGTTCATTTAAAGTTTATGCATATCTATACTACAAGTTTGTAGTGAAGAAGTTTGGAAACATGTGGTTTTGACATTGCCTGGCATAATCCTAAATATTAGAAAAACATTGGATAAATTGGTGGTTTACAAGAAAAGAAATGGGTTCCACTACAGGAAGATCATTTATATCTAGAACCATAAAAAAACATATTGAATATCCCTTACTTGGATAGTAAGGAAGAAGAGGAAACTATACCCAGCTCTGGACGAATATCAATGGATTGTTATTGTATTTTTAACTTTAGAAGATATTATGATTTACATTATCATTGTATGTTGTTGTACCCCCATCGGATATGTGTTTACCTCCTTCCTGGCTGTCATTATTGTCTATGGTCCTTGAGTTACAACCTTTGTTGTAAGCCGAGGCAGTAGTCCCCAATTTAATATAATGAAATGTATTTTTGGAGTCCCCCTAGGTGAGCTCGGCCTTGCTAGGGTAAGATGTCGACCCAGTCAAGTTAAAAGGTCGGTCACTTGATGTGTGTAAATAGGGAGGTGCCCTTCCTGATTTAGACACACACTCAATCACTCAAGTTTGCATGACGAGAGAAAGAGAGTTGCAGAAGACTTCTTATACATGGGTTTTTACATATTGCAATATTGTCTTAGTGATGAAACTATTCAGAGGAAGTTTGTGGGGTTTTCTCCTTTATGGATTCCATGAGGAAAATATTTGTGTGTTGTGTATCTTCTATATCTTGTGCACCTTGGATATTTTTTTTTCTTGTTATTCTTTCAGATAAAGATCCTAATCAATTTGAATAAGACTAGAAAAACTAACATTGTATCAGAGCATGTCTAAAAAAAGGCAATGAGCAACAGTGGAAACTAGGGATTCCTAGTTCAATGTCTTCTCGCCACGAATCATCAAGAAAATAGGGTTAGTCTAACTCTCCCTGGATGGCACATCTTTTTGTGGAAGCAAAATCTAAAGTGAATAATTTTCATTTTTTACCTAGACACTAGTGCCGAGAGAAACTAAGGCATCAAGTTCTAGAGGCTTCACACCTCAACTTTCAGAAAAGGAACTTATTGAGAAACTCGCCTCAAGGAGGCACATCTTTCTATCTAGACAAAATTCCAAAACTTCAAGTTTGGAAAATTAGGGTTTCTCTAACAAGCCCTATGACAACCATCTCCAAAATTAGGTTGAGCACCTCAAATTGGTAAGATCTATATCTCTGCTATTTCCATTTGAGGTTATCATTTCAAAATGACTCATCACACTCAACTTGATGATAAGTTTAAGGGATCTAATCAATTTTGAGCATGGAATTACAATATCTCCCCAATCCTTGAAGAAAATGATTTGGATCAGTATACCAGTAAGGAAGTTCCAGAGCCAGATGGAGATGAGGTTAAGTCTATTCATAAGAATAACTTTGTTAAATCCAAGAGGATCATTGCATATTCCATTAAGGATCACCTAAGTCCCCATGTTTCATCCTTGAATACACCTAAGGAAGTGTTATATGCATTGACGAAGTTGTTCAAAGGAAAGAACATCAATCAAAAGATGGCATTGCAGAACCAACTAAAGAATTTGAAGATACAGAACTTAGATACCATCCATTCCTACTTCACAAGGGTTTATCAAATCAAGGAACAACTTGAAGCCGTCAAATAAAATGTAGAATAAGGAGATATTGTTATAACCACCTTGAATGGTCTCCCAATATCATGGGATTCATTCATTCAAGGAATGTGTGCAAGAAGGAAAATGATCTCTTTCAGCAGACTCTGGGAAGAATGCACACAAGAAGAATATTGGATCATAACAAGAGAAAAGAATATGGGAGTGATTGAAGATCAATCTCTCACAACTCACACCAGAATAAAGAAGGAGAACCATCATCACAACAAAAGGAAGGACCATCATCAGAAAAGACAAAAGAATCCCAGAAAATATCCCTCCAATATTCAATGCTACACTTGTGATGAGAAGGGACACTACTCCATAGATTGTCCCAGGAACAAAGACTATTTCAAGAAGGAGTCCAACAAGAAAAGGTTTCATGCTCACAATGCCAAAGACAATGAACAAACAAATAAAAGATTCAGGAAAGAAAGATATGATTCTTCAAGTGATGAAGAGTATGTCCTAATATCAACACTCACTGGAACTATCTCACATGGAAGCAATGATTGGTTTGTGGTAGTGGGGCATCCAAACATATGATAGGATACAAAGAATCATTTGTCAATATATCTGAGCATGAATCACCTCACAAGGTGAAACTCGGGGATGATTATCAATACCCCATAAAAGGAAATGGAGAAGCGTCATACAAGCTAGATTCCATAAAATATTTGAAGATGAAAGACATGCTATATGTTCCAGGAATGAAGAAGAATATTCTCTCCATATATAAACTAGATGCAAAGGGAATAAAATTTGCATTCATTGATGGCCAAGTCTTAATGTGTCCAAAAGGAAAGACAATAGATGATGCAACAGTGATTGTAGAGAAAGAGGGAGATTTGTACACGTTGAAGGGACAACTTGAACAAGCATTGATTCATAAAACCCAGTGAATTATGGCACATAAGGCTTACACTATTGATTGCAAGCAAAGTAATTTCAGGACTTCTAGAAATACAGACACAGGTTCCCAGAATTAGATGATGAAGTATAACACATTGTCAAAGACTCCAGTTATTCTTGCAAGGAGATAATGATTAAGAGGTATTCCACCCACCAAACAAACAAAGATAAGTACTTGAATTGTCATTTCATATATATCTACTTAAATGATATGGTTCAGTTGTGTACATAGATATGTTCCTATATTTAGGAAGTGTATTATGCATGTTTGGGTGTCTGCGTTTATGAAATATACTATTGGTTTGCATGTGATGGGTAAGTAGCCTATGGTGTTGTACAACATTACATTTCTACTTATCTAAAATGAAACATATTTGTTGATATATTGGGAGTAGTGCACATTCCTAATAACTTTATGGTAGAGATGGAAGTCATCTAGAAATTTATCGTATATATACAGGATATGGATGAATGTTGTAGCATTGGCTAAGATAGTTACGTGACTGTGTGACATATATGTTTATGCATTAGAATTTTTCACTGTTAATATGTTTTGGAAATTATGAATTGTTTCTAATCATGCAACTGAATTTGACTTGTAGGAAAGATTGTGTACAATCACCTACAAGAAAAGAGGATGAGACTTGTTCCGAATAACAAGTGATGATGGTTCAGATTCACTCCAACAACAAAATGAAGAGGAACTTGAAGCTCCTAAGGTGAGAGACATTATCATGGAAGAAAGAGCTTCAGAAGAATGGAAGAATCATGATATGACCAAGCCACAGAAAGCAGTAGATCCACCTCGAGAGATGAAGACCATGTTGAGCACGAGATATCATCCAAGATGAAGAAAAGTATAACATGGCGTCTAGAGAAAGGAAGAGGCCTCAAACACACTCCAGTTATGTGGTAATATTGTGTGACATAATTGATCTAGATCCTTCCAGCTATGAGGAAGAAGCCAAGAAGAAATGGAAGGAGACTATTATAAAAAATACGAGTTGATCATGGAGAATGATGTTTAGGATGTGGTTCCCATATATGAAGGGAAATTTGTAGTATCTTCCATGTGGATCTACAAGATCAAGCATGCAGCAGATGTAAACATCAAGAAGTACAAAGTAAGGGTTGTGGTTTATCTCATAAAGAGGGAGTAGATTATGGCGTGACGTACTCCACTAATGAGACACACTTCTCCAGTGAAGTAGAAGTGCATATCGAGCAGAGAACCACATGTGTGTAGAAGGATTTGTACAATCTTAGAAGGAACCCATGGGATAGCACAAACAGTTACATAAGAAGCTTGAAGATCACCTAGAGATATGGAGATCTCAACCTTTGCTACAAGGTTGAAGATGGAATCCTACAGAGGATGACAAGCTCATATATGGGTGTAAGAGGAACTTTCAACAAAGTTCGAGATAGAGGATCTTGGTATTCAGTGACCTTAAGAGATGACATGGATGGAGACATAGAATATTAGTAGCAAAGGAGGATACTTGTCACTAAAGTATATAATGTTTTTATATGTAGAATACAAAATGCAGAGGGAGGATGATGCTCCGCTTTAGAGGGAGTGACTACAAAAGATATTATAGTTTGAGAATCTTGACATGGTATGGTAGGAAGAAAAGCTTCCTGATGAGATTTGGATTTACCAAGACTAAAGTGGATTCCAACCTTTACTTGAAGGCAGAATACTGGTGATGCTCTTGCTATATGTTGATGACCTATTTCTAATAGGAGAGGATGAACTCATTGTATATGAAAAGAGAAGCTTGTCATTGAGTTCAATATGAACGACCTATGGATGATGCACTACTTCTTAGGCATGGAGGTGTGGCGGAGTACAACTAAGATTTTCCTTGGTCAAGGAAATTATGCAGTGGATATTCAGAACAGATTCGGAATGTTGGATTGTAAGGAGATAGCCACACCTATGGCATCGAACTTGAAACTACTGTGTCATGCTTCATCAAAGTCAGTTGATAGAATGATGTTTCATCAAATGATTAGATCATTGATGTATGTGATGAATACAAGACTAGATATATGCTTTGTTGTGAAAACCTGAGTCAGTTCCTGATGGATTCGGGACATATTCACCTGGTTGCGCAAAAGCATGTATTGAGGTACCTGAAGAGTAAAATTGATTATGGGATCAAGTATGATACAAATCAGAATATTGACCTGCACATTTATGTTGATTCAGATTGGGCAGGAAATGCCACTGATGGGAAGAGAACTTCAAGATGCTACTTCTATTTTGGTTCCGGCATGATATCCTGGTGTTGGCACCAAAATCTACCTCATGAAAATGCTTATATTCCGACAACGAACATGCAAAAATGGATCCCAGTTTTCACCACAAAATCCATCTATTTTATAAAACCTTTACCAATTATTTTGTTAATTATTATTTTGTTAATTATTGGGCAGGAAACGCCATTGATGGGAAGAGAACTTCAAGATGCTACTTCTATTTTGGTTCCGGCATGATATCCTGGTGTTGGCACCAAAATCTACCTCATGAAAATGCTTATATTCCGACAACGAACATGCAAAAATGGATCCCAGTTTTCACCACAAAATCCATCTATTTTATAAAACCTTTACCAATTATTTTGTTAATTATTATAAATAAAAAAAGGTCTTTTATCTTTTGTTTTATCGTAATATTTTTATTAAAAAATATATTAAAACAAACAAACAAAAGTGGATAAAGGATGTAAAAGTTGTTTTATGTCATTTCAACGACAACGACATAAAGAATCCAAGATGGCCATCATTATTTTAAAGTCCTATCTCACAAGTGTGCACTATACATTGATATCAATGAGATATTCCACATACTATTAAATCTTATGCTTTTTCTTATTTAATGCATGTGGGATAGTTTTCATAATGCCATACTATACGTTGATATCAATGAGATATTCCACATACTATTAAATCTTATGCTTTTTCTTATTTAATGCATGTGGGTTAGTTTTCATAATGCCATACTCACGAGTTCATTAATAACTCAAATTTTGAGTTCCAGAGTATCATGAGTTCATCCAAGTGTCCCGAACATATACATGCTAAGTCTCATTTGTTTCTCACCAAACACTGCAGTATGTGTGACTTATATCTAGTAAAACAGAGTAAAGAGATGGGTATTTCATGCAAATTGGCATAATGATCAAGCAACTTCAAGCTTTGGTGGCTTGGAAATTGTTGGCACAATTCAAATTCTCACTCTTATTATAGACATAATCCAGGAATAAGAAAGACAGTTGGTTATTTGGCAAAGTACTTGGAATCTAGCAATTTGATATGATTTTAGCATGACTTTAAGCGTATTACTTCAAAGTGTTAATTTTTGGAGTTAGTTTGTTAGTAACTAGAAGTTAAATCCTTCCATATTTTCCAGATTTATTTTGGCCTCAAAGAAAAGCAGTTCAAGGTATTCAAAGGCATATGTGGCAGAGGATCTTGCCATTTCAAGATTGCACCCATATTTCAAGGGATCTATTTAGCGCCTCCAAGGAAATATAATATCAAGACATGATTGTTTCATATTTGAAGTAAACAAGTGGCATTTCAAGAATATGTAAATGTTATGCAGCACAAGATTAAATCCCAGGGTATTAAAAAGAATCATGAAGAAAACGAAGGCACATGTGGCAGAGCATAGTCTCAGCTAAAGAAATCATACCCAGATTTTATTGCATAATTTAAGTTTCCGAGGGGAGAAATTGACAAAGTCAACATTTTGAAGACCATTTCGATTTTTTATTGTTAAAATTCAAGGCAGATTTTGAGAAGTTTACAAGAATCAGAACTTTGGTGCAAGCTGTTTCCAGATCCAAGTTTTCAGGCACATCCAAAATCTCTTCTATCAACAATGCACGAGTCATGGGTTATATTTAAAGTTGCTGGTAGAGGATTTATTTAGTCACCAACAACTAGAGACACCTTGCAACTTGTTCCAGATTTCTTGTGGCAGATCCAGATTTATTCTATTTTTTGAACTTGATGATAAGTTTTTTCCTTAAAACTTGTAAATATTGGTTAATTGTGTTCTTCTATATATATTCACACATCTAGAATGTAAAAAGGGAGGGATTTCCAGCCAAGGGCTGAGGCTGTATTGGCAGATTCGTTTATGCACATATACTATGTTTTTCTTAATATCCATAGCTATTTTGAAATGATTATGATCATATGAGCCTGTTTTGCTTAATAATTGAATTACTTACTGTCATTATTCTGTCATGTGCATGGTCTTATTAATCCATGGCAAGATTCTCTTGATTAGTATGCAATTATCTTTAATACTTTATGCAGAACCTGATTCATGTCTTTCATGAAGTTATGCTCA
The DNA here is from genome assembly GCA_001517045.1 of Pseudotsuga menziesii. NCBI lineage: Eukaryota > Viridiplantae > Streptophyta > Pinopsida > Pinales > Pinaceae > Pseudotsuga > Pseudotsuga menziesii. The sequence continues at coordinate 650,577 of LPNX010059288.1, forward strand.
TAACTATGTCTTATTAATATCCATTCGCTGCTGATACATTCCCTGCTTGATCTCTTAAATGTATGTCTATTTATAAAATTTCATTCCCAGCTATCCTTTACACATCATTAAGATTTCTGTAAGCTTGGCTCTCTTGCACTCAAGAGTCAACTTTAGTGATAACATCTTCTGGCGTCGTTGCCAGGGACGGAGGAACGAAGACATACTTCCCTGGGCTGTACAACAACGAATATATCCAGACTTTGATGGTGAACAAAGGGTTGGTGACATAGTGGCTATGATATTCACCTCATGACTCTACTGGTTTCAAAGTGGTAGATTCAGTTACTGATCGAATTGCTTCATGTACCAAGACAACAGGGTTTGAGATAGATCTTGTTTTTCTTCAAGATTTTCAAGAACAGATAAGTATGTATTATGGTGATGAATGGGACAAAGATTTATCTTCTTATTTAGATTCTTATAACATCTTTAGTGAAGAAGATAAATTTGATTTCTTGACTCAAGCTTTTAAAAGCATTTGAGTTAGAATATGAAAGTCTGTTGTCAGAAAAGACTTCTCAAGATGTTAGTATTGGTGCAATGCATGAAAAGATAGTTCCACATAAACAAGAATTTATCAAGGTTGAAGCTTCTCCTATTGAAAGTAATGAAAGTATGCTAGAAGATATGTGCATGACCTTGAATAAAGAATTAAATCAGCATATCTTGGAAAGTTAAAAATGGTTTTCAGATGATTGTGAAAAATTTGCTTCTATGGAAATCGTGAGGTTAGAGTTTATCCAAGGCAGCTCACTTATCTTGAACAAGAAACAGAGATAGTTAATCAAAACATGGTTTTCAATTTTTTAATGATCCAGTTGCTGCTTATCTAGAGGTTTTTATCAACTCAAGTTCTTCATTCTTGTTCAGCTATAAGTATGGGTTTCACATTATGATCAGTTTTCTATAAATTATGCAATCTTTATTCTACTATACTTATAGAAGCATATTCCAAGATTTCAATTGCTAAGTCAGTTTTTAACCTGGTTTCATTGGAAATGGAAATACACATGATCAGCGTGATGTATGCAAGAATAGTGTAGATAGTGTGGATAAATAAGCTTGATGCTTCAAGCAGTTCCTTCAGTTTGCAGTGTGAGCAGTTTTAGTTTATAGTGTGCTTTAAGTTTTTTAGAAGAGCAGGGTTTCAGGGTTTGGAACAGGTTAGGAATGAGATAAAAGACTCCAACCCAATGGAGAATGACACTGTTATTTTCAGTTTTCAATTGTAGAAAAGCTTGGTTGGTATTATGTGGTTGGTTTCATCTTGCAGAGTGTTTCCCTTTAAATGAGAAAAATGAGTTGTAGGGAGACAGATTACACTGATGTACATGAAAGGCATATGGTTTGCAGGTTCTTGGCATCTCGCAGGGAGCATGCCATCCCCAAAGGGAGCCAGATGTTGGCACAAAAATCTACCTCATGAAATGCTTATATTCTGACAACGAACATGCAAAAACGGATCCCAATTTTCACCGCTAGAATATTCACAATTATTTCCACCAAAGTGTTTTCCCTGGAACTTGCACCCTTTTCACTATCTTTTGTCAAATTTGCCAAGTTCCTTACTATCAAATCTCGTGATTATTTGCTGCCAAAAATCCATCTATTTTATAAAACATTTACCAATTATTTTTTATAATTATTATTATTTTAAAATAAAAAAGGTCTTTTATCTTTTGTTTTAAAGTAATATTTTTTATTAAAAAATATATTAAAACAAAAAAAAACAAAAGTGGATAAAGAATGTAAAAGTTGGTTTATGTCATTTCAACGACATAAAGAATCCAAGATGGCCATCATTATTTTAAAGTCCTATCTCACAAGTGTGCACTATACGTTGATATCAATGCTATATTCCACATACTATTAAATCTTATGCTTTTTCTTATTTAATGCATGTGCGATAGTTTTCATAATGCCATACTCATGAGTTCATTAATAACTCAAATTTTGAGTTCCAGAGTATCATGAGTTCATCCAAGTGCCGCAAACATATACATGCTAAGTCTCATTTGTTTCTCACCAAACGGTGCAGTATGTGTGACTCTGATCTAGTAAAACAGAGTAAAGAGATGGATATTTCGTGCAAATTGGAATAATGATCAAGCAAATTCAAGATTCGGTGGCTTGGAAATTGTTGGCACAGTTCAATTCCTCACTCTCATTATAGACAGAATCCAGGAATAAGAAAGACAGTTGGTTATTTGACAAAGTACTTGGAATCTAGAAAATTGATATGATTTTAGCATGACTTGAAGCGTATTACTTCAAAGTGTTAATTTTTGGAGTTAGTTTGTTAGTAACTAGAATTTAAATCCTTCCAGATTTTCCAAATTTATTTTGGCCTCAAAGAAAAGCAGTTCAAGGTATTTAAGGGCATATGTGGCAGAGGATCTTGCCATTTCAAGATTACACCCATATTTCAAGGGATCTATATTTTAGTGCCTTCAGGGAAATATAATATCAAGACATGATTGTTTCATATTTGAAGTAAACAAGTGGCATTTCAAGAATATCTAAATATTATGCAGCACAAGATTAAATCCCAAGATATTAAAAAGGATCATGAAGAAAATGAAGGCGCATGTTGTAGAGCATAGTCTCGGCTAAAGAAATCATACCCAGATTTTATTGCAAAATTTAAGTTTCCGAGGGGAGAAATTGACAGAGTCAACATTTTGAAGACTATTTCGATTTTTTATTGTTAAAATTCAAGGCATATTTTGAGAAGTTTACAAGCATCAAAACTTTGGCGCAAGCTATTTCTAGATCCAAGTTTTCAGGCACATCCAAAATCTCTTCCATCAACAATGCACGAGTCACGGGTTATCTTCAAAGTTGCTGGCAGAGGATTTATTTAGTCACCAACAACTAGAGACACCTTGCAACTTGTTCAAGATTTCTTGTATTCTATTTTTTGAACTTGATGATAAGTTTTTTCCTTAAAACTTGTAAATTGTGGTTAATTGTGCTCTTTTATATATATTCACACATCTAGAATGTAAAAAGGGAGGAAGTTATAGCCGAGGGCTGAGACTGTATTGGCAAATTCGTTTATGCACATATACTCTGTTTTTATTAATATCCATAGCTATTTTGAAATGATTGTGATCATATGATCTTGTTTTGCTTAATCACTGAATTACTTAATGTCATTATTATGTCATGCGCATGGTCTTATTAATCCATGGCAAGATTCTCTTGATTATTATGCAATTATCTTTAATACTTGGTGCAGAACCTGATTCATGTCTTTCACGAAGTTATGCTCATATCTATGTCTTATTAATATCCATTCTCTGCTGATACATTCCCTACTTGATCTCTTAAATGTATGCCTGTTATAAAATTTCATTCCCAGCTATCCTTTACACATCATTAATATTTCTCTAAGCTTGGGTCTCTTGCACTCAAGAGTCAACTTTAGTGATAACACCTGGTTTAGCACAAAGCAATCCTACATGGCGTAGAGTACAACCGAGGAAGACTATGTTGCATCTTGCTCGACTAGTTGCGAGGAATTATGGATTCAGAAGCTACTCTCTGATTTGTTTGATCTCTAGATAGAGGTGACTTGTATCTTTTGTGACAACCAAAGTTGCGTGAATTTATCGGAGAACCCATTGTTCCATGACAAGTCAAAGCATATCGATATCAAGTTCCACTATATCCGAGATATGGTGCAGAGGGGAATAGTGAAGCTCCAATATGTGGTGAGGGATGAGCATATAGTCGATGTGTTGACCAAGCTGCTAGTCAGAGTGAAGTTCAAGTACTTTAGAGAAAGACTTGGTGTGATCTAAAACGAGGTCCCTAGAAAGAGGGAGTGACGATTTCTAGCATGGTCGAAGATGTAGGTTGTCTTGGTGACGTAATGAGTCCTAGTGTTCTCCCATGCTAGATATGACAAGAGATTGGAAGACATAGATGCATGAGATATCACATGGGAAGGTATACAAGTTGTCCTTGAACGTAAAATTCCTGTCGTGGTACATAGGTTGTTCTCGGACGTAATTAGTCCTGTCAGGTTGTCTTTGGATGTAATCATTCCTGGAGTGATACGTAAGTTTTCCTTAAATGTAATAGGTCTTGGAAGGTTGTATTTGGATGTAATCAGTCCTAGTGTTGTATGTGGTTTTTCCTTCTATGTAATCAATGCTTGATGTTGTCCTTGAATGTAAAAGTCCTGGCATGGTATGCAGGTTGTTCTTGGACATAATCAGTCCCGGAAGGTTGTCTTTGGATGTAATAAGTTATGGTGTGGTACGTAGGTTTTCCTTATATGTAATCAGTCCTTGAGGTTGTCCTTGAACATAAAATTCTTGGCATGGTATGTAGGTTCTTATTAGACGTAAGCAATCCTTATGTTTGTTCCATTGTTGGAGATGATGAGAGGTCACAAGGCACTTGGTGTGCCCCTGAGAGGTTCTCACATAGTGGTAGGCACAGGTGGACATTGAGATGTAATGAGTCCTAGCATGTTATTATGTTTTAGAACGTAGGTTGACCATGAGACGTAATGCACTTGGTGTGCTCCTAGGAGATTCTTGCATAGTGGAAGACTCAGGTTGTCTCAGTGACGTAATAATTCCTAGTGTGCTCCTATGTTGGTAGAACGTAGGTGGTCTGTGATATGCATCTGGGTGGTGCTCTGTGTATAATGATGAGATGATATGGATACGAAGAGATGACGATAGGAGTCGTAGGTGATTACAGTGGAAATGTAATGGATCATCATAGGTTGTAACTACTCGATGGATTGCTTGTGGATATGATGAAGACCTAAATGAGGACTAGTCCTACACCCAACATGAAACAGGGATGGCTCTCTAGAAATGTTTGATGACATATAGATCTGATAGATGTCACTATTCAATGATCAAAAAAATGAAGACTATGGAAGTAACTATGATGATGACTCTGTGATGATGGCGTGACCATATGTGTTGATGACGGTGGTGAGAGAATACATGCCTAGTTAAGAGGGAGTGTTGTTGTATTTGTAACTTCGGAAGATATTCTGATTTATATTATCATTGTATGTTGTTTTACCCCCATCACAGATGTGTTTTCCTCCTTTCGATATGTCATTATTATATTTGGTCCTTGAGGTACAACCTTCGTTGTAAGTCAAGGTAGTAGTCCCCAGTTTAATATAATGAAATGTGTTTTTGGAGTCTCCCTAGGTGAAGTCAGCCCTGCTAGGGTAGGAAGTCGGCCCAGTCAAGTTAGAAGGTCGGTCACTTGATGTGTATAAATAGGGAGGCGCCCTCCCTAATTTAGACACACACTCACTCACTCACTCAAGTTCACATGAGGAGAGAGAGAAGATCAACGAGGAGAGAGAAAGAGCTACATAAGACTTCTTATACTTAGGTTTTTACATCTTGTGATATTGTCTTAGTGACGAAACTATTCTGAGGAAGTTTGTATTGTTTTCTCCTTTATGGTTTTCCCGAGGAAAATATTTGTGTCTTGTGTATCTTCTCTATTTTGATAATCTTGGATATTTTGTTGTGCTTGTTATTCTTTCATATAAAGATCCTAATCAATTTGAATCAAAATAGAAAAACTAACATGGATTATGCCTCTTCTCTAATTCCTGAGAAGACAAGAAAGAAGAGGATTGAGAAGATAAAAGAGAAAATTTATGAATACAAGATCCTTGACAAATATCTAAGACAAGAAAATACAACTCTAAAATATAATGCTTCCAAAATCAAAGAACGATTGGTGAAGCTCAGAGTAAAATGAAAATCATTGGTCAAGAGGGCTAAGAAATTATGGAAAGATAATTGCAATTTTGATAGAAGTAATAACTATTTGAAAGTTAAGTTGAAGCAATAAAGAAATCAAGATTAGGCTCGTCTAATAGTAGATGTTTTACAAAAGCAACAAAACACATATAACTAGAGCAATTTTTATGCATAATTTTGTAATTTCCTTATATACTCTATGTGCTTAGTCACAAGTCTAAGAGGTTGTTAAAGTTTATGAAGATTCAAAGACATCGTTTTGAAAAGGTCTTGTTCAAATTTTGACAGTAGATGTTTCTCATTTTTGCAAATCTACATGTACATAAATTCCTAGTAGTGCCATGAATGAAGAAACTCGGGTTAATGCTACTAGAAGTTGCTACAGGTATTCTGGTAGCGTTTTCATAAGGAAAAATGCACTTTCACTACTGGAAGTTTTGTAGAATTCCAAAAATACAGATTTGATAGAAAAATATCAAGCTGCTCAACGGTTCCAACAGGTTCCATGAGCTTTATTCATTCATTCTCTATGAATACAATATGATTTTGGGAAGACCCACTACTACCCAACTATTCTATCTTCTCGATTTAGAACTTAATCAAATTATAAGTGCTTTTGACGTCTTTCAAATGAATCAATCCTTGTCCTTATTTCAACCTACCATGCATTGATCAATGAAGAATTATTAGTGCAAGGGGTTCTTGAAATTATAATCAAATGGGATTTGACTTCTATTGCTTTTAGGTTTTGAAACCACAAAGGATTTAAATAAAAAGGAAGAGGGCTATAGTTATTTTATTTTTTTCCTGGAGATTTAAGAAGACATGCTTTCAATATTAAGCTCTAATCCATATTTATGTGAGAACAAAATGAAAGAGCATATATATATTCACATACATAGATATATGGCAATAAACGTAGTGATACAGTAAACTCATATTCTATTAAATTAATGAAACAAAACAAATTGTAAAACAAAAGCAGCTAGAATGATGGTAGTTGTATCTCTGAGAAGAGATGTGGCAGCTACGATCACTCATGACAAGATGAATACAAAAGGAGTCAGAGGGCCTTTTATCATAAAGACTTGTAGAGACAGAAAACCCTAAAATTAACACTAGGAGATTAATCATCATACATTTTGTGGCCCCGAGGTGGTTAGTTGAATAGTCAACCTCTCGAGGTCACAACTTTTGCATATAATCTCCATTTGGGGTGCTTGATATCCCATTGGAAAGGTATATCCAAGCCTTACAAATTTCAACTGGGGCCAAATGAATGCTAAAGAAAACCATTTGGCCCCATGAACCGCCAAAAAATGTTGTTTAGGGCCTCAAAACAGCCCCGGAAGTTTGGGACCCAAAAAACCATAGAGAATTACAAGAAAATTGTCAACATGAGAATTTTTTTTGAGAGAGTGGAATAGGTGGGTGGCCACCTATAACCATCTAGATCAGGCTCCCAACAAAATAATATAAAATGATAAATGTATGTTTTATAGTAGAACATCACTTTTAATGGAAGACACATACGGATCTGACATACATTGTGGTTAATTTTTCTCCTTGGCCATGTCCTCCTTGTGCTCCTCTTTGTTCCCCTACTACTCTACTGCTTGTGCTCCTTCCTCTGCGCCAATATTAGCTAGAAACCAATCACACATTGTGTGGCTATCATCCTCCTCTACCCTCTGCGCTAATCTCAGCTCATAGACTGCGTAGGAAGTCGTCTGCTCCTCCCTCCTCATGATCCTCCTTGGAACCCAATCTCTGCGTGATTGTAATCCTCTTCTGCCCTCTACAATAATTTCAACTAGAAAATTGAGTGGGAAGCCATTCACCTTTCCTGTTCTTTTTTCCCATGTAGGAATGGAGATTGCAAAAAATATATATCTAACATTGGAATGATCATGTTTTATTTTCTGTGTATATTACAAAGGGTTATGCAATGTTTTTCGATGTGTGTATATTACCCTTGGTTCCTATGCTTACACATTTTTGCCTTCTTTTATGGTTGATTGTTAATGGGTATTGACCTCACTGTCGATAGAAAACAAAGTTTTCCCATGTTCAAAAGAAGTGGATAGGACCAAGTTCACATTTTGTAAGGTCGAAGAGCAACCAAACTAGTAGTCCTATGGTCAAACCTAGAAGGGTTGTGTGGAAATAATGGGGGGGGGTAAATATGTCTAAGTGGCAGAAGGAGACAAGAAATTCCTTATGCAGGGTTCTCTCCAATTGGCCTTTTTTAAAACGTTGGACATCCCATATGTGCTTACAACATTGCTAGATTATCATAAAAAATGAGATTAGAGACTCAGGATAAAGGAGGAAGACCACCGTGTTGCACGTGAATTGTATTATTTATGGGTAGACTTTAGATTGTGACAATATATAGAAGTCTCTTTACTCACTAGAGGTTTGGGGTTTGTTCCCCAAAAATAATGTCACCATTGAAACATAAGTGGTAACAATGTGAGTTCTTAGGTGGTGAACAACATGATTTCCAAGTGCTTTTCTAATGGTAATATAGGTAGTTTTGATGACAAATTCCACAATGATGAAAATCAAAATGGCAAGCACCCTCTAATTGTAACACTACCAAGGGTCTCATAAGTCACAATATGTAACAAGGCATCTAAAAAAATTTATCGGTGGAGTAAGCCAAGTGAAGGTGCAAACAAGTCAGTTATATAAATTAACCCCAAGTGAATGAAGTCCTTGGGTTTCTTATATCTATCTCAAACACTACTCACAATGTTAGAGTGTTTAGACTAGGTGGAAACCTACAAAATGGGCCAATAAACTACCTCTTAAGTATCCATGGATCAGAGGGTATATATGTAGCAGTGGGGAACGCTCGCATTAGTATGGATGGAAATTATCTACAATAACACAAACCATCCTAGTCTTTTCATCTTTCTTTAAAGGCATGTCCCAAAACACACTTTCACTACTCGAGGGATCCCCTCCCCACTCTAATGAAATTCTCGCTTCCAATTATCACAACCTTGGATTATTATTTGGATCTCGGTAAATTAACAAATATCTAAAGCATATGTTTTAAACTATAACTACAACTTGGAAATTGGCTACTCTATAGAGATATGATATTGGAAAATAGTTGGGGGAGGGGCGTTGAGTTGAATATTTAAACAGGGGTTATGTTGGCTTGGTTAGGATTTTACACTTAAGGTTCTATTTGTGACAAGAATGGGGAATGAACCTCAACTAGTAGGCTATTTAGAAGATACTATCTTTGAGGAGCAATTTTTTTTTGTTCACCCATTTTTACCATAAGGTGTTACCGTCAATGTAGTAAAATTATAACTAGCAATGTATGGTGACATCGTATTGTTTCATCCTTAGCACTATTCTGATGTCAAACTATAAATTAAATGTGAAATTTTCCATAACCAACTAATTATGTTACGTTCATATTAACATGTTGATTTTAATGTCTCAATCAATGACATGCAACAACTTTATAGTTCTTAGGTTTGGATGGTCTACACATGTAGTGTATTTTTGTTGAACATGAAAGTATAAGAAGCATAAATATCCAAAAGTAACTAAAAGTAACCATGATAGTAGGAAATATAATTTCTTCTTTTTATTCACCTAGATCACTCAAGAGCACAAGGTGAAGAGCACACACATAGTTTGAAGAAATGTACCCCGAAATCCGAAAATTGGTAAAACATTTAGAACAATTTACTACAATTATTCAACAAGAATGAACATGCATCAAGAAAAGAGAATATAGCTAAAATTCAACTAGAGGTGATTTAATTAATTTAATCAATTTAATTCTATATCATGTGGCACCATTTAAGACTAATGAAGTTTACATTCAAACTAATTAAGCATCCTCAAGAAAAAAGATATAGAAAAATATTGTAAATTGGAAATAATGCTTGATTGTGCAAGATTAAACCAAAAAATAGAGTGCATAATGCATGGGGAATCAAGCCTATATGTCATGTAGATGATGAACTATGTGACTATGGAAATTGCGTTACTCACACAAGTGTTAAAGAAATTTTTGGGCATGCAAAATACTTAAAAATTGATTTTTTTGGATTCATAGACAAGAGTTGAGGCAACTCGAGAGTTCTCTCTACAATCATGAGTAAATGGTTGTTGAATGGGTTTTTAAGTGAGATGATTTAAATAAAATAACAACATTTGTTGGTTGTTTGGATATAACTCTATTAAGAAATATTTAAGGAGAATTTTAGGGCAATTTGGGATCTTTCTTATTTGAAAATATCTCTTAATAAGGGATATGACTTTGTGAAATTTGATGACCTCTTACCATAATAATTCCTTAGAATCGATAGTTTGATGATAATTATTTTATGTTTAGAATCCACCTTGAAGCCATACTTTATGAAATGAAAACAATGGAGAAAAACATCCTAAAGAGATCTTTTGTTTGCTTGCCTTGAATCTTAAAACTCAAATGTAATATCTAAAGAGGAAAAACATTTCAGTAAGGAATTATTTGTAGCATAACAAAGATTATTAATAATTAGTTTTCAATATCATTGATCACTTCTTTATTCTTAGTGCTTCCTTCTGCCAAGCAATTTGTTTTTGTTATTAATAATTAGCTTTCAACAAGTAATTAATGTATGTAATAACAATTATAAGTGTTGCATCTCTCTGTTAGTGTTTTATATATAAGTTAGTTATTAATTGATTGTAAAAGTGTATTTAGAAAATAATTTAATATATATTAAACATGTAGTGTAAAAATTCAACAATTTGGACTTGAATAGATGATTTCTTATGGAACAATCCTGAGAAAATCCGGCCATAAGTTTTTAAAATTTGGGATACAAATGTCAAGTTCTAGAATTTTGGGTGCTCCAAGAGTTTTTTAGGGTGTTGAATCCATTTCTACCATCAAAACCCTGATTAAAACACATTTGAATTCATATTTTGCAAAACAAAAAATGTCGGACTACATCGAAAATGCTTGTCTGGCCCAAATCGTCGAATTTTTAGATGAATCCTATATTAAATATGTTTATATATTAGTTCTCCAATTTCATAAATGGAGGACCATTTTGAAACAAAATGAATCTTTTCGGTATTGAAAGGTATATGTAGCTATTCAAGTTTAAGAAGCTGTGGTTGATTTGTGACTTGATTAAGAGGGCAGTTAGGTTCTTTAAATCCTTTAATGAACTTATGTTAAAAATTAAGACCAACAAAAACAATCCCTTCAAATTTTTTGCAAAATATGGTGTGACCAACTTAAGAAGGGTTTTTTAATATCAACTTGGATTCCTTGTTGATTAATGAGGACGCCTAAATGGCATGCAACGATCTATCCCAAGATTGTTTTTGGCACTTGACAAGAAACCAATGTTATTGGAGGAGATCAAAAACTTTAAGAGCATGCTACATATGGTTATCCCTACTCTCGGTGAAAATTTGAATATCATTAAGGTAACTAGTCACAAATTGACCGAGATGTTGTTGAAGGAAATGATTAATTAGGTATATAAAAACAAAAAACACATTAGTCAATTTGAATGGCATGATCAACCATTAATATACATCAAATTTAGTCCTAACAATCATTTCCCAACTATCATTTAGCTTTATTAGAATGTGGTGGTACCATTAGTGAAATATTTAGCTCCTTGGAAATTAATTAGCAAGTCTTTTAGGTGGGGGAAGGGCATAATGTTTCTTTACTATAATTTTATTAAGAGCCTACGAGTCCATAGAAAGGTATTGTTTGTGCTATGATTTTATTGGGATGATATAGATGAGGAAGCCACATGAAGATGAAAAAGGATGGTAAATTTTATATGATTTTTCATTGAATCCAATCACTCTTAACAAGGGATAAATGGCATGCAAGATAAATCATGCCTAGCAAGGGATAAATATTTCCAAATTAATTTTATTTTATAGTTATAACCACCATACTCTACCGTCACTTCTATAATCTTTATGTTTTCCCTCCTCTTCTCATAAAAAGAAAAGCGTATTGCATGACTTTCATTAGAAGAAACTTGAGTCCAACGTTGTGCATGTATTGAAGATTAGTAGATACTATGAAAAATTATGGAGTGGTTATTCTCCATGAACCAGAGGGAACTGGATATTTGGAATCCTTTCCTTATTATGTTGAATGGTTTTGAAGGGATGGTTGTTACAAGTTTTGTGAAAATTTGTAGGGTTTACATGATGAAAGTCGCTCAAGCATTTGCAATGAGTTTTGATGGAGTAAAGGCCACAGTTGGATATCTTCAGCTCCATGTCACTAAAGAGTCAATTTCTACTACTACAGAAATACCAGCTATTGGATAAAAGTGGTTTAAGAAAAGGTCTACAGTAGACATGGAATTTAACAAATTCATGAAAACAAAACACCAAAATCCTTACTGGTCTAAGGGTGTACCTATAACATTTTAAAAAGAGGAATTAAATGAATTGTTTGTCATCATTTAAAGGTAATTATAGGAGAAGAAATATATGGTGTTACATTTCTTTATCATATGAGGCTCTTACTCCGCTTCACATGAGAGAAGCCTTTGAATTTACCTTTCTTCTTATTAATAAGTTTGAAAAAAATGGCTGCTAAAGTTCAAGATCGACCTAATGAAACCAAAAAATAGAATTTTCATCACAGATTAATCAAAATGTTAATTTTAGATGAGCTTAAAAAAAAGAATTGGAACTACTTCTTGTTCTGAGGTGAATTCAGGGCAGAATTGCAGGAACTTGGTGAAGAGGAATAGGACACTTCTTTTAAAAAGATAGAAACACATAGGGAATCTAAAATAAAGAAAGAGACATCAGCATCTTTGAGGGAAAAAACAATAGATTCTACAAGTAAGGTGAAAAGAACTAGAAGAAAATTGGCATTTTACAAAGGAACTGAGAAAGGTATATCTAGAACCAGTAAAAAATATTGAAACTCTCGTACTCAAATAGTGAGGAAGAAGAGGAGACTGTACCCATCTCTAGACCAATATAAATGGATTGCCTCTCTTCTCCAATTCCCAGGAAGACAAGACAGAAGAGGATTGAGAAGCTAAAGCAAAAAAAATATGAATATAAGATCCTTGATAGATATCTGAAATAAGAAAATACAACTCTAAAATATAATGTTGCCAAAATCAATGAATGATTGGTGAAGCTAAGAGTAAAACATAGGTCATTGATCAAGAGGGATAATAAATTATGCAAAGATAATTCAAAGTTGGATAGAAGTAATAAATTCTTGAGAGTGAAGTTGAAACAAGAAAGAGAGCAAGCTCATGCTCCTATTAGCCTAGATGTTTTAGCATAAGCAACATAACACATATGACCAGAGAAAATTGTATTCACAAATTTGTATTTTCCTTACATACTCTTTTCCCATAGTCACAAGTTTAATAGGATGTTTAATAGGATGTTAAAGGTTATGAAGATTCAAAGACATGGATTTTTTCCAAAAGAAAATAGCAGTTCCTTGTTATTTCATTGAAATGAAAGGTAACTTATTACATCATCAACAATAGCTATGCACATGGCAAAAAACAGCTTATGTTACATCATCAGCAAATAGCTACAGGAGAGCATCTTCATGGTCTAATACTGGGGAACTCTACTATGAGTGTCTCAAGAGATCTGTGATACTTACCTACATCCACTCCGCAATGATCATCAAACAGATAGTACAAATCATGCACTTAATAGCTTATCCAAAGAAGCAGTACCAGAATGAGTTCAGTAATATGAGAGAATCTTCCACCTCAATCATCCCAAGGATGCAGTAATAATGCCGAGCACAAAAATGCTTCAAAAAGGCATAAAATGTTAGATGCTCAAAGCTAAAAAAGCTAAAAGGAGCCATGATCAGAGCATTCACCTTCAATGAATTTAGAGAACTGTAAAAGGCCTAAGGCCATGGATAAAGCTTCTTTGGATAAGCCATCAACCATTTCATTGTATTCTCTGTAAATATGAATAGCATCGAGTTGGATGAAGTAGGATTCTAGATCTCGAATGTTTTGACAACAGCCTTCTAAAGCAAGGGAGGAGAGAGATGATCTTCTGTTGAACCAGTTGATAATAACTGAGGAGTCTCCATGAATGTGAAGGGTAGGTAAACCATAAGATTTAGCCATGTATAAGAGCTTCCATAATGTCAGAAGTTCTGATCTTGTATTTCTACTCTGTCCCGCACCCATTTTCATACAAATATAATGATCCTGGTTGATCAAAAGATGAACACCAATGCCTCCCATTTGGTTGGTTGAGGCACCATCAAAGAAACCTGCAGGAAAGTCAAATGCAGGAGCCAATCCAATATCTCTCCTTTTGGACTTATGCTGAGAATGAACCAAATAGAGTTGAAGTTGCTCCAATACCAAGTGAACAATAAAAAGTATGTATGGATTTTTGTCTTCAAAAATACATTTGTTCCTGGCCAACCAAATTTTCCAAGCCATCAAAAGAGGAAGATATGAAAGGTTTTTTCTTTCCTGAACCATGAAACAATATTCAGCATGTAGGAAGCCTCCTTCCAAATGATAGGAACGCTGAGAGAGGTGCTAATAAATGATAATACCTATCAAGTGAAGCAGAATTCAGAAAAAAGATGATCTACAGACTCAAGCGCTGCTCTGCACAAACAGCACCAGTGAGGTCCTATCCAACCTTTTTTTATTAAGTTTTCCCAAGTGTGAACCCGGTTGGATAGACACAACCAATTATAATAGATGAATTTCTGAGGTATGTGGAATTTCCAAATCCGGATGAGACCATCAACAGGTATGCTAGTGACAAAGATGTTAGCTAGCAGCTCATACATTAATTTGGCTTTAACCAAGCTCGTCATCTTATTGAACATCCAAACCAGTGTATCGGTATCATCCCCAATGCAAATCCCTCCATGATGTAGTCCATTAATATAATGTGTCCATACAGCCTTCCAATCTCCTCCCAGCTCTAACTCGTCCGCCGTGAGCCAGTAGTCAGTAGATGCTGAAACAATACCCCAGTTGTGAGCATCAGACAGATGGGATATGCCATAATCTTCTAGGTATAATCTAAGGTCCTTTGGTAAAATGTAGTCTGATGTGAGACCAACAATTGGATCAATGCCAATTTTAATGTCTTTCCATTACTAGTCTTCCACCCCAAACATCTCGTAATCCAAGAAATAGCTCTAATAAAACCATTCCACATATGTGTTGTGCCTTGAATCAAGAAGAATTGTTGGCGGATCCATACATTAACAGGAAAGTTTTTTAGATATTTATGCTTAATGATCTAAGACCAAAATCTGTCGCCATTAAGGACAAGCCAGAGACTTTTCAAGCGTAAGGCCAAGCTAAACCATTCAAGATTTTTAATGTTCCAGCCACCCAATTCATAAGGTTTAGAGATCGTGAGCCAGTCAACCAAGTGGTATTTGTGATTCCCAACTGTATTCCCCCACAGAAAGTTGAAAATATAGCGCCTGATATAAGTCAAAATGGTGTTGGGAATTCAAGCCAATGAAATACAATATATGGCTAGACCCATCAGAATAGATTTGACAAGCACCGGCCTGCCACCCAAAGACAATAACTTATAAGTCCAATTGCTTAACTTCTTCTCAAATTTATGAATGAACTATCTCCAATCATTAATACCATAGCCCAGAGGTTTGAGGTAGTACCTCAGGTATTTAAATCCTGAAGTGAGGGGATCCATTTTGAAAGGCAGTAAATTGCTAATCCTTGCTCTAACAGTCTCATCAATGTCATTAAAAAGGAAGGAGGATTTAGCCACACTAATCTCCATACTTGTAGCAGAGCAGAAGATATCAAGGATCTCCTCATAGTTTTGCCACTCCTCTACAGTACCCAAACCAAACAGAATGACATCGTCCACAAAAATTAGGTGAGTGAGATTCAGACTTGGAGACATTTTAATACCAGAAATCACCCCCTGCCATGTGCATTAGTGATCAGTAAACTCAAGCTTTCAATAATCATTATAAAGAGAAGGGGAGATAGCAGGAAACCCTATCTAATGCCCCTCAAGACTGGAAATAATGTAGAAGGTGTCCCATTGATGAGGACAACAAAATTGGAAGACTCCACACATCCCATAATCCAGTTCACAAAGAAACCCGGAATCCCAATTTGAAGGAGGACCAGTCTAAGGAAAGACCAGTTTACCCTATAAAAGTCTTTCACAAGGTCAAGTTTCAGCACCATAATCTTTTGCTTTTCAACTTTTATGGAATGGAGAACTTCTTGAACAATACCAACAGATTCTATAATCTTCCTATTATGTAAGAACCTAAACTGGTGTCTGGAGATAGCCTTGTCCAGTACAAATTTGAATCTGATAGCTTCCATCTTAGAGATAGTTTTAAAAATCAAATTGCATAATGATATGAGTCTGAACTCTGCAAGAGAGGTTGGCCTGTCACACTTGGGAATGAGAGTTATAAAGGTAGCATTGAGTGCACCTATAACCCTACCATCAGTCCTAGAGTGTTCAATAGATTGCAGTATATCAAGTCCAACAAGGTCAAAAAGGTGGAGATAGAATTCGACCGACCATCCATCAGAGCTGGGACTTTTGTCTTTTTTAAAACCCTTGAGTACACATTCAACTTCCTGTAATGTAAAATCAGACAAGAAGAGCTATTTGTCCTCCTCTTGAACAAAGGAAGGGAAAAGTCTGATGACATTTAGTTGAGCCTCAATATTAGTTTTACCATCATCAGAAAAAAGGTCAGAGAAGTGTTGTACACCCAAAGCCTTGAGTTTGGAGTCATCTTCTATCAAATCTCCATTCTAGTCCTTAAGGGCCGAAATGGATTTTGCATTTCTTCTGGCATAGGCATAAGAGTGGAAGAATTTAGTGTTAGCATCCCCCTCTTGGATCCAATCCACTTTTCTTTTGAGTTTCCAAGTAAGAATATGATGGGCCAGTAAGGATTCCTTCCTGGATTTTAAGTGTGTAAGTAATGTGGAATCCTCAGTAGTGAGTATACCAGAGGGATGTGATGTGAGAAGATCAAGAATAGCATATTCAATCTCTTTGGTCTCCTTATCTCTCAAAGAAATCTTCCTTTTTCCCAATCCTTAACCAAGCCTTTGAGTCTCTACAGCTTAGAGGCTATGGCAAACATGGGACCAACAGAGGGTACAAGTGAGGACCAGGAGGTAGAGACCAGATTAATGAAGTCATCTTCTAGGATCCAAGCTCTATTAAATTTAAAGTGGTAAAGGTGGCAATTCAGCCTGAAGTTCCACTCGAGAGAAACCGAGTAGTGATCAGATATTTCAGAAGGCTGAGTCCAGGAGTTATAGCTTCCAAGAAGTGGAATAAGATGTAAGGAAACTAAGAATCTATCCAATATTTTGCTTACACACTCAGGGCCCACTCTTCCATTCCTCCAGGTAGGGCCAAGTTTAGTGGGAGCAAGATCAACCATTATCCTTGTATCCAATAACTGAGATAAATAAAGGGCCTGGTGATTCAATCTAGCTCGGTCACCCCAAACTTCAAGGTCAGAGAAAGTAAAGTTTAAGTCACCAGCAAGTATGAGGTTCAAGAAGTCAAAGATACCCCCAGTAACTGTAGAGTCCCAAAACACAGTTCTGTTGGCATAGGGTCTATAGCAGTTGATAATAGAGAAAACACATTCAAGTCCTTTGAATCTAGCATATAAAAGGATGCCAACAAAGGAGTGGTAAGATTTACAGCAAGAAAGAAGAGGATTCCATGCTAAAAGGATACCCCCAGAGAGTCTATGTGCATCGAGAGCACAAAACTCCCATCCAGGCTTAATTTTAGCAAACAATCGAAGAGTAGTATAATGGTCACACATCGTTTCTTGTAACAGAATTAAGTCAGGGTTTAATGAAGAGAACAGTGTTTTGAGGGCTTTTTGTTTGGTAAGCCCTCCAAACCCACGAATGTTCATGGAAACAATCTTCATGGTTCAACCTGGTTAACAAGTGACTTTGCTCTAAGTGCCTGGGAGGGGGATTGAGCTCTGGACATGGATTTTAAAAGGTCTTGTTAAATTTTGACAGTATATGATTCTCATTTTTGCAAATTTGCATGTCCATAAATTCTTGCAGCACCATGAATGAAAGACAACGTTTTCGAAACAAAAAGTGCACTTTCTCTAGTGGAAGTTCTATAGAATTCCAAAAGACAAATTTGATAGATTTTTGAAATATCAAGTTGATCAACGGTTCCAGCAGGTTCGATGAAGTTTGTTTATCATTTCCAACACGTGTAAAATATCCTCATGAGATCTAAATGGAAAAACATACGAAGATAAAGATTGTTCAAAGAAAGACCATATAAATAGGATCAAGAAAGAGTTTCAATATCATTCTATCATTCATGAGATCGAAACCATGTTGTATCTTCTATATTTAGTAAATAAATATCTGAGATCCACTTTATATGTAAAGGAATTCTATCTAAAGAATTGACTCTTTTATCTATATGATCCACTTTATATTGAATGTAATATGATAAAAAAGGGTTCGATTAGGTGGAAATAAAAAAATTAAAATAAAATAAAATAAAAAGTCAACTCTGTAATCTTTTAAACAAATGAATACATAAATTTTTCATGCTTCGAATAAATGATTCATTGTGTTAGAATGTGTTTTGATTTTCAATTATTACTTTTATCGTGAATGCAAGTCACACTCTATTGTAAAATGTGTATTTTCAAACATTATACACATATATTGTTGAATATTCATTATAGGGATGAAGAGAGAGTGAATTGGATTTCATTCTAAAGCTTTACAAAGTTAATTCTACATAAACATATTTCAGATAATTTATTATCTTATCTCTCTTATGGTGGATTATGAGCTCTCAAAGATAAATTGTTGTGTCTCCCATCTTATGAGCATGAAACAAGTTCCAGTACAATTTGTTGGTTGACATTTTATGTGACAAATTTTTCTTGGTCAATTAATTGACAGATTAACAAATTTTATGTGACAAAGTTAATTCTACATAAACATATTTCAGATAATTTATTATATCATCTCTCTTATGGTGGATTATGAGCTTTCGAAGATAAATTGTTGTGTCTCCCATCTTATGAGCATGAAACAAGTTCCAATACAATTTGTTGGTTGACATTTTATGTGACAAATTTTTCTTGGTCAATTAATTGACAGATTAATAAATTGTATATGGTTAAAAAGACTCTTTTCCTTTTCCTTTTTAGATAGAGATCGATATTGTATTTTGTCCCATTAATCATTTCATTTAAAATTGATTTCTATAATTATGTGGTATTGATTTATTGCATTAAACATGGATTTGTTTCTTTCAAAATGTATTTTAGGTCTTCTTCTCTGTCCCTTAGAACACCAAAAATATAGGAAAATGTGTGTTTTAACGTTGTTAGTGAAAGTGTTCCTATGGTTGGGGCAAGGCCACCAACATACTGGGGTTACAGACTAACATATAATATTACGCAAGTACAAATTTAAGCAAAAAGGAAAGGGTTGGAAAGGATATGTACCTTACAAAATCAGGTTGATCCAAGCTTGAACTTGAGCCCACCTCTTGCTCTTTAATCAAGGAACCTTCAAAACCACTTCAAGACCTTCGTCAAACCAATTTGACTACATATAAAAGATTGATATTCAAAAAAAGCATGAAACATTGATCTCATAAACATCGACATGTAATAAAAGACTGAGATATACATACAATGATTTGGAAAGGAAATAAAGTCAAGTATTTATTAATCAATGAAACAAGTACAAAAATATACCTTCTCATCAATCATGGCACCTCAAGAAACCTTCAATCTAGATCACCTGCTTCTCTCCTCCAAGAATTCCAACCTCCAAGCTCTGCAACAAGGGTAGATGGAAACTAGGGCATAGGTAAGGAGGATGAGAATCCAAATTGTTCCAGCATAACAATATTATAGGACAAGTCCCTTCATGGTCCCCTCTCCCTCTCTTATATAGTAAATGGAGAATATAGGGTCGAGGAAGAAGCAATTACAACCGAGGAGGCATTTCTAAAACCACCCAAACCAACCAATTTCAAGATTTTATATATTTTTGGGGAATTTTTTGAGATACACACTAATGGAACACTAGAAACCAACATGTGAAAAGGAAAAAACGCTAGTGGACCAAAGGCAAGGGGCATTTTTGGGGGGGAAACACCATTTTTAGAGATTTTCTAGGGGTTTTCAAGAGGTAATGTGGTCTGTATACTTGTTCATCAACTTCCTAAGTATCCAATGAACCAAGAAAGAGGTAATATAATCCTATATAGGTCCAAAATATGGCTCTTCCATCCATTAAATGTCCTTTGGGTGAGCGACAATAAATTCATGAAGTGTACTCATGTGACCAAAACATGTAAGTGTTGTCACAGACGGAGAAGTGTCAGTTTTGGCTATAACAGATGCCCCCTAATGTATGAGTTTAGAGGGTAAGATGATGGATCAAATACATTATAAATAATAAACAGTTGGGTCATGGAGTCAAAGAAACTAGAGAAACCAAGATCATAGGCTCAAACGCAAGTACCTAAAAGAGAGTAACAATGTCAAACAATCTGATCTCTGGGACATACATGTCCATGTACAAATGATCACTAGAAATATACAAGGAGGATCCAACATGTGTATAACCAATGTAACTATCATGGCCACACAATATGCAAAAAGGAACCATGTAAAATCTAAAGGAGTCATGGCCACAAATGAAAAACGTGGATCCATGCTCAATAATCGATCATAGCCACAAGAACACAAGGTGGATCTATGTCTCAGTGGGTATCATATCAGGTGTAACAAGGTTTTGCACAAATCATGCAATAGAAAAATATGATGATGTTACTATTGGGCCAAGGTCTTCAATCCAAACTGACCAAAGCTACGAATCCTAAAAATGTGAATAGAGGAGCTGAATTCAAACATGGAGGAAACAGATTGATTATTGGTCATTGATTAAAACCATTAACAAAAGTGACAGAACCCACTAGTAATTAAAATGGGCCCCAAGGTACCTAGTACATTATAATAGGTATGAATAAATGGTCCTAAAGTCGAACACCTAAAGAATCCATTGAGCAGAAGACATTAAAGTATTCCCGCTACCCAATAGAAAGGGAAACTGCCATTGAGGACTGCAATCCCCAAGGTATTGTCATAAACTCTAAATATCATTCCTAGATAAAAATGAGTTGAATTCGATAGGAAGAGATCTTTTGGAAGGGAGGCATAAAGTAATCCTCCATCATCCAACATGAGGAAAATCAAAGACTGATTTGATTTGGATTTAGGACAAAGTTTTGCAAAAAGGACCGATGAAGACGTTATTTAATGGACTGATACCAGGGAGTAGCAAACATATAAGGTCAAGGAAACTGTAGAATGGCTGACACAGGTTTTATACTTGAACAATGAGAACGACACAAAAGTGACTCAGACAACTTTAGACACAAAGGGGCCAATGATATTGAATCTGTAATGTAGGAGACATTGACAAAGTCTCCATATGATTGGAAGAGTAACCAACCAGAGGAGTAATAACTCTATGATCAGGCTTAAACTCAAGGCCAAAAAACTAGAACCCAACTGTTGATAGACCAAAACTGGTGCTTTGGTTAAGGATGACAAGACTTGTTTCCATTACATAAAAGGACATTTGACACCCTTCCCTTCCCTTTCTCTTTTTTTAATACCCTTCTTGTATAAGTTTAACGACTCCAAGAAAGAAAACTTGAGACTTTCTTCATTTTTAAAGCAAGCTCAAAAAAGAGAGAGAAAAATGCTTGATAAAGCAGTGATCCATGGGTTTTATGAGCCCGAATTAGTGAGTGATCGATGATGTTTTCAAAATTTGAGAGTCTGAAAAATACCAAAGAAGACTCTAAGAGGAAATTTTTCGTAAATATAGTCTCCAATTCTTAAAAGGTATAAAACAATCAAAAGGAGAACTCTATTATCTCATGAGTACTAAGGTATTCATTTTTCATAGTTAGTCGATGAGGTCTGAAAAAGAGTTAAACAATCACCATACCAACGCTCCTTCAAGAACAAGCATAAATATTTAGTTTAACAAGTGTGAAGGAAAATCAAGGTCACTCATGTTGTTCCATTGATTTGCGAGTATGGGGAAAAAAACAGTAAACTCGATGCCTTTTTATTAAAGTTTAGAAAGCATGAAAATAGCATGAAGGACACTTGGAATCTTTTTCATGTTTTAAAATAGAGCATGAAAAAGTAAAAAAGTTAGATAAAAATGTTCATTTTTCGTAAGTTTAGTTCCCTGGGTCAAAAAAAGAGATAAACATGTAACTAGGAATAGTCTTCTAGCCATAGTGAACTAGAGCATTCATTTTTTGTAAGTAATCCGCATGGTCTGAAAAGGGGTTAAACTTATACCTATGTGGATGTTACTTCAATTCCTTTAATGAGTTTGAAGTGAACAAGTTGACTCGAAAATCTTGTCAAGTTTAAGGAGTCTAACAAGAGCTTAACGACAACTCCATATACATTTCCTATAAAGTTTTAACGAGCCTAGAAAATTCAACTAGTGGCCTCCTTACTATTTTTAATGAGCTCAAACGAAAGTTGGAATAATTCTCTTCATGCAAGGAGATGAGTGTCAGGGGCATGCGGAACTAGTTCCAAGTGTAAGTAACAAACTAAGCATAGTGCAAGCAACATGATCAAGATAAGGACACTTGGGGAGAGTCTCGTCTAGGTAAAGGGTGTCAAGTTGCAACGGAAAAATGATACAAGGATAAGTGACAATGAAAGAAGAGATGAGGGCTTATATAATGAGCTAAAAGTGTGGAAATCAACATCAGGCTCATAAGCGTGAGTAGGGTATATGCAAATGTGGTTACAACTTAGATATAAAAATGAGATCGATAAGCATCCATGAATCTAACTAAGAATCATATCTCTAAGAAACACCAGTACCAAGATCATATTCAGAAGAAGATATTTGATACATGTCACTCTAGTAGAAAAAATTGCAACTTCGCATTCAACAAGAGGCGTATTCAAAGAATAGATAACCGAGGAAGACTTTATAGTGCCAAGGTATGAGGATTTACAATCAATAAGATCAACCTCAAGAGGAAAGCTAAAGTTGATAGAGGTGATGGAGTCTGCAAGGACAAACTCAGCATCACAGGAGTAAAAAAAATATACAACCAGAATCAAACTCATCAAGATCATCGAATTGTTGCTCAATGGAAGATACTAAAGACTCAACAGTGCCAACGTCTAAGGATCGATCATCAGACATATTGGACTCAAAAAGAAAGTTAGAGATAGATCTAACGACAACTAAGTCAACATCCAAAATAATGCCATATTGTATCATATACTCTAAGAATAATTCATCTGAATGAAGTATATCGTCCTAGATAGAACACATGTCTAAACATTCATTTGACTCAATAGGTTGGAGAGTGAGATCTAATATCCCCATTGGATAGATCACCTGGTCAATTGTCGGGACCGACTCTAAAGAATTTAAGCATGAGTACATAGGTTTCTTCTTGGATACAAGGGATATGAGGCCACATAATTCACCAGTGGTGGGTAGTGTCTACCAAAACACTAGTATATGACAAAGGATAGACTTGGTCTAAAATTGGGTAATGAGAGAGATCAACAATTGCCAGTTGATCAACAATGACAATTCTTTTGTTGTGAAGAAAATACATCACATGAAAGAGTGTAGATGACACATAATTTATAGCATATACATAATCATGCAGAAGGAGCATATTGATGTCCAAGGGGTTCTCCATAACAATAAAATCGACTAAGAAAGTCTACCCATCTAAAGTAACAAGTGTTTGAGAAAGAAATCCAAAATTTTGACTAGGTATTCTATCAAAGGATAGTTCCTGATTAATAGTTTGAATGAGGCTGGGAGATCCCATACCTCTCTAAGCATGCACAGATAAAATACTAACATAGGCTTCTTCATCTATAGTACAACAAGTAACTGTGTACTGTTAACTTCAACATTTATTTGAAAAGGTGCAACAGAAGGAAAGCGTGGCTCAGCAAGAATACCCAATCAAATAAATAAATCTACTGGCTTGGTGGGTGTTCATTCAAAGAAAATTTAGTGCCCCCTTATCTAGAAATTTATGAACTGGAAGTGAATAAAACATGACTAGCAGACACATCACTCTCCAAAGGAAGTGTGGTATTGATCGAAGATTGTGTCGAAGGAAGGTGTTTGAGAGATTAACTGCAGTAACTTGATCTGATACAGCTTTCTAGCTGAGAGATTTGACTAACAAATTTTAGGACTGGTATTGAGTCTCAAGACTAGTACTTGATTATTTGCTGCACCTAGTTCCAGCCAGGGAGACCAGAGCAGGCTCAGGGGTCCTGAGGATTCGTTGTTTGAGCGCTCTCCAGGAGTTGGTAGGGAGGAACGACCTCCCATTGCTATTGTCGACCAAGCTTTGAGAACAGGTTCTGCTATCCATTAATTTCTGTGTTATTATTTGTGTGTGATTGATTGATGCATTTGCAGTTTATGATGTAAAAACTTAGAGGATAGAATATCTTGGTTTGTATAGTAATGAAATTATGCTTAATGAGAAACAAACCCTACTTGTGTTTTTCCCCATCTGGAGTAATCTAGATCGTACTCTAGCACAGGTGGTGTATTTAAATGAATAAAGTATGATGTAAATAGAAAATAAGATGATAGCTTGTTTATGAGAATGTTTTCTTTTAGTGTTATCAGAAGAAATATTAATCTATATATGGAGTAGTGTTAGACCTAGACTGTGAATGTCAGATTATTAGAAAAAGAAAAGAAGCTTTATCATTATACTAACAGTAGTATGTTTGGGTAGATAAAACAGTTCTACAGCATTCATTTCAGTAACCTTTATATCTATTTGAAGCCAAAGTAAAGGAGGATATTAGTTCAAATGTGTAAGGTTAGGTTAAACAAAAAGGTCTTTCAACTCCATAGTTTATTTCTTTCCTATTAGGATAAATAACTACTGTATTATAGTAACCAAACTGCAAGTAAGAAATTTAAGCAAAACTACTAATTACTCAAAGAAAGAAATACAGTTAATTGTTATTACCTTATTTATAAATTCTAGTGTTATAATCTAAGTAGGCAATATAGATACAAGTGGAATTCTTTATAAATTACTTAATATAGAGAGAATAAAAATACAACAATAAAACATTTTCCTATCTATATACTTCATAAATAGGCCGAATATAAAGATAATATATATAATTATAGGAACAATATTTACTTGCAGGTAAAATAATATTCTTATTTCTTTATAATAAATAACAAGTAAATATAAATTCTGTACTTTAAAGATGTAACTATCAGTTACATAATTACAATTCTAAAAATAATAAATTACACAATTGCTGAAGGTTAACAAATACAAAACCATATTTATAACCTTACTAGAACAAATTGAGTTAAGGTAAGTTCATATAAAAACATTATACAGTTATCCTAAATAATTTACAGGGTAAATTTAAATATATTAACTTGCAGGAATTCATCTAACAGAGTATAGATATGCTCGACTCACCGAGCTCAACCATCCATTACACAATAGAAATTAATAATCAATTAAATTACAGTAGTACATTGTAAATAAAAGATCATTTAAAGAAACAGTAAATACTTTTCATATTGCCAAGTTAGGGTAAAAACCCTATTATCTCAAAATTACAACAGAGGTATAAACCAAAGAGTTTAAGCTCTTTCCAAATGCCTCTCAGCTTCTAAAAGTCAACAGAGTATGGCTTCATCAGCCTTGCTTTCATCTATGTTTATATACACAAGTAAACAGATCAAAAATCAAAATTTACAGTCACGGCCTAAGCCGGAAACCCCGCATAAAGCAAGGGTTTTAACATCAACAAAGAACAACGAACCAAGTTAACCCAGGTAAACCGAAACCACTAGGTTTTGCAGGCCACGACGACCAACCATCAAATGTCCCATAAGGGACTGAACAAGGAAGAACTGCCATGGGATATCCAAGGCTTACCCGTGGGCAAGCAGTTGCCACAGCCTCGCACCAACCACGCGATAGGACGAACCGATACCTGTGTGACATCAAACAGATGTTGTCAATACTCTGCTTTTACTTAAGCAGACAAGTGACGAAACAGAAATATAAAGAAAACGTAGATATATTTATCAGTTTTTACCTCAGATTTTCACGAAGACGCGACCACCCACAAGCAGTAGAGCAACCACCAACGCGAGGAGGATTAAACCCTTCATCTGCTGCAAGAAAGAAGGAGTTTACTAACACAGTAAACAACCAACAGCGACTAAGAGCAGGAGCAGCAAGCCAAGCAAGAAAAACGCTTGAGCTGTCACTTATTTCCAGCCAAAGAAACCACCCTGCGTCGAAACCCTAATACCAAACAAAACTCAAGAGGGGAAGTCACAACACTCACTAATGAGCCGCGGGAGAAAAGACACTTGCAGACTAAAGATTACTGAAAAGAGCAAGCAGCGAAGGATAAACCCTGAAGGAAAACCAACAACCAGTGCCAACAGAAATCAAATGTTTACAACTCTTGTCTATTGAACGTGCAAGGCGAGGCCCCAACTGGCAGGAAACAAGGAAGCAATCCGGGAGACTACCAACGACAACTTGTAGAGCAATAAGGAAGTCAACAAACTCAGTAGCAGAGCGGCAAATGCAGTAGCAGAGTGGCAAACGCAGTAGCAGAGCGGCCGGAGGCCAAAAACAATGGAAGAATGACGAGTCTAGGGTTTGCCAATACCCTTTTAACTACACAACACTTGGTTGTAATGATGCCACGTTCACCAAACAAATTATTTGCATGCAGTGGATAATCCCTATAGTCCCAGCGAGCATTCACGAGAAGACCATCATTTCAATCATTTGTGGAATTTCGAAGTTCCACCATAATCCTTACCCACGAAGTCAACCTAGCTTGCACGCTGGATTGGAAACAACAATACATTATTATATTGATTAGGTTTTAAAACTTATTCAGGGTGTAGTCAAACACCACGACCCATCCATTATCCAAAAACGATGATCATTCATACCAACGATTATAATTCTATCAAAGATCAAAGTTATAAACTTTTTCATGATCCTTATATTTATGCTTTGCAAAGTAGTCTTTCAATAATTTATTATAATTATGGCAAGGGTTATGCCACTTATCATTAAACAAAATATTCATTAATATAAAGTTATGCTATAAAAATCATCAAGGGCGTGGTCGATAAAACGACCCATCTTTTATACTAATATGCCATTCATTCTTTCAAATGATTATAAATCCATTATAACTATGCCTTTTAATAACTATAAAAAAAAGAATTTCATAAGACCTAGTTATGATGAATATCCATCTTGGGAGATCGACTCTAGTTATACGTTTAAGAATTATTTTGTTTAAACTATTAAGATTGCAAACAAAAGTGTTAAGCATTATAGTAACTATCAGGCTTGACAATAGGTAACCTTTGACGATTAATAACCATAACTGGACAAAATCTTCCAACTAAGTTATGTGTAAAAGAACTCAATGCATCAACACTAACTTAACTCTTTTGAGAGCAACATGTAATAATGTTTTAATTCCTTTAAAACTTCAAAGCTTTAGAAGTTGGAATATTGGTACAAAAACTCATTATTCAATGTGCATTACTTATCACAAGGAGTAACCAAATCTATCATGACGTAAATAGTATATGTTCATAACTTAAGATAGACCCTTAACGTAATAATCCTGCCATCTTTTAGTCTGCATGTAAAGAAAGATTTAAGGCGTGTACACACAACGACCTTGGTAAACATTGATAAGCATCGCAGAGTTTAGTATGCAATAAAAACTATAAACTACGACTAGAGAGAGAAAGCAACTGTCACCAATACTGATAGGACTGAATCTCGTTTCCATGGCGTCTTTAAAAAAAAAGAATAACGATTTAATGGTTTTACCTCATAAAGCATTTGAATTTGAATAGCAATTATATTCTTTTACTGAGCTATTATTTTTGCAATGAACATATATCTGTATGCGTAATGACTATTGACAAGCAGCACCGGATCTTTCTTACCTGTAAAGCTGTAAGAGCAGGTAAACTTTTTGCGTTAGCTCAAAAGCTAAGTAAGCCCAGAATACTAAGACAGTCCCACCTTGTGGTCGCAAAGAAAAACAAGTCATTAAACTGAAAAAGAATTATTCTATAAAATAAACATAATCAAGTAGATAATTCAGATTATGAAATCATTAACATATAACTAATTAAAACAATTAGTTGACTGCATTAATGAAGATTTTCTATATTTTTCAAAAAAATTAAATTTTTCGAAATTTTTGGATTTTGACATGTTGTATCAGAGCACAAGGTTCAAACACTAGGCCTTGATGCAACCCAACTAGCTTTCATAGAACAGTAAATTAAAATAATATGCTAACATATATTTTGTTTTATGTTAAGAACAGAAAATTTCCTTTTTCTGAAGTTTAACAAGCAGGTATGGAAAAGCTGGGAGAGTATGCACAGGAGGAGTCTCTAGATACAGAAACAAGAAATTTGCCCAGAGAACCTATATTAGAAGGTGTGACTGCTAACTCCTCAGAGATGTTACAGACTGTAAAATATTTAAAAACTGAAATGGAATCAGTAAAGAGGGAGAATGAAAGGATCCTAAAGGCTCAAGAAGAATTGAACCAAATTTTAATAGAAAAGTTCCAAACTGAAGGAAGGAGTAGAAGGTCAGAATCTGAGGATGTTAGTCATCAAAGAAAATCCAAAAAGATGAAGCTTGCAAAAACTGAAAACAGTTCATCATCTGAAGGGTTTGGTGAACGACAAAGTTACCATACTACTAGTGACAGTAGTGAAGATGATTTGTATGACAGAAAGAAGAAATACAAACCATATGAGGAAATTTCAGGGGAGTTCAAAAAGATAAAGCCCCCAAATTTTAATGGAGAGACTGAGAAGGGGGAGGAAGCAGAGTCCTGGCTATCCGGGATGAAGAAGTATTTTCATATATATAATTATTCTAATCAGTTAAAGGCAAGGATGGCAATATATAACCTCTCAGGAAAAGATAACATATGGTGGCAAGACCTAAAGAGAGTCAAGGGTATAAGAGAAAAAGAAGTTAATTGGAGTACCTTTAAAAGGTATTTCAAAAAGAAATTTCTGTCTGAGCAATATTACGAGGAAAGAGCTAAAGAGTTTTATGAATTAAATTTAGGTTCAATGACAATGAAGGATCTGAACAGTAAATTCTTAAGTTTACTTAGGTATGTACCCTACCTAGTGGACAAGAAACCAAAAGTACAGCGATTTCTTAGCTGTCTACCGTATCATATCAAAGACAGAATTGAATATGATAACCCGAATACTTTGGAGGAAGCTATGAGGAAGGCTAATTTTTGTTTTGAGCAAAACTGGAAAAAGGAAGGCTTGGCCAATTGGAAGGCTAAGAAAAATAACAATCAGCCTAAATTTAAGAAGAAGGAATTTGTACCTCACAGAAATTTCAAGAATAATAAGACCAAAAATTATTCTAACAACAAGAATTTTCAGGGAAATAGGAATGGTACTTCCAACAATTCGAATAATTTTAAGGGTAAGGAAGCTGCAAATAACCATGGAAATTTTACCAAGAGTTTTGAACGTAAAGAGCCTATTAAGTGCTGGGAATGTAATGGCCCGCACTATGCCTTGGTTTGTCCAAACCGGAAAAAGACTGCTAGCAATATCCATACTATACAGGAGGAGATGATCGTTGGGGAACTAGCAAGGAGCATGCCCAGAATTAATGTGGCTTTGGAGAACCGCCAAGCTGATTATCAGACTTCCATGGTGGAAGTAGAAGGTATGATTAATTAGACCCCTGTAACCATTTTAATTGATCCAGGATCTAGTCTCAGTTATATTGTACCTCAGATAGTGGAAAAGTGTAAGTTGTCTGTCGATAAGTTTGAGAATTCTTGGTTAGTTCAATTAACCACTGGGGCAAAAAGAAAAGTAACTTGTTTTGTGAAAGAATGTGCTTTACTTATGGATGAATTTAGAACTACATTTAAGCTTAATGTTTTGCCACTTGGTTCATATGATTTGCTGATTGGTATGGACAGGTTAGAACAGCATAAGGTAATTTTAAATTGTTATGATAAAACTTTCACGTGCTTAAATAGTGATGAACAACCAGTAAAGGTTAAGGGTATTCCTAGAAAAACTAAAGTAAGGCATATTTCTGCTTTACAACTTAAAAGAGTTGTTAGAAAAGGATGTAAATCCTATGCAGTAACTATTACAGATGAGGAGGGTAAAATTGAAACAGATAAGTTAAAAATAGAAAATATTCCTGTTTTAAAAGAATATACTGATGTATTCCCAGAATAAATTCCAAGATTACCTCCAAAGAGGGAATTGGATTTCACTATTGAGCTGATACCGGGTGCGGTACCTAGCTCAAAAGCTCCTTATCGAATGAACATATTGGAACTTAATGAGTTAAAATCACAATTAAAAGAGTTAATCGATAAAAAAGTACATTCGACCTAGTGTGTCTCCCTGGGGGGCACCGATCATCTTTGTTAAAAAGAAAGACGGAACTATGCGATTATGCATAGACTACCGTCAACTTAACAAGATGACTATTAAAAATAGATATCCATTGCCCCGTATAGATGATCTGTTTGATCAACTACGTGGAGCCACGGTGTATTCGAAGATAGACTTGAGGTCAGGATATCATTAAGTAAGAATTAAAGATGAATATATCTTCAAGACATCCTTTAGAACAAGATATGGACACTACGAGTTTGTCGTAATGCCATTTGGGCTTACTAATGCCCCAGCTGTCTTTATGTGCTTAATGAACAATATAATGCATAAGTATTTAGATAAGTTTGTGGCTGTGTTTATCGACGACATCCTAATTTACTCAAAAACGGAAGAAGAACATAAAGAACACCTAAAAATTGTTTTGCAAAAGTTGCGAGAGCATCAACTCTTTGCCAAGTTTAGTAAGTGTGACTTCTTTAGGGATAAAATTCAGTATCTAGATCACGTAGTGACCAAGGAAGGGATTTCTATAGATCCTGAAAAGATACGGGAAATCGAAGATTGGCCGGTTCCTAAAGATGTAACAGATGTTAGGTCGTTCATGGGAATTACCAGTTATTACCGGAGGTTCATTGAAGGCTTTTCAAGAATAGCAAATCCGATAACTTCCTTGCAAAAGAAAGGCAAGAAATTTGACTGGAACCTGAAATGTGAAGAAATCTTTAAGAAGTTAAAAACTCTATTGACTAGTGCACCTATTCTAAGAATAGCAGATCCTAATAAGGACTTTGTAGTATGCATGGATGCCTATAATGATGGCTTAGGCGGTGTTCTGACTCAAGAAGGGCATGTCATTGCCTATGAGTCTAGAAAGCTAAAAATTCACGAAAAGAATTACGCAACTTATGATCTAGAACTAGCAGCTGTAATGCATGCCTTAAAATGTGGTGACATCATTTAATTGGCAGAAAATTTATTTTAATAACTGATAATAAAGGACTAAAATATCTTCTAGATCAGCCTAATTTAAACGCTAGACAAGCTAGATGGTTAGCTTTCTTAAGCGAGTATGACTTTGAAATCCATCATATAAAGGGTAAGGAAAATAAGGTGGTTGATGCATTAAGCAGAAACGCAAAGCTGAACTTTACAACAGCAATCAGCACTTATGTTTCAGATTTACATGAACAGCTTAAAGAAGGAGTAAAACAAGATGAAATTTATTAGAAATTGCAAATTACAGCTAAGGAAGAACCTACAGAAAGCTTAATAAAAGGTTATAGTTTAAATGAAAATGAATTTTTATTATTTAAAGATAAATTGGATGTACCTAATGTACCTAAGGTTAAGTTGTTAATTCTGGATGAAGTCCATAAAACACCATATTCAGGACACACAGGTTATCAAAAGACTATAACCATGCTAAGAAAAGAATATTTTTGGCCAAATATGAAAACTGAAGTAGCTGAATACATTGCAAGGTGTTTAGATTGTCAACAGGTAAAAACTGAACACCAACACCCAGCTAGTTTGCTACAACCTTTACCTATTCCTAGCTGGAAATGGGAAGTGATTAGCTTAGATTTTATTACTAGACTACCTAGAAATCAGAATCAAAATGACTCTATTATGGTAGTGGTTGATAAGTTAAGCAAGGCAGCACATTTTATACCTGTTAAAACTACTTACAAGGCTGCCAATATAGCTGATATCTTCCTAAAGCATATTTTTCGATTGCATGGAGTACCGAAAGTTATAATCTCAGACAGAGATCCTAAGTTTACAGGAAACTTTTGGAAGTCCTTGTTTAAAGGATTAAATACAACATTGAATTTCAGTACTTCTTTCCATCCTCAAACAGATGGACAAACTAAAAGAGTAAACTAGGTACTGGAATATTTATAGAAGATGTATGTGAAAGATCATCCAGGTAAGTGGGAAGACTATTTACATCTAGCAGAGTTTGCTTATAACAATAACTATCAGTCATCAGCTAAATTTAGTCCATTTGAAATTTTATATGGATGAAAATGCAACACTCCTAACTCTTGGAATAATCCAGTAGATAGATTAGTGTTATGTCCAGAATTGTTGAAAGAAATGGAGGAAATTGTGAAGCAAGTGCAGGGAAATCTGAAGGTGGTACAGGATCGGCAAAAGAGTCAAGCAGACTGGAAAAGAACTCCAAAGGAGTTCCAGGTAGGTGAACATGTGTTCATCAAGGTAAGGCCCAAGAAAATCTCTCTAAGACTGGGGAGTTGTGCAAAGTTGGCACCACGTTACTGTGGTCCATTTGAAATTTTGTCTAGGATTGGTCAAGTTGCTTATCAACTAGCATTACCACCTAACTTGAAAGTACATAATGTTTTTCATATCTCTGTTTTAAAGAAATATGTTCATGATGCTACTCATGTGGTTGATTGGAATGTTGTACAGGTGGAACTGGACTGTATCCTCGGGAGGAGGGAAATTACACTTCGGAACCGTACCATTGGACAGGTGAAGGTGCAATGGAAGCACCTTAGTCCTGAAGAAGCCACCTGGGAACTGGAAGGTAAGATGCGGGAAGCATACCCAAATCTGTTCCAGGGGACTTCAGAGGATGAAGAATAAGTAACATCGAGGAGGATGTCACATTTTAAGGGGGTGTGTATGTCACATACCCCAATTTTGTAAAATAATGTTATTTGTTTTAATTTGATTCCTAAGACATTATGTTAAATTTAATGCTAAGTTGAAACTAATGACTCAGCAGAGTCAAAAGATGTGGAATGTAATTCTGAATATTTATTTTTAATAAATAAAAATTGGAGACAACAGCTTGTGAGAGCTGTTAATAAGAGTGTTACTGGTCAAACTGGTGGAAGGAACTAGGTGGAGAGCAAAAGACAAGTGGCAGCATCCTCAAACACTTCCTATGTTGTAGGTGGCAACTTCCCTACATTTGGGGTCATGATCCCCCAAGAAAGTGGGATCAGAGCAGGTGGCTCAATTAATGACAACTAACCCAAAAAGACCTAGGTAATCTTTTAAAAGTACCCAATGTAGAGAGCTGAGGCTGCTCAGATATTTTCCAAGAGAAGAATCATTTAGGAGGAATGCACTTCAAGGAATTCATTGGGGAAAAAGGGAAACTGTAAGGAAGGTGTTTGAGAGATTAACTGCAGTAATTTGATTTGATACAGCTTTCTAGCTGAGAGATTTGACTGACAAAGTTCAGGATTGGTATTGAGTCTCAGGACTAGTACTTGATTATTTGCTGCACCTAGTTCCAGCCAGGGAAACTAGAGCAGGCTCGGGGGTCCTGAGGATTTTTTGTTTGAGCGCTCTCCAGGAGTTGGTAGGGAGGAATGGCCTCCCATTGCTGTTGTCGACCAAGCTTTGAGAACAGGTTCTGCTATCCATTAATTTTTGTGTTATTATTTGTGTGTGATTGATTGATGCATTTGCAGTTTATGATGTAAAAACTTAGAGGATAGAATATCTTGGTTTGTTTAGTAATGAAATTATGCTTAATGAGAAACAAACCCTACCTGCGTTTTTCCCCATCTGTAGTAATCCAGATCGTACTCTAGCACAGGTGGTGTACTTAAATGAAGAAAGTATGATGTAAATAGAAAATAAGACGATAGCTTGTTTATGAGAATGTTTTCTTTTAGTGTTATCAGAAGAAATATTAGTCTATATATGGGGTAGTGTTAGACCTAGACTGTGAACGTCAGATTATTAGAAAAGGAAAAGAAGCTTTATCATTATACTAACAGTAGTATGTTTGGGTAGATAAAACAGTTCTACAGCATTCATTTCAGTAACCTTTATATCTGTTTGAAGCCAAAGTAAAGGAGGATATTAGTTCAAATGTGTAAGGTTAGGTTAAACAAAAAGGCCTTTCAACTCCATAGTTTATTTCTTTCCTGTTAGGATAAATAACTATTGTATTATAGTAACCAAACTGCAAGTAAGAAATTTCAGCAAAACTACTAATTACTCAAAGAAAGAAATACAGTTAATTGTTATTACCTTATTTATAAATTCTAGTGTTATAATCTAAGTAGGCAATATAGATACAAGAGGAATTATTTATAAATTACTTAATATAGAGAGAATAAAAATACAACAATAAAACATTTTCCTATCTATATACTTCATAAATAGGCCGAATATAAAGATAATATATATAATTATAAGAACAATATTTACTTGCAGGTAAAATAATATTCTTATTTCTTTATAATAAATAACAAGTAAATATAAATTCTGTACTTTAAAGATGTAACTATCAGTTACATAAGTACAACTCTAAAAATAATAAATTACACAATTGCTGAAGGTTAACAAATAAAAAACCATATTTATAACCTTACTAGAACAGATTGAGTTAAGGTAAGTTCATATAAAAACATTATACATTTATCCTAAATAATTTATAGGGTAAATTTAAATATATTAACTTGCAGGAATTCATCTAACAGAGTATAGATATGCTCGACTCACTGAGCTCAACCATCCATTACACAATAGAAATTAATAATCAATTAAATTACAGTAGTACATTGTAAATAAAAGATAATTTAAAGAAACAGTAAATACTTTTCATATTGCCAAGTTAGGGTAAAAACCCTATTGTCTCAAAATTACAACAGAGGTATAAACCAAAGAGTTTAAGCTCTTTCCAAATGCCTCTCAGCTTCTAAAATTCAACAGAATATGGCTTCATCAGCCTTTCTTTCATCTATGTGTATATACACAAGTAAATAGATCAAAAATCAAAATTTACAGTCACAGCCTAAACTGGAAACCCCTCATAAAGCAAGGGTTTTAACATCAACAAAGAACAACGAACCAAGTTAACCCAGGTAAACCGAAACCACTAGGGTTTGTAGGCCATGGTGACCAACCATCAAATTTCCCATAAGGGACTGAACAAGGAAGAACTGCCATGGGATATCCAAGGCTTACCCGTGAGCAAGCAGTTGCCATATCCTCACACCAACCACGCGATAGGACGAACCGATACCTGTGTGACATCAAACAGATGTTGTCAATACTCTTCTTTTACTTAATCAGACAAGTGACAAAACACAAATATAAAGAAAACGCAGATATATTTATCAGTTCTTACCTCATATTTTCACGGAGACACGACCACCCACAAGCAGTAGATCAACCACCAACGCGAGGAGGATTAAACCCTTCATCTGTTGCAAGAAAGAAGGAGTTTACTAACACAGTAAACAACCAACAGCGACTGAGAGTAGGAGCAGCAATCCAAGCAAGAAAAATGCTTGAGCCGTCACTTATTTCCAGCCAAAGAAACCACCCTGCGTCGAAACCCTAATACCAAACAAAACTCAAGAGGGGAAGTCACAACGCTCAGTAATGAGCCGCAGGAGAAAAGACACTTGCAGACTGAAGATTACTGAAAAGAGCAAGCAGCGAAGGATAAACCCTGAAGGAAAACCAACAACTAGTGCCAACAGAAATCAAATGTTTACAACTCTTCTCTATTGAACGTGCAGGGCGAGCCCCCAACTGGCAGGAAACAAGGAAGCAATCTGGGAGACTACCAATGACAACTTGTAAAGAAATAAGGCAGTCAACAAACTCAGTAGCAGAGCAGAAAACGTAGTAGAAGAGCGGCCGGAGGCCAAAAACAATGGAAGAATGACAAGTCTAGGGTTTGCCAATAACCTTTTAACTACACAACACTTGGTTGTAATGATGCCACGTTCGCCAAACAAATTATTTGCATGCAGTGGGTAATCCCTATAGTCCCGGCGAGCATTCACGAGAAGACCATCATTCCAATCATTTGTGGAATTTCAAAGTTCCACCATAATCCTTACCCTCGAAGTCAACCTAGCTTGCATGCTGGATTGGAAACAACAATACATTATTATATTGATTAGGTTTTAAAACTTATTCAGGGTATAGTCAAACACTACGACCCATCCATTATACAAAAACGATGATCATTCATACCAACGATTATAATTCTATCAAAGATCAAAGTTATAAACTTTTTCATGACCCTTATATTTATGCTTTGCAAAGTGGTCTTTCAACAATTTATTATAATTATGGCAAGGGTTATGCCACTTATCATTAAACAAAAGATTCATTGATATAAATTTATGCTATAAAACTCATCAAGGGCGTGGTCGATAAAACGACCCATATTTTATACTAATATGCCATTCATTCTTTCAAATGATTATAAATCCATTATAACTATGCCTTTTAATAACTATAAAAAAAAAAAGAATTTAATAAGACCTAGTTATGATGAATATCCATCTTGGGAGATCGACTCTAGTTATACCTTTAAGTATTATTTTTGTTTAAACTATTAAGTTTGCAAACAAAAGTGTTAAGCATTATAGTAACTATCAGGCTTGACAATAGGTAACCTTTGACGATTAATAACCATAACTGGACAAAATCTTCCAACTAAGTTATGTGTAAAAGAACTCAATGCATCAACACCAACTTAACTCTTTTGAGAGCAGCATGTAATAATTTTTTAATTCCTTTAAAACTTCAAAGCTTTAGAACTTGGAATATTGGTACAAAAACTCATTATTCAATGTGCATTACTTATCACAAGGAGTAACCAAATCTATCATGACGTAAATAGTATATGTTCATAACTTAAGATAGACCCTTAACGTAATAATCTTGCCATCTTTCAGTCTGCATGTAAAGAAATATTTAAGGCGTGTACACACGATGACCTTGGTAAACATTGATAAGCATCGCAGATTTTAGTACGCAATAAAAAATATAAACTACGACTAGAGAGAGAAATCAACTGTCACCAATACTGATAGGACTAAATCTCGTTTCCATGGTGTCTTTAAAAAAAAAAGAATAAGGATTTAATGGTTTTACCTCATAAAGCATTTGAATTTGAAGAGAAATTATATTCTTTTACTGAGCTATTATTTTTGCAACGAACATATATCTCTATGCGTAATGACTATTGACAAGCAGCACCGGATCTTTCTTACCTGTAAAGCTATAAGAGCAGGTAAACTTTCTGCATTAGCTCAAAAGCTAAGTAAGCCCAGAATACCAAGACAGTCCCACCTTGTGGTCGCAAAGAAAAACAAGTCATTAAACTGAAAAAGAATTATTCTATAAAATAAACATAATCAAGTAGATAATTCATATTATGAAATCATTAAC
This sequence comes from Pseudotsuga menziesii, assembly GCA_001517045.1. Lineage (NCBI taxonomy): Eukaryota > Viridiplantae > Streptophyta > Pinopsida > Pinales > Pinaceae > Pseudotsuga > Pseudotsuga menziesii. Next base: position 688,159 of record LPNX010059288.1, read on the forward strand.
ATATAACTAATTAAAACAATTAGTTGACTGCATTAATGAAGATTTTCTGTATTTTTCAAAAAAATTAAAATTTTCAGAAATTTTGGGATTTTGACACTCTCCAATGGAAGCGTGGGATTGAACAAAGATTGCATTGGTTCAACCAATTGATCAACCAAAGGTTGAATAGGTTGCTGGAAAACCATATGTGGTTTAGGAGCAGAATATCGTTGAGACTTGGCCACACTTTTTGTACTTCTACAATAGCGGGGCACAGATGAGTAAGGTGGTCTCCCTTGCAAAGCTTACAAGGGAACTTAGGCTTGCATCATATACATTTGGGATTCTCAATAATTTCAACATGACTTGCAATGGTTGATTGTTTTACCCCAACATGACCTCCATAGTCTGGGCTTTTTCCCCCAACGTGACTTCTAGAGGCTAGGTGTTTTCCCCCAGCATGACTTGTAGAGGCTGGGTGATTTCCCCTAGCATGACTTGTAGAGGTTGGTTGGATGCCCACAACATTACCTTTAGAGTATGGGTGACTACCCCCCATATGACTTGCAAAGGATGGGTGATTTCCCTCAACATGACTTGCATAGGCTGAGTGACTTCCCCCTTTCTTTCGTGCCTTCTTCCTTTTCTTCACCACATGAGGTGGAAGGAGGAGGATACGATGCTACTGGTGAAGGAGGGGTAATTTTTTCATTCCCTTGATATAAGGTTCTTACTTGAGAATCATAAGGAGAATTCAGGATAGTCAGAGTGGAAAAATACCAAACCAATAGCCCTAGGGTGAATTTAGGAAGGCTCAGAGTGGCCATCAAAGGAACACCAACGTTCCCAACAAAAGGAAAAGCACAAGAATCGCATTGTACAGCGGTCCCTTGGTTGGTGTCCATGGGTATAATAGCCATATTTTTTTACTCAATAAGAAATAAATCTCTTAGCAACCAACAGGACTGAGAACACACCACTAGAAAAAATTCCTAAGTATCCATACCAAGAAAACAAATATACCTTCCAAAGGAGTGTCTAGGATGATGAGGGCCCAAAACTAATCAGTGAAGGGCGAAGGACAATTACCTGGGGTCCATAATACAATAACTTTGGAGAAATTGTTTAAATCACCAACCACTTCTCCAAAGAGTTGCACGAGGTTTCCTCCCACATCTATCATAGGTATAGTGGAAATAACCTTCCACTGTCACCTATGTAGAGTCCTAGAGGTCAAGATACTAAGGCTACCAAACTTGCAAAAAGGGTTCAGTGAAATAGTCTTCAGTCTAGTCGATAGACATGGGAAGGGTAGATAATATGAAACTAAAAAAATAACACCACCACACAATACTAAAAGGAGGTACTGAGTGAATCCCCAAATGCACAATAACTCTGGTGCATGCTCAATTGAGTATTGGAGGGCTATATCCACAACTAAATCTCACACAACCTCGTGCTTGACTCCTATATGAGAGGAATTTTGTGGTTCATCTTTTGCAACCTTTGTTTTCCTAAAGAATGGCCATTATGTTTTGAGTTTAAATTGTCTTGGATAGTTTAAATATGATCCCTAGTCCAAAACACTAGCCTAGAGTAGTATGCATCATCCCTAAAAATGAAATATTACTAATATATTTTATTTATCAATGCTCTTTTTAAAGGCTCTTGATTACTCAAATGGGAAGTGGACATGAAACTAATGATGTTTCTTGACTCAAAAATGGAAACAACATGGCAAATGAAAAAAGAGATTCAAAATACAAAGTTTTTACTTCTCTTTTTCTTTTTAAAAATGAAAATGCATGCCACAAATGAAAGATCTCTTTTTCTCTTTAAAAAAAATAGAGATATGCAAATGTACCTAAGACTAATGACACTGGCCTAAATGCATACAAAGAAAAAACTTGTTCTTTTTACATTTTCTTTTAAAATAAAAAAGAAAATGGACTATAAACAAGTACAAGAATCTGATGTAAAGACAAAGAAACTGAACTTCTGCATTATGTCCACAAGAACAAAACCCTAGATTGACCTAAGGTATGACAAGACCTAACTTTGGAGTAAAACTTGGATAATATACCAATTAAACCAATTTGGAACAAACATTTTGACAAATAATATTGAGTAAGACAAGGATCGGATGACTCACAAGTTCAGTCTATACATATTGACAAAGGCTGATAAAAAACACCATACAAACCAAAGTCATGCCAAGCAAGAAGATCAAGCACAAAGTTAAAAACAATCCCAAATACTTCAAAAATGATTATAACATCAAGTTAATATCAATCACGAGAGAATACACCACTACCAAGGGGTCCTACACAGACCTGGGAACAGCAGGGACTCCAAATACTACAACCAAACCCTTACCAAACAACCCTAAAAGTGAAAAAAAAATTTACAGGAGGGACATTATACTTTAACAACACTAATAGACTAGCATGTGAAAAATAATGTGGAAGCACTCTCCACTAGTCTGTATGAGGGAAAAACGCTATTGTATACACTAGCACAATCATCTGGGTACTGAAAGGTGGAAAAAAGAAGAATCCAACTCCCAAAATGACAAGGAAAGTGTCTACAAAGGCTCAAGGATTGTTCCTAACTTGAAATCAAGACTCGGAACTTCAAATATACTATACAAATAGACCTTGGATACCCCAAATCAAATAGGCTTGTCCCTAGTGGAGTCTCCATTTATGTTGTTAGGGAAAGTCTTCTTATGGTTGGGGTGAGGCCACCAACATACCAGGGTTAAAAACTAACATATAAGATTATGCAATTACAAATTTAAGTAAAGAGGAAAGGTTTAGAAATGATGTGTACCTTACAAAATAAGGTTGATCCAAACTTTCACTTGATCCCTCCTCTTGATCTCCGATCAAGGAACCTGCAAAACCACTTCAATACTTTCCTCAAACCAATTTGACTACATATAAAAGATTGATATTCAAAAAAGCATGAAACACTAATCTCATAAACATCAACATGTAATAAAAAAAATAACATATACATAGAGTGATTTGGAAAGGAAATAATGTCAAGTATTTATTAATCAATGAAACAAGTAAAAAAATATACCTTCTCATCAATCATGGCACCTCAAGAAACCTTTAATCTGGATCACCTACTTTTCTCCTCTAAGAATCCCAAACTCCAAGATTTGTAGCAAGGGTAGATGGAAACTAGGGCATCGGCAAGGGGGGTGAGAATCCAAATTATTACAGCATAACAATACTATAGGCCAAGTCCCTTCCATGGTCCCCTCTCCCTTACTTATATAGTAAATGGAGAAGATAGGGTCGAGGAAGAAGCAATTACAACCGAGGAGGCAGTTCTAAACTTACCCAAACCGCCCAATTTTGATATTTTTTATATTGTGGGGGAATTTTTGAGATACACACTAGTGAAACACTAGAAGCCAGGGTTTGCAAAGGAAAAAAAGCTAGTGGACCAAATACAAGGGGCATTTTTGGGAAAAAAATCCAAACTTGGTTTTTATGGGGTTTTTAGGAGGTTTTGAGGAGGTGGTTTGGTTTCCAAACTTGTTCATCAACCTCCTAATATCCAATGAACCAAGAAATAGGTAAGGGAATTCTACAAAGGTCCCAAATATGGCTCTTCCATCCATTAAATGTCCTTTGGGTGAGTGACAATATATAAATTCATGAAGTGTCGTCATGCAACCAAAACATGTAAGTGTCGTCACAAATAAAGAAGTGACAATTTCGGTTATAACAATTAATGCTTCTCCTTTCTCTATCACAGGAGAACAATTTGGTGTATAATTCAACATAGAGTAGTTAAGCCTCAACATTATATTTGTATCATAGTGTAGTGGCCATTATCTTGAAGGTTTGTGAAATTGCTTCATTCATTCCTTCCCTCCTTGTAATGTGTTTTTTCCCAACTTGTAAGACTAGCTTTGCTTGAAGTAAACATGCTCATATGCTTTCAACTATATCTATTGTCTTTCAACTATATATATTGTCTTTCTATAGATGGTTGATGTGCAACTGTTTGGAACAAGTTAATGTAGGGAACATTCATCTCCCATTATCTTAGTGGTGCTAAAGATAGTTTGGACAAAACACATAGATATGGATGTATGATTTATCCTTAGCAAATGAAAAGCAAGGACATTTGTAAGGAATTGTGAACTTGGAGTTTATGATTTTTTAGAAGTTCATGGTCTATTTCATTTAGGAAAAATCACTTATGTTGTTATGATATCAGATATGTTATTATAGTGTAAATCCATTGCTGGTGTTAGAACATAATATGCATATTCAAAATTTTGGTGATTTATGAAGCTTAAAGACTCAAAAGAGGTTGGTCATTCAAGAGTCTTAGGAAAAATTTAAAATTTTAATGGTTTGGAGGAGTTATGGGTTCTAGTAGAATTTTGTTCAAATACTTTTGTATAACAATATCTTAAAATACTTCTATCATCTTGTTAGGAAAATATTGGCCTAGATTGAGTATGTGTGTAAACAATATCTACATGCTTGGATTTCTTGGCAAGTCACCTTATTATTAAATGGCCTACCCTAGGCCATTGAGTTTCAGGTCACTTGGATGTTATTCATATTTGAAGTGATTTTTTGGATTGGAAGGAATGCAATAATACTTTACTTGGTGGTGTTTTTTCATCCCACCAATTTTCATGGCATGATGTTGTTATATACCTACTAAATGGTATATGATGTTGTTATGTGTAAGGGATTGTATATGCAAACTTATAACATATATTGCATTGATATGTACCAAGTTAATGATGAATATTGAAGTATATCCTCACAAGGAGCAAGTAGGAATAGAACACCTCCAACAACTTTTAGGTTACTAGAATGGGGCCCATTGTACTATGATAAAGGTTCCTATCGACCCTCTTAGCATTATTGCCTAATTGGGCCCACCTAGGTCTCTATCTCAATGAAAATCAATTGGTTCTAGACATGTTGGCTAGAATGGAAAATTTTGCAATCATCCCTGCCATTATGCAGGTCTGTGGTTTTTTGAGAGGAAATTGAGATCACGAAACAAGATACACTGACCATTGCAAATTAACCAGTGATGTTCCCCACGCATGGACCCTTAATCCTATGACCTCCTTCTCCAACCAATCACGTTCCTTTTCCATTGCAACCAGTAACCTTTGAACTTTGTTTAAAGGACCATGTAGTTTGTTAATCTCAAATTTGTGCTATGCAATATTTCCTTCTAAAGACTTGACTTCTTGCTCAATCGAACATTCCACTTCACATACTTCTTCTTTAATATTGAAACCAATTCCACTTTTGTAATCAACACTTTTCTGCCAAGAAATCAAATTGTTCAAATCAATAGATCTTTTTTCAAACTTTCTCCTGAGGTGAAAGGGTATTTTAGAGATGACATGATACATATGTAATGGGATTAAGAGCTTGTGGTTATGAAATATGTTGAGAACTTGATAAGATTTGAACTAAACACATGAACTAACCTAGATTCAACATATCACAAATTACTTCTTACTTTCATGAGTCCTAGATTTAACATTCTCTATGCTTCAGTGATGAGTTAGTTAAAGTTTCTCTTTCAAAGATGATTCTGGAATTATGTACAAATTCTGAGAGATACAACAATTTTTTTCTTGGATAGTTTTGTAAAAGGATACCAACGAGGAAATCTAATGACTCTCTCTCCTGAAATAGGTTTTATACTACTGATTTTTTTCCCTACCTAATAGAATGTAATGATTGATACAATTACCATTTTACTTTACATATGTTTCCAGCAAATCACTAATTTGATCCATATATGTGTACATCAGCCTCTTGGTCCATGACACAATTATATATACATGTAACTTGTCCTTGAACCTCATTGTTCAAATTTAATTTTTCCTTACCTTTCTCATCTCCATACATAAATATCAACAAGCAATCATTGGAGTTGCCTTGGCACTGATCCCTAAGTAATCATGTGGGTTGTCTTAAGGACTAATAACTAGTATTGTAGATTAGTGACTGGTTGGAATCATAAGCAAAAGTCACCAAATAAATCTTAATTCCACATAAGTTCCATGTTGGAAAGGCATACATGCCATAGGACTACCATACATCGATCATAACTAAGGCATTTCTTACACTCTCTACAACAATAACAGAAGAATCAAAACATGGAAAATGAAATGAGATGGGGTATGTACCTATTGCATACCCAAAATAGTATTGAAACTTGGAATTTTACACTGAATAACCAACAATAACACATTTTTCAATTACATGTAACCAAACAACACAGGTTTCCTTTCAATATATTTATTATAGTAATAATTGTCATAAGGAGAGATCCATGGAATAAGATTTTTTACAATTACATATCATATTGATATTGATCTTTTTCTATGTCATCATCTGAGTCATGGACATCATAATTTGTATCCAACCCTTTAGAATCATTGTAAGGATTTTCCAAAACAACATTTGCAACATCTAGCACCATGCCATCATTGATATAGTCATCATCATCGACATGTGAGTCAATGGGTGTTTAGTTAATTTGATTCCCCCCTTCATATAAGTACACTTATTTCTCCATCTTCGCAACTAAATATTTTTCTTCTTGGTCATGAACATCTTCAACTATTGGTATTAATTTATTACTGATAGGTGGGTGAATCGGTAATTGCGCAAATATGTACAAATTATACAAATTTTCCAATTTTATAGCAATCACAACAATAAACATAACAACACACAAATGTTTGATAACAATGTAGATATATATGTATGAATATGAAGAGTTACATCAATGGGGTATTATAGTCCATGAAGATGAGCACCCACTCATTAAGATGTTAAGTTGATCTCAAGTACAATTTGTGGTATGTTGGCACCAACCTATAGTAACTTTTTATGTAAGATTAAACTCATGGTATCCAGGTACCAACCTGAATAGAAAACATTTTGGTCGCGGAAAGTGAGACTTACGACCTTAGGATACGATCTACAAAATAACTATGCTCTCCAGGTGTGGAAGTTACAACTTCCTTTTGTTCTCCATCAACCACTGGAAGGATATTGTGATCCCCTGAATTTTATTTGCACCCACATAAAAGGATGTTTTTGCACCCTGATTGTATTTTCTAACACCTACTGGAAGGAGGCTAATACCCCCTATTCCTTGCCCCATATAATCTCCCTGATATGAACCAACCTGTAGTAACTTCCTATGTAAGATTCAACTCAAGGTATCTAGGTACCGACCTGAATAGAAAACAGTATGGTCATGGAAAGTGCGACTTGCGGCCTTAGTATACGATCTACGAAAGAACTAATCTCTCCAGGTGTGGAATTTACAACTTCCTTTTGTTCTCCAACAACCACTGGAAGGAGATTGTGATCCCCTGAATTTTACTTGCACCCACAGAAAGGATGTTGTTACACCCTGATTGTATTTTCCAACACCTACTATAAGGAGGCTACTACCCCCTATTCCTTTCCCCATCTGATCTCCTTGATATGAAATATGATTTATGGCAAGTAGAGAAATTTCTTTCTTCGAGTTCCGTAACTGTTGAATTCTTTTGATCTACGTCAGTTAGTTGCCAAAAATATCATAAAACAATTCTGATTTGTGTCTTCCTTTTTACATTATGTAACTGCCACAATCCTTGATATGTGTCTGATAGCTTCCCAAAAAAATCAAACTAAGATTTGTGTCTTTGTGTGTGTGTGTGTGTGTGTGTGTGTGTGTATATATATATATATTTGCGTCATATAGTTCTTCAAAATACATCTGCAGCATACCTTTCTTCAAAATATGATGTGTAAAGATAACTGCGATATGCATCTTCACTGAGAAATAACTTTGCACATCTAAACTATATGTATCCAATCATCCAGTGTTACTCATCTTGCACTGCGACTCTGCTACAAAAGATATTCAACTGTGATCAACGAGCCATTGATACCCCAAAAAACTCTGGAGCTTGTCAAACATTTAAATCTTCATATCCACAAGCTTACTACACCATATCCATCTCTTTCTTATTTATAATCAAGATATGTGTCCACTTGGTGAAGTATGTTTACTTTGGATAATGTCCCGCTAAATTGCATCTCTGACAAGTAAATTTTTGTGTTAGAAAAATAGGATCGCAGAGCAATAACAATTATACAATTAAAATTAAACAATATGCAAATCTTAAACACATTACAAGAGAGACACAAATATAATTTGGTTCACCCAATATGGGATACATCCACACAGAAATTTCCAGTCCTTTATTATTATATCATCCATCAAAATGAAGGGATACAACCTGCAGAAAACCCATTGCACTTCCTCTTCACACTCTCACAATCTCTCTCACACAATCATAGAGATTGTTTACAATGCTACAATAAAATACACAACTGTATTACAATGCTTTCCTTTTATGAGGGAATTAACATGGGAAAATACTACAGGTCACCCAATACCATGGGTCCCCAAACTGTTGGACAACAAACATACCAAATATTTCTTTCATTGGCGATGACCCCCTTCCCCACACCCCTAGTTGAGCAATAACATATCTTAATCTAGAATATCAGGATCCACAACCAACAATCTCCCACTTGGAGACTGATCACAACAACTCCACCGTTGTTGCACTTGTTGGACTATGCTATGAACCTTGGACTTGGAAAATTTCTCATGTTCACATTCATGCTTGAAGGCCAACAGAAACTGAGCAGGAACTCAATTTCTCTTTGGTTACTACCTTTTTCAACATGTCTGTAGGATTCTGGCTAGTATGTATCTTTTCCAACTTTAATAGTTCATCTTCCAGAATAGATATTATGAAATGGTACTTGAGATGTATATGTTTATTATTTGAAATAAAGGATTATTTATTTGCAAGATGAATGGAACTCTGGTTGTCATTGTATAACCTATTATTCTCCTCCTTCTTACCCAATTCCTCAATGAACCTCTACAGTCAAATCATCTCTTTACTAGCCTATGTAGCAGCAACATACTATGTTTCTATTGTTGATAGTGCAACAGCCTTTTGCATTTTTGAAATCCAACTTATTGTTGTTCCAACCACAATAAATACATTCCTTATGGTGCTCCTCTTGTTGTCTTTATCACCAGCCATATCTGCATCAACATATCCATGTAGAATAGTGTCTGAACCTCCAAAACATAATGCATCAGAAGTGGTACCCCTCAAATACTTGGGATTCCACTATACTGCCTTCCAATGCTCTTTACCCAGATTATTCACATACCTACTCACAACTCCCACTGCATGTGTAATATCCGCTCTTGTGCACACCATGGCATACATCAAGTTTCCAACTGTTGATGAATAGGGAACCTTAGATATGCATTATATCTCTTCATGTGTATTGGGACACATCTCCTTACTTAGTTTGAAATGGATGGCCAAAGGTGTATTAACTGGTTTTGCATTCTACATTCTAAACCACTCCAACACCTTTTCTATGTACTCACCTTGAGACAATGTCAATTTGCGATCTTTCTTGTCTCTTGTTATTCTAATACCAAGGATTTGCTTTGCAACACCCAAATCCTTCATCGCAAATGATTTATCTAGTTTCCTTTTGAGCACATTTATATCCTGCATATTTATATCCTGCACATTTTGAGCACATTTATATCCACATACAATAACATATCTTCCATTACCTAGCCTCTTGAAATAAACACATTGGTCATAATGGCATCTACTATAACCCTGTTATGTTATAAACTTATCAAATTTTAAATACCACTTCCTTGGAGCTTGCTTCAGGACATACAAGCTCTTCTTCAACCTGTAAACCAAATTCTCCTTCCCTTTGACCTCATACCCATGTGGTTGTTGCATATAAATATCTTCCTCCAAATCCCCATGGAGAAAGGTTGTTTTTACATTTAAATTTTCAAGATTCAAAGCTTCTACTACCACCAAACTTAAAATAGTCCTAATTGAAGTCATTTTAACAACGGGAGAAAATATTTGATCAAAGACTATATCTTTCTTTTGTGCAAACCCCTTTACAACAAGTATATCCTTGTACTGCTTCTTGCCTCCAACTTCTGCCTTCAACTTGTAAACCCATTTATTCTGTAATGGCCTTTTCCTACAGGAAACTCAACGAAATCCCATGTTTGGTTTCTTACCAATGATTCCATCTCCTCATCCATGCCTTTCTCCCACTTATTTTTAGTTTCTACCTACATTTCCTCTTCATAACATTATGGTTCACCAGAATCAATCATCAATAAATAATACAATGAAGGAGAGAATCGTTCAGGGGGTCTACTTAACCTGGTAGATATTCTTGCATTTGCAGGAGTTTGAGGTACCTTCTTCTGCTCTTGACTTTTTGGTGCCTTTGGAACTTCATTTTATTTGATTTCATCAAGTATTGTGTACTCTGTTTTTTCCTTTTCCTCTTTCTTTCCCTGCAACTGATCTTTGTACATAACCTTTTCATTATATACAACATCTCTAATCCTAATGATTTTGTGATTTTCATAATCCCATAAGTGATAACCAAAATCATCAACCTCGTATCCAATAAAGGTACATTTCTTGGATTTAGCCTCAAGCTTTGTTCTATTTTCTTTATCAATATGGACAAATGCTTCACAACCAAAAGTTCCCAAAAATGAGTAGTTTACCTTTTTACCCGTCCATGCCTCCTCTGGAATTCCACCATTCAAAGGACTTGAAGGCCCTATGTTTATTAAATAAATTGCAATATCTACAACATCAACCCAAAACTTTAAGGGGAACCCTGCATGCATTCTCATACACCTTGCACGCTCCATGATCGTTCTATTCATCCTTTCTGACACACCATTTTCTTGTGGTGTTCCAGGGAATGTCTTCTCTCTGTGAATACCTTTGTATAAATAGTAACTATCAAACTCCTTGGTGCAGTATTCACCTCCATTATCATATCTGATACATTTTAACCTTTTCCATGTCTCATTCCAAACCAAAGCTTTCCACTTCTTAAAAGTAGAAAACACATCAAATTTATGTCTAATGCAATAAACCCAAGGTTTTTTAGTTGCATCATCAATAAAAGTAACATAATAACGAGAGACACCGAGAGATTGTACCTGAATCGATCCCCATACATATGTATGCACAAGCTCTAAATTTTCACTCTTCTTTTGTTTCCCAACCCTGAGAAATAGAACTCTCTTATGTTTTTTGTAAACACAATTTTCACAAAATTCCAAACTTACCCGCTTTAGATCTAGAATAATTTCCTTGAGTGAAGAATATGCATCCCTTTCTCACTCATGTGGCCAATCCTATGATGCCAAAATGTTGTACCCATTTCTGTGGAAGCTACAGATATGTAATAATCAGTATTATGAGGACATAAATACAACGTACCTACCCTATCTCCTTTTTCTATTACCAGTGCTCCTTTAGTGATATTCCACCACGTTTTTCCAAACGTAGACAAACAACCACTATATCCCAATTGTCCTGTTGAGATCAGATTTATTTTAATAGTGGGAATATGCCTTACATCTTTTAGCATCCATTCATTTCTATTATTTAACTTAATCTATACCTTACCCATTCCAACAATTTTACATGGTTCATAATCCCCCAATAAAACATGTCCAAAATCACCTGGAACATAAACATGAAATAATTTCCTATGGGGTGTAGCATGATATCAAGCCCCTGAATCTACTACCAAGTAACCACTAGTATTATCTAATGCAAGAATCAAAGCATCTTGTAACACATCACCTACTACATTTGCTTCCTGAGTAGTCTCCTGCTACATGTCCCCTTTCTTCTTTGGAGCTCTGCAGTATTTCTTCAGATGTCCTTTCTTACCACAGTTCTAGCACTCTATCTTTCCAAATCTGGACTTACATATTCCCTTTCTATACGTGTTGTGATTACCTGGGCTCCTTCCTCTCTCCTTTTGTCTCCCCATGCTCTCCATGGTCAACAAATTACCCGATGTCTCACATGTTCTTTTTCTTCGCATTTCCTCGCTAAGAATAACACCAACAACATCATCAATTTTAAGAGTGTTTGAACCAGGGATAGATTTAATTACATCCTATTCCATCTTTCTGGAAATGAGCACAAGATCAGAAGAGCCCTAACCTCATCATCAAAGTTCACTTTTACAGAACTTAGCTTACTAGTAAGCGTATTAAATTCATTTGAATGGTCAGAACAGATCCACCTTCTGACATCTTCATATTAAATAAATGCTTCATTAAAAATACCTTGTTGGAATCCGAGGGTTTTTCATGGAGCTTAGCCAATGCGCTCATCACACCCTCTGTTGTATTTTCTTCCGAAATATTGAAAGCCACCGACGAAGCTAGGCACAGCCATATTGTTCCCAGTTCTTTTTTTTCAAGAACCTCCCATTCTTCATCCTTCATAGTCACCAGTTGTTTTTTTTACCCAACGATAGGTATAGATCCTTCTGGTACAAATAGTCCTCCATTTGCATCTTCTATAACTAGTAGTTTTGGCCGTTAAATTTCTCGACCCTGAACTATCCTTCTTCTTCCATTGCTCCCACTCGAACCATGAACCCTTCTTTCATGTGAGTTTTCCAACCAAATAAACCTTTTGGATTCGATACCAGTTGTTAGAAAATATGATCATAGAGCAATAAAAATTATACAATTAAATAATTATACAATATGCAAATCTTAAACACGTTACAAGAGAGACACGGATATAACATGGTTCACCTAAGATGGGCTACATCCACACAGAAATTGGAAGTCCTTTATTATTATATCATCTAGGAAAATGAAGGGATACAACCTGCAGCAACTCCGCTGCACTTCCTCTTCACACTCTCATTGTTTCTCTCACACAATCACATAGATTGTTTACAATGCTACAATACAATACCCATCTATATTACAATGTTTTCCTTTTATAGGGGAATTACCATGGGAAAATACTATGGGTCACCCAATACCATGCGTCTGCATATTGTTGGCCCACAAACATCCCTAAAATTTCTTTTGTGGGATTCACCCTCGCACCCCCCAGCTGGGACGAGTGTACAGTAAAACCGAGGTACCAACATGGCTAAACAATAACATCTCTGAATCTGGAAGATCAAGATCCACAACCAATAGTTTGCATCAGTGTGCCATATTTCAAATTCATCTTAGTAGTTTAAGACACACATATGCCAATACTTTTGTGGGAATTTTGCACACAAGTGTTGCTGCTGACGTGGTGTGTCCGTACTATATCATTTATTCCGAAATCATTATTCCAAATCACTTTTTGTCCCATGCATTAAGTTTTAACTCATCATGATCTGCCTTGGATTGTACATAAAATAAATTCACCAGCTTTGACATCCCTTCAAATTATGTTCACATGTGTGATCGACTTCTTCCTTATTCCATAAATTTGTAGTGTTCTTCATGTTCACCACCCTGGATTTTAGTCTATCAAGCTTGGCATGTTGTTTGCATCTTGCTTTTCAATTATGCATATCTTTCTCACCATAATGGCCTATTTCCAGTGTCTGAATAATTCTCTTGATAATATTCGCATAATTGTTCAATATCAACAAGTAGACCTTGGATTATTGTGGATGTACATTTTTGTATTTATAAGAATCAGGCAACATAATATAATTTCTTGTCGTGGTACGAACGATCCTATTTCAATCGGACTACTTCAGAGACGTTGTCCCATTTAAGTGTGTGGGTGGATATTTTGGAACAACATCAACAACAAACATTTGATATTTTGAGTAGTATTTGGGTTGATCCCAATCTATCAGCTTCAACACAGGATCTTCTTCCTTAGTTGCATTCGATTGAACCTACAGATCCAACTCCAATGGACTTGAGTATGCACCTTTCACTTCTATCTTCTAATTGTGTCAAATCCTGTAGACCTTGAATTACATCTCTAAACCATCTTCAGGCGTCTTCACTTTTGCTTCAATTTTATGTTTTAGATCCCATTAGTGGTATGATGTAATGTGAGCTTCGAAGCTACACAATATTGTAACCATAATTTTTAATATAATACAGAAGCTTTCCTTTATGCACAATCATGGTGTGTCACGTGTATGGTTGATTCAAATAGAATCACATCTCACACTAAATAAATAATAATTCTTCAAATAATTTTCACGGATTGTCTACTTACTATGTCAATCCTTGAGTGTTTTATTTACCTTTTTTTAATCAAGGATTCTGCATAAACCCTTTGGATTAGTGTGAGCAACAATTACTTGTCGTTGATATTGCACATTTGTTGTTTTCATCTTTTTCTTGCTCATGGGATGTCCTTTGTATCCATATCTTCTTTTTATTTTCGTTTTGTGCACTTTTGTCATGCCTTTGATACTCATTTCCTTCCAAATCATTACGGTGCATATTTGTTCTTTGCTCCTGAGTCGGGCAATTTTCAACGACATTGTACCAATCTAGTTTCCTTTGTTGCTATACTTTCATAAAACATTTTGAGGACTTGTGGCCATGCTTATCACACACATAGCATTTTACAGTGTGACAATATTTTGCGATATGTCCAAAAAAATTACATCTCCAACATCTAATGAAATTCTTATTTCTAAAATCATTTGCATACCTGGGTTTCTCAATCATTGTGTGCAATTCAGGTTTTCTGCGAAAAAACATACCCTTTCTTGAGATTGGATTCTTCTTTGTTGCATACTCCATTACCAGTTTTCTCAACCCAATACCGGTCTTGTCTTCTGAAGACAATTGACGATTTAAAATTTTCTCCATGATGATTGTGTCGTTGTTGAACTTATTTTGACTTTTTGCATCAATACTTACTTCAACCTTTCCCTTAATTGCATCTGATTCTTTTTGCGTAATGTGTTTCTGCAGTAGCTCATTTACCATTTCTGATTCCCTCGATGACTTTTCAAGAGCACATTGGTTTTCTTCTAATCCTTAATTTTTACTTTTGCACAGTTTAATTATTCTTCTTTTAATTTCAATTGATCCTTAAAATATTCATACATATATTTATTTTGTCTGATCAATCTTTTTGCTGCTTCAAATTGCTCCTTTGGAACTTTATTTTCTTTCCTTAACTTCTCTATTTCATCCAAAGCACTGATTAATTATCCTTTCCAATAAACACCAAGACTGAATTCATCATCTAACTTTGGGGTTCCTTTAGAGAATCTAGATTTATCAGGATTTGACGCAATTCATATGACCTCTTCCATAGAGTGTTTGTTATCAATAATTGTTTCCATCTTGCGGAGTTTCTTTGAGCCTTTTGATTTTTTCTTTTCTTCTGATTTTGGAGATGGCAAATAAATTTCATTATACGTCCAATCCTTCTCCAGTTTGGATATGCTTGTAGGAGCTATTTTGGTTGAATATTTTCCTTCCAATTTATTCTCGTCTTGAATTAAGGCCATAAATAAATCATTCCTTGGAATGTCACTTTCCCCCTCATCTAAAGAACGGTTCTCTTCAATGTACAATATTTTCTCTTGTTTCTGGAATTTCTTCTTGTCCATGTCCTTTCTCTATTGATGTTTGTCTTTTCATTCTCCATGCTCTGACCCTTCCTCACTTTCACTTTTTTTATTTTCTTCATATGTGCATTTGGAAGAAAAATGACCAATTATTCCACATTCAAAACACTTAAAAGGTAATTTTCCTTGGTACTTACCCTTTCCTCTCTTTAGTATTCTAATGAAGTTGGCCTCTTCTTTTTCTTAAGGGTCAGTTGTATTTTTTCATTCACTTATACTAGGTTTAGGCTTTCCTATTGCTTTGAACGCAACTACCTTTTTGGATCCACTGGTGTGTTCAATTCTTATTTTGTATGTTGTGAGTATTATGTATAATTCATCCTTGGTTAGATCATCCAAATCACTTATGTCTTCAAGAACTGACACCTTTGGATTGAAGCATGCGAGAAGAGTTATCATGATTTTTTGCACAACATCCTTTTCTTTAACAGTAACCCTGAGCCCTGTTTTGGAGTTCACTATTTCATCTACTCTCAGAAAGTATGAGGCTACATATTCTTATTCCTTCATTTTGAGGGTTTCAAACTACGCAGATAATGTTTGTACTTTGGACTTTCTGGCCTTATCATTGCCTTCATAGATACTGCGTAATTTATCACATACTTCCTTAGCAGTGGTGCACTGCATTACTATAGTAAATTATGTATATTTTAATATGTATAAGATGGCATTCTTCACTTTTGCATTCCACTCATACTATTCTCTATTCTCTAGATCCACAGTCACAATTCTGGGGGTTGTAGTCTCACGATTCTCCTCTGACTCATCACTGTTCTCTTCTGACTTGTATGCAACTCTTGGAAATTTATATTTGTATTCTACTGATTTCCACACATCCATTCCAAATGACTGTAGATAGAACTCCATTTTTATTTTCCAAAAATTATATTTTGAGTCGTCCAACCTTGGAAATCTATTAATGGACAAGCCTTCTTGCTTATCCATATCTGTGTTGGATCAATATTCCATATGTTAGTCTGTATATTAAAGACACCTGCTATGATACCAATTGTTAGTATTAATTTATTACTGAGAGGGGGGGTTGAATCATTAATTGCACAGATATGTACAAATTATACATATTTTCAATATTTTTAGCAATCACAACAATAAACAGAACAAGACACAAATGTTTGAGAACAAATGTATATCTATATGTATGAATATGAAGAGTTACATCAATGGGAGATTACATTCCCTGAACATTATCACCCACTCATTCATATGTTAACTTGATCTCTATTACAATTTGTGGTTTGTTGGCACCAACCTGCAACAACTTCTATCTGTTGTGCACAAAGTGCGAATTGTGGATTTAGGCTCCGATATGTGGAAGAACTGTGCTCTCCAGGTGTGGAAGTTACAACTTCCTATTGTTCTCCAGCACCCACTGGAAGGATATTGTGATCCCATGAATTTTATCTACACCCACAGAAAGGATGTTGTTGCACCCTGATTGTATTTTACAACACCTACTGGAAGGAGGGTACCACCCCTTATTCCTTTCCTCGTCCGACCTCCCTAATATGAAATATTATTTTATGGAAATTAGTAGACAAATGTATTTCTTCAAGTTCTGCAACTATTGAATTCTTTTGATCTACATCGGTGTATCTGTGTCTATAAGTTTCCCAAAATATCATAAAACAATTATGATCAGTTTCTTCCTTTTTACATTACACAATTGCCGCAATCCTTGATCTGCATCTTTGTATCTGCGTCTAATAGTTAACCAAAATATCATAAAACAATTATGATCTATGTCTTCATTTTTACATTACACAGCTAACACAATCCTTAATCTGCATCTTTGTATCTACATTTGACAATTACCCAAAAACAATAAAACTAAGATCTGTGTCTTTGTATCTACGTATATATATATATGTGTGTCACACCATTCTTCAGAATATGTCCATATCTTTATATCTATGTCATACCTTTCTTCAAAATACTATGTGCAAAGATAATTGCAATATGTGTCTTCACTTAGCAAGAACTTTACACATCCAAACTACAAGTATTCAATCATCTAGTGTTGCTCATCTCGCACTGTGGCTCCACTACAAAAGAGATTCAACTGTGTTCAATGAGCCATTGATACCTTGAAAAACTTTGAATCTTGTCAAATAGTTTTATATTAATCTCCACAAGGTTACTTCACCACATCCATCTCTTGCTTATTTATAATCAAGAGACATGTCCACTTGGTGAATTATGTTTACTTCAAATAGTGTCACGTTGAATTGCGTCTCCGACAAGTTATTATTTACGTCTGCGTGCCATATTTTCTATTCATCTTAGTAGTTTAAGACACACATATTGCAATACTTTTGTGGGACTTTCACACACAACTATTGCTAAACAAATCTTTTAACTGACTTCTTTTGGGGATTATCACATACACAATTGTCTTAATTTATAATTAATATTTTCACACCTTTGTTCTTTTCAATTACTCTTTTATGTACTCTTTTATGTACACGAATATGTGTGCAAATGCGACCAATGTCATGATGGTCCTTTAACCTCTTGATCTAATATATTTTTTTTGGTCATCTTTGATCTTTGATATCATATATTCATCTTTCTCATCTTTGATATTTGACATCAATTATTCAGCATGCTCATCTTTGATATTTGACATCAATGACAACATATAGTCAACATCATCTTCAAGCAAATTATACTTTACAGGTCATGCTCTTGGATCAAATCTAACAACAAATGACCAACCTTCTCTACCTAGTACCTCTGGAAAAAATACCTACTCACATTGACTTGGAAGTACATAGGGATATGTATTTGGCTCATACCTATTAGTATTAATCATGGCAAATCTATTGTCATGATCAATAATCGTCCTTTCATCACCTTGCAACAACAATATGTACCACCTCACCTGAAAGAGAACCACTTTGAAGGATCTAAAGTCTATATCCACTATGTCTTCCAAATATCCATCGTACCTAAAATCCAATGTGAACCTAATGTTTATCACCCCCGTGGAAATATTTAGTAACCTGGGAAATTGTAGTTATAACATTGTAGCAGGGATTTCTCCCTTGCTACAGGGCAAGAATGGCTACCTTCCATCTATAGGACGAAAGGGTAGGTTCCTGGTGGTGAAATGCAGTAAAAACAGACAGAGACGAAATAAAGAACAGAAAGGAAGAAAAGATGGCTGGAAACCCCTCTACAAACACTGTTAGGGTTTAGCTCCAGCAACCTGCAAACAAATGTTAGAACCAAAATACCTACAAAGACATGTTAGAAACAAACCTGCAAACAAAGATGGGTTAGGAAAAACTAAGTAAACTATCAAAGCAAAGACATAAACAGCAAGCTATACCTTCTCTTTGATGGAATGGGCCACCATGCCCTAGCTTGGAGAAGCACCTCTCTTGGAAGGGGGAGCTATGGCTCAATGGATGAATGGAGGAGAGGGAGTGTGGGTGGATTGAGAAACAAAGGGTCTCAAGGCATCCACTGGAGAAACATAACAGTATGCAAGGGAGAAGTGTCTTGAGATTGTCCCCCACCCCTCTATTTATAGCTTTTTGGGGATTTTTAGGGTTTTAAGCCCCTAGTTGGGGCTTTAGCCCCTTTTTTGGGATTTTAGCCCCTTTCGCCCTATCTTTAGCTCCTTTTGGGGTTTTTAGCTCCTTTGAGGGGTTTTAGCCCCTTTTTGGAGGCTTTAGCCTGTAGGAGAACTATTTAGGCTCTTTTTTGGGGTTTTTAAGCCCTTTTGCTCATTCTCAACCCTTTTTGAGGGTGTGGGGGTCTAACGGGGTGAAATGAGGGTCATGCATGGGTGTCCTTGGGTGGTGTAGGCCATGTAGAGATGAGTGAGGGATTTTTTGGGTTAACAGATTACCCCCTGATGTGTGAGGGCAAGAGCTCATCGTATGGCCGATGGAGCTCCTGCACATGCATAGTGGTTGCCTCAATGTGAGGCTGAATACAAAACTGATCTGAAGAACTACTACATTGGACCCATGGCATTCTCATGGAATGCTATATCTTTATTATTGATGGCTTGCTGGATCTGGAATGGTACATAGCTGTATGGACTCACTGATGGAGAGTCAAATTCTATGTGGTACAAGTGTGTTGCATCAATCATAAATCTATATAGAAGCGCTGTTGGGGCTTCTGAACACTATCTCCAACGCAACCTGGAAATCATAAGGGACATAACCTATTTAGGTCCCTCGAGTAGACTCATCAATGTGTTAGGTGACATCCGGGGTCTTTGACCAAATACTGCACGAACCAAACCCTGTACGAATCTCAACGGTGCGATGATGTAGTTGGAGTCGAGCATGTGAGAAACAACCATCCCAAGAGGCACTAAGGACTCCTCTCAAGTGGTCCAAGGAACTCAGTAATGAGGTTAATGAAACCAAGATACAGGGACCTCTGGGTCTATCCTCTGGAATATGTGTGTTGTTGTCGACAGAGGGAGACCTACCCCTGGTCAAGGCAATGATGTTTCCTTGACCAAGAGCATGAGGGAGATAACCAAAATATGTGAGACAATCTACGAACTGACCCACTGAATCGGGGGGGGGAAGGAAAAGAGTTGAACAGGGGTAAGGGGAGTGTAGTAGACTCAAACTACCTTTGTTCAGAGTATGACGGCAGGGTGGACTAGGCAGCGAATGAAACTGACTCATGGAAATGGGATCATAGTTGTAATACCGGGAATGTCATTGCAGATGGGAAATACTTGGGGGAGGGAAATGCTTTTGATATTGATGGGATCCAAGGAAGACACTTTGCATAGTACTCTGAACAAAGGCAACCCAAAGTCGGAATACCTCCAAACTGTTTTCTGTGGGGTGGTGTCTAGAGACACCATTGTGGTATGATCTCATGGATTTGTGGCGAGCCCGAGAAAGTAAATGCTCGATGGTGCTTTAAATTTTAGAGAGTCCAAAAGCACGAAGAAGACTCCAGTGGAGGCTCTTTTTCGTTGGTAGTTTCCTATGCCCAAAAAAGGATAAAAGTATACATAGGAGAGCTCACCCATCCTGTAGGGGATGAGAGTCTTCTTTACCATTGGTAGTCCAATCAGGCCGGAAAAGGTTAAACCTATACTGACTGGACGGTCATTCAGATACTTTTACGAGCATGAATGAAACCAAGTTTGCTTAGCAATATTTTCTTGATGACAAGGCTGGAAAAGAGCTTAACGACAACCCATGGTGAGCTTTTTCGTAAAGTTCGACCCCTCTGCCCAAGAAAGCATAAAAGTATGTAGAAGGGAACGGTCTTGGCTTGAATATGCCAAGGTGGTCCTTTTCATTTGATGGTCTACATGGTCCGCAAAAGAAGGTAAACGAGACGATGTAGACGCCCTTTCCTATCCTTTAACGAGCGGGAAAGGAAGCAGCTACGCTCGGCAATATTTTCATTCTTTTAGGAGTCAAAAAAGAGCTTAAAGGAAACTCTAGTATGGTCAACCGATTACAGTGGCACAGGTAGTGCCCTATGTCGGGATGGTGGACAGTGGTCCAAAGGTCATTCATGCAATATGGACGGAACAGATGGCTCTCAAACATACCAATACATGCATGGGAAAGATCGCAGCAGAGGCATGCGAGTCGATGCTGTAGAGGCACGCAAACCGAGGTGGCTCTTGGACAGAGGTCAAGAGAGCTATGTGTGATTTGTGGTGGATGGACTTGACTACATGTGTTGTGAGTGCAAGTCTGGGGGCAGTTATATGCCAAATACATGCAAGAGAAATAATTCATTTTCTAGACAATGGTTCAGAGATCCGCATAAGGTGCGGTGGACGGAGTAGACAACTATATGGTACAAAAATAAAAATGATGTTCCCTAATGGACGGTGGCCTGACAACCCGCATGAGTAGTGCTATGAAAGTGTGATGCAAGTACAGGTCCGTAAACACTTGCATCGCCATGCTGTGGCTCGTAAATAGAGGTAACTCTCGGGAGGCGGTCCCAAAATTTGTTTGTTAAGCATGAGACGATGGTCTCATTAGGAGATGGAAATTTGAGACCAGAGGTGTGAGAGGTGTCTCAAACTGGTTCCGGGTGACTTTGGATTAGCAACTGATGGTGCTGCCATTGACTTGTGCTAAAAAATGTTAAAAACAAGAAAGGGAAAAAACTTCACTATAAGGGACTCATAGTGGTTATATCAGGAATAGACTCTCTTGAGGTGGAGCTCGTTGCGCAACTTCTTCAAGAGTCGACCGTCTAAGTCAGTGAAGAGGTATGCCCCCTTGTCGAGACAAAGGTCATTGGCAAGGCAGGATGACGAAATATGGTGTTTTATGGGAAGAACCAATTCCACACTATGGTTTAAATGGAATGGGGTAAAACCAAAGGCGGTCTTACATATATCTCTGTCATCGCGTAAGTGGTGCCGGGATAGATCAAGTGGATATTCCATAGCTGACGAGGCAAAAGGGAAATGGGTGCTAGATATCATGAAAATGGTATTGGTTGTGGCTTTGGTTGCCTTGCGCCCAGTCTCTATTGGAGGAAGAGGGGCAGGCCTGGAGACGGGAGGAGTCTTTGATGGACCTAGAGGTAGGTGCAACATCATCTCAATTAGCTGGACATGAGTCAACACATCTTGGGGCCTCAGAGGTATGGAAGGTGGTTCAAGGTACCACATAGGATCTCCCCGTGTGAAATATTGTAGATTGCGGGTTGCCAAGATAGACTTACTCACGATCTCGAATGGTAGGAAAAGTAAATGGAAAAGGAAAAGGAAAAGAAATGTTGATTGGGAATGAACCTCATTGTTTCCCTGGTAACTGAGGTTGAGGTTGCGACTAAGGTTGTGATTGCAGATGGAGCTGCGGTTGCGGAAAAAATGGAAGAGACAGGTCTAATGGACCGTTGGTGGTGGTGGAGACAAGAGGGTCGGTAGAACTGGACATTATGTAAATGGACATGGTGTTCGAAGAAGGAGGTGGGGGGTGAACCTCTTCGATTAGGGTGATCTCAAATTCAAGGGAATGTTGACGGAGGTCGGCTAAAGCCATTCAAAACATGGGCAAGTCTTAGCAATGGTGAGAATAGTGTCCATACAAACCGCAGAGGGCACAAGCATGGTTTGTTCTCAGTGACTTGTTTCTCACTATTGGAGCGCTTGGAAGTTCAACCACGGGGAGATTTTCGATTGTATCCATGGCGTCCAAATGCGCGTGGATCATTGGAATCTTAGGGTATTTCTGAGTCAGATGGCCCTATTCTTCGCAGATGGCACAAGGAAGGATCTGTCAAGGCTCTGTAGTGGCTTTCGCATTCTTTCCCCTGGCTCTTTTTGGGTGGGGCAGTGCGCGTGCGCGTGCGGTGGTTGGTTTTTGCGGGCCGGGTGGAGGGTGAGACTCGATCGCAATGGGTTGCACAGGGGTTAAGACTACCTAGGGCATTGGTGGCTTAGCTGGAAGATCAAGATACCCCACAGGAATTCCCAATGTAAAGTTGGGTAATTTTAGGGTGGCCATTACTGGATTTCTCATGACACCAGGCGAAGGAAAGAGGAAGGGAATTGTGTGGGCTGGAGAGGAGCCCAGATAACTCCCTGATGGTTCTTTGTGGGGATGAGGTTATGGTTGTGGCTCCGAGTAATGCTGCAGCTATGGATGATGTTGCAGCTGTTGTTGATGTTGCGGCTATGCACAGTTTTGTGGTTGCGGCTGCGGTTGTTGTTTGGGTGCAGCGGTGCTGGATGAGTGCATGCACAAGTCTGTAGTCTCGTTTGGTGTCGATGGTGGTAACACTAAGGGGAAAGAATCCATCATGGTGGTATCGGCAAACAACCTAGGGCCCACATTCAACAATGGGGAGGCTGGTATGTTGTCAACCATGGTGTTGACCGTAGGGATAACATTGGCATGTGTGGTCATCCCTTGCGGATCAATGGTGTTGATCGTAGGGATAACATTGGCTGTTGTTGTTAGCCCTTGCGGATCATGATAAGTCAGTTGGTCAGCCGTCATGATTTTCCCTTCGTGGGGGAACATCATGAGACAGAAGACAGTTGATGCTACAGATCTCATGGCATACATATAACTTCTTCTGAGGAGAAGGTCATAGTCCAATTGAGCGTTGACAACCTCTATGTCAATCAGAACTGTCTTCCCAGCTAATGTGATGGGGACATGGGGAAGGATTCCTTGGGCTTTAGTGGGATGGACATCATAAGCTCGTAGAGTTGTGGAGGATGGTTGTAGAATTGGGGATCCAAGTTTCTGCTAGACTAGGGTAGACATAACGCACGTGGATGCCCCCTCATCCACTATGCACCAGTGCACGACCGAATTCCGGATAGACACCGAAATTTGGAGAGCAATGGTTGATGGTATTCATGGTTCCCCATTCTCCGTGTCGAATGTGATCAACTTGGAGTCAGAGGGATCCACGGCACCAAGGGCAGCTAGTAAGGCTTTCCACTGCGTTGGGCACGTTTTGAGTACCTCGAGGGCAGACTTGGCGGTAGGTGTTTGGGCCAGATCATCCACAATGTTGTAGCTGGCAGCAGCTCTAGCCGTGGCGTTATTGGCAACCCGTCATATGGCGGGGCGCGGGAAAGGGGTAACTGAAGAGGCGCATTGACTATTTTAGACATAGATACCGTTGATGTGTTAGTGGGTTTGGTGTTGGTTCTGTATTGATTCCATCTGGTTTGTAGATTGACCTCTTCAATTGTCATGGCTAGCAGGTGGTGGACACCTATTTCTGTCATCGAAGGTAACCCCAGAGAGTTGGGATTGGGTTGGGGAGGGGGTGCAGTTGCCACCAATCCTTGGACCGGTAATGGATTTTGAAGCACCATAGGAGGAGGTCCTTATGGTGCCGGGTTGGGTTGGGCTTGGACCGTTGTGTTGGTGACATGTTGAACCACGTTCATAATGGCCTACTTAGCACGACCCATGAAGGGACACTCGAATGTGTAGTGCCTGTAGACCTCACAAAGTGTGCATGGTTGGTTTGTATGCAACGGGGCGTTGCATCTCGGTGCATTTGGTCGTGGAAAATTTTGGGTTGGTCGGTTTGCCACGGCATTGTTGGGAGGGTTTGGTTGTTGATCGCCTCCCTGCGGTTGATTATTACCTTGGTTCCGTGGTCGGTTATTCCTAGCTTGCCCTTGTTGATTATTAGGGCCTGGCTGGTTGGGATGGTTTTGTTGTGCAAACACTTGTCCCAACGGAGTAGGTGGAGCAGGGGCGGGGGCTTGAACCGCTTGCACTAGTGGTGCATAGTATATTTGGGTGGGTTGAGGTGCCACAAATGTGGGAATTCGCCCTGTGTATTGTTGTGTTGGCCAAGCCAAGGCCTGAGCCTGCTACGGTGGCGCAGGTTGTGCGTAAGAAGTTGTGGCTCCGGACTGGGACATCATTCTTGCATAGTCCAAAGTTTGGTTTTGGTAGGAAACACTAGCAGTGTTGCTTGGTTGTGGTGGTACTACAAGTGGTGTTGGACAATGTTGTGGTTGGTGAGAGACCGAGCCTATGATGCCATCTGCAGCATGGGATGCCCCGGGTGCATCCCGATGGGAAGTGACCGCATGGGGAGCGTCTGGGATGACAATGTAAAGGTACCTAGACTGTGCATAAATCAGATCAAACTGCCAGGATTTCAAGATGGCTTCCTCTTCGAATTGGGGACGTTTGGATGCTACGTCTGTTGCTATAGGTGAAAGCAAGTTTTTGAGAAACCAATCTAGGAAGATCCTGTCATCAAGTTGGATCTTACACAAACTACGGCGTCACCGCCACTCATGGATATGGTCAATTATGTGAGTCGCAGTGTTCTAGCGGCAAGATAATAAGATCTCCACCCCTTTGTCATATCTGACGGGGAGTTGGAATTATTGCAGGAACATGAAAGCCAGAGAGTTGAAATCTGGGTACTTGGCTTGTGGTAGCTCAATGTACCATTTGGTTGTAGCACCTATGAGGATGCGTTCGAATAGTATTAGCCTGATTGAATCATCTACTATGTTGTTTGATGAGCACCATAGATGAAATGTCATGATGTGGTTTTGGGGACACTCCCCTGCCTTCCCTTCAAACTTGGGAATATCTGAGGGCAGTTTGGTTGGCATGGGAGGCCAAAAAGTTTGATGGTGGATGGGTTCATTTGTTAACCAAGCCAAATCAGACAAGTTGAGACGTGCCATGAAAGGAAGGTTTGACCCCAAGTTGATGTGAGATGGGGCAGCTGTGGTGGTGGGGTTTGCAGGTGCATAATGCACCTGCATGGTTGGGGGTAATTATGGCACCATTGTGGGTGGTCTTGTGCCCCCAAGTGTGTTGGGAGGGGCAGTGTGGGTGGAAGGGCCAATACCCCCATGTATGACAGGAGGGGTAGTGTAGGTGGAAGGGCCATTGCCCCCATGTGTGACAAGAGGGGCAGTGTATGTGGAAGGTCCACTGCCCGCAAGTGTTGCAGGTGGTATAGCTTTGCTGGTCACTATGGGTGGTGGTAGCTGACTTATCATAGTTTGCATAACCGTGCTGGTGCCACCTGCAAGGTTGTTGGTGATAGTTTATGGTGTGGACATGGGTCCACTAGCGATTGCTATGCCGAAAAATGGATCCGGGTTTGCACCAACCATGGAGCTTGATGGTGTAGTGTGCAGGTCTGGTTCAGACTGATATGGGTCTGAATCTGAATCAAAGGCTATGTGGCCTTCTGATGGTGTGAGAGGTCATCGAGAATGGTCTCGACGATGTCAGTTCAATGACCCGAATTGTGGTGGTTCGTCTCTTAAGCGTGAGGAAGAGCGTGAGGGATCAATTATGTTAGATTTATGTATCAAACTGGTGGAAATGATTTTTTGGACCCCGGTTTCAATGGCTTCCTATTGGCTATAGGTGGTCACTTAGCCACCAAGACTACCAGAAGACAGCGCTTAGCTTTTTCCTCATGGGCGTTCTACTCAATCGTTGGGGATCATTGCCCGTTTTGCTTGGCAATTCCTCTCAGCAGCCAGCTACTTTGGGGTTCCCGTGGTACTCCTCACAATGAGTTTCTAGGTTGATCCCAAGTACTTCCCACGGTCAAGGCAGTCAGGGGCTTATGTCCTCAAAGACTACAGATTTTTGACTTGGTGTAAATTTGTAAATTTTAGTGGCTCTCTCAACGTCATGAACTGAGTTGGGTTGATTTACATGGTATGGTGTGTATGTCTTTCTATTTTTCTGTTATCTGGTGGCTACAAATGGTTTATGAATATTCCACAGAGTTCATACCATTGTGGATGAAAGCAGTAAATAAACAGAAATTTTGTAGACAGATACCATTTTTTACCCTGAATTGTGATAGCCTAACTAGGTGACTACCTTACACCTATATTCTTCTTCAACCAGGAGAAGGTGTTAGGCTCTCAACATAATGGGACTAAGCCCATCCGTAGATCCATAGGTCACCTCCCGGATGCAAGGTTGGTCAACAGGGAGGACGCTGAGCGCCTTGAGAAGCCCTCCTTCTCTACCCCCTCTACATTCCAAGTCACCCATTTTTAGTGGTTTCAAACAATATTGGGTGAAGGGCCTATTACTATATGAGTTGTGCCCTTCATCTTATCCCAGAATACCTCGAAGGGTGATGAATGGGTAGAGGAGGAAGGGTAAGCAAGATTTTTTATTTTAGGTAAGTTTTAGTCAAGCTATATTCATTAACCCATTAAATTTTTAATTTACACTTTGTTTTGTGCATTAAATTGTCATTCACATAAACAGAAACAGAAATAAACATTTTGGATGGACAGAGGCGGCTGAGCTGCACTAATAGTCCTTAATTATTAAAAACCCAATTCTGAGTGACAAATCGCACGTTTCGGGTCAAATGTGGCAAGGGGGTCACCAAATTTTTCCAAAAATAGGCGAGGGGGTCGCTCAAATTTTGTAGATAGAAGCGGACTATCTTTTTGAAGGGGGTCGCACCTTTAGTGGGTAAAAGGGCAACCTGGTCGCACCTGTGAGGCCCAAATGAGTGACTTGGTCCCCTGTTTGGGCCCGATAAGTGCGACCTGCTCCGAAAAGAGAAATTTTTTGACCCCGAGTCAGATCCAGCCGACAGTAACTTATACTATGCCCAAATGGACTCGGATTTGCCTTGTGGAGGCTCGACAGTAACAGGAAATGTAAATAAACAAGATTTTAAACTAGATTTAATAGAAAAATTAACCTAGGGAAAAAATCTAAACTAAAACTTGAAATTTTGAAAACAGACCCAAGGATCCTATGGGATCGACCTGGTATGGTCGCCAATTCTGTAGTAGGGATTTCTCCCTTGCTATAGGGCAGGAATGGCTACCTTCCGTCTATAGGACGGAAGGGTAGGTTCTTGGTGGTGAAATGCAGTAAAAATGGACAGAGACGAAATAAAGAACAGAAAGGAATCAAAGATGGCTGGAAACCCCTCTACAAAAACTGTTATGGTTTAGCTCTAGCAACTTGCAAACAAATGTTAGAACCAAAATACCTGCAAAGACATGTTAGAAACAAACCTACAAACAAAGATGGGTTAGGAAAAACTAAGCAAACTACCAAAGAAAATACATAAACAAAAAGCTATACCTTCTCTTTGATGGAATGGGCCACCATGCCCTAGCTTGGAGAAGCACCTCTCTTGGAAGGGGGAGCTATGGCTCAATGGATGAATGGAGGAGAGGGAGTGTGGGTGGATTGAGAGACAAATGGTCTCAAGGCATCCACTCAGGCAGCATAACAATATGCAAGGGAGAAGTGTCTTGAGAGTGACCCCCACCCCTCTATTTATAGCTTTTTGGGGCTTTTTAGGGTTTTAGCCCCTAGTTGGGGAATTTTAGGGTTTTAAGCCCCTAGTTGGGGCTTTAGCCCCTTTTTTGGGCTTTGTTGATGAAATTGTCATTGATTCCAACTTGGACTTGCAGTGGCCCCACGGGATATCCTTGGATCCACAGTTGGTGATTTGATGACCTTGCAACCCTTGTAGGGGTCATGGAGCTCTTGTATGATGATGATGACCTTGATTCCTTTGGTGGAATTCTTGATGCCATTTGAAGAGGTGCCTAAGACCCACAAATTGGTCATGAATCCCACTACTCGCTCTTGATGTAGACCCTGATAAAATTGTACCCTTGAAGATGTACTTTAATCTCTTGAAGAAGGTTGATGGTGATGTATGATCGCATGATGCAACAATGGTGAAAGAACCCCAAACAAAAGGGAACAAGTCTGCCTCCTCAAAGTTATTTTTGTAAAACATGCTCAGGTCGGCTCTATTTAAATTTTTTTTTTAAACATCAAATATTTTTTATGTCGGCCCAATAAAAAAAATTAGAAGTCGGCTCAAAATAAGAAATAAAATACTTTTTATTCAACTGGTCGGCTCACACAAATTTTTTTCAAGTCGGCCACAAAAAAAATTCATAAAATTATGTATAAATACCCTATCAATGACCTCAGTTTAGTGACACAAAAATTCGGGGTTGCTCTGTTTTTTTTTTTTACTGATTCCTGAGGCAAGAAATTCACTGGAGCTGATATCGAGGGTATAGCAGCAGCAGAGAAGGAGTTTTTTTTTTCACAACAGCAGCAATAAAATTGAGCCCTAACTCATGGATGACAGTTATGAATAGTTCGCAGGCAGCAGAGAGTTGTTTTTTTCAACAGTCTTTTTTTGGGGGTAAAGTACAGTCTGTTTTGTGAATTTGCTACTGCTTTCTTGTCTTATGATAGTCCCAAGTCTTTGACAGCTAGAACAGATCCGAGGGCTTCCTTCTTGTCTTTTAACAGACACGATATTTAGCAGCAGTATGGTTATGTGGCAGTAATAGTAAATTTTGATGGTGAACAGTGATGTTTTTGCAGTAGCTTATATTTTGGGTTATTTCTTCAATGATTGACGGGCCCTAATTTATATAGCAGTGATTGAGGAAATCTGAAGTGTATGGTCACCTTCCTCAGCACTTAAATCTTCCACAAAACATTAATTTTTGGCAGCCCTAACTATGATAAACATCCATCAGTGATGTAAAGGCAAATGAAGATGATGATGCAGGTATGCATACAGCCCTAGTTTTATGTTGTCTTTGAAGTTATCCAAAGAAGGTATTTACAGTCCAAATCTCTACAAGATCTTCATGCTTGAATAAGTCCCAGTTTGACTTATGTTTTATCAGCATATGCTCAGTCCTAGATTAGGGTTCTATCTCAGCATCAACAGTCCAGTTTTGGATATGTTCTGGGCTACAGTGATCCAGTTGATGATGTCCTGAATGTTGAAGTCTCTTCAATCCCAAATTGGAGGTTATCCACAGCATAGAAACAGTCTGAAATATTGCAGATTGAGGCATAAATTTGCAGACCTAAAACAGTCTGAAAATGATGCTTGCCTATCCACGGAGAAATCACAAGTGTAAACTGCAGAAGTAAAATGTCTTTCATACAATGGTTTATGAAACTTCAGTGATCACAGGCGAAATCTTCTCTAATCTCGGGCTGTACAGAACTTTGCACCACAGTCAGCATTAACTTGGGATTTGAAGGAAGTGCACTAGTGTTTATCAATCTCCAAGGTGAACTGCTCAAAGACTGCCTTCTGGCACATATCAAGGAATTCGAACCAGTGTTTGAGGGCTTCCAGTCACAGAAAATCGTGCATTATGTCCTAAAAGCACACACAGCTCTTATGATGAGTGACATGGGCATGAGCAAAATCCTCTGATTGAAGTCCTGATTGGTTGAAAATGCATGCACAACGTAAGAAGATATCCTCCATAGTTTGAGGATGATGATGAAGGGTTGAAGGCCTTTTCATACTACTCAACAGCAACAGAACTGACATGTCTATATCTAGGCATAAGAGTATACGTGGATGAGCTAAGTGACAGGCTGATGTACAGAAAGTGATTTCCCAGATATGATTAGATTGACATGCACAGACCTCTGAAGAATGTACTTGAGCAGCAGATTAATTTGAGTAGAAGATCAATAGAAGTAGTGCTTAAGCACTTGGGTGTATTAGCTTGATGACATCTTGAAGACATTGATGACAAGTGGACAACTTGCTGAGCAGTGTTGATAAGCAAAAGACTAAGGCAGTGATAGTGGAGGAGCAGTCACACGAGGAAAGGGTTACAATATTTTAATGATTCCCTATTAGTCAAGGTATGTTCAATTTATTTATTCATGCAGAGATTGTTCATTTCACACAGAAATTGCAGAGTCCAGTTGAAAGGGTATGCTCCTATGTCTCTAATCTCAAGATAGCAGTATTACCTTGATGATGTGATGATGTACAACACAGTGACAATGATGTATTCCGATGAACAATAATGACTGCTTATGTACACAGTGACATGCTTGAAATAGTGACAGTCGCGGTAATGTTTTGACAGTCAAATATTGACCTCACCTTGATTGTCATGATGTTGATAAAGACAGTAGAGTAAAGTTTGCACAGTGTTAAGTATGATGAAGACTATGATGTATGCTTGATGAAGTGACACATTGAAAGTGGATAGTAGTGTTTGATATGACAGTGCTTGTTGAGGTTGCACACCATAAAGACAGTGATGTGATAGTGATCCTCAATAATTGCCACCTTATACCATTGCCATGATAACCAGACAGTGATACACAGTAATGATTCAATAGTCACAATTAGTACAGTGTGGGTATGACAGTGATTAATCAATTGTGATTACATGATGTATTTGGCAACAGATTGACAAGTTAATGGCAGCAGCAGTTCATTGAACAGACTTTGATGACTCAGCAGTGTATTGAGCAGCTGTGATTAATGGTTGATGTGCACAGATATTTGAACAGAGATTGAGTCTATGACCAGCAGTAATGATGATAAGCAGATGAACAAGATGATCAATGAGCAGAGATGATGAGAAGCGTTGAAGATGGGCAGATGAGCATGAGCTGAGATAGTTGACAGCAAGAGACAAGTGATTGATGAGTTGATGTAACTATAAGCTTTGATTGTAAATGCAAGCTTGTCTTGCATTTGAGGTTAGGATACCTCAAATCCTTCTTAGCAAGGTCTAAGAAAACCAAGCAGGGTCCTGGATGCAAAGTAGGTGCTCTATGTATCAGTAGGTGTTGATTTTACCTAACGGTTGTAGCCGAGCCAAAACTAATACAAAAAGATTACTAAATTATATGATGTTGTGTTATGGTCTTTATGAATGAAATGCTTATGCTATGTGAATGATGAAGTGAAAGATGTTTATGAAATGATTATGGTAGAGTAATGGAATGATGAATTGGTAGCTAACTGTGATAAGCTAAGAAAATTTTAAAATTGGCTTTACACTGATTCACCCCCCCTCTCAGTGTCTACAATTGGTATCAGAGTCGGCCTTCATAATGAGCCTAGCAAGCTTGAAGGAGATCTTTAGACACAATGGAGGAAAAGAAAGAGTCATCAAGCAATGACGTGCCTGTACTTGATATAGCAAATTATTTCAGTTGGAGAAGCAAAATGAAGGCTTATCTGAAGAACTTTGGTATTTGGGAAATTGTCATCAATCCACCCACTCCATCAAACAAGAAAGGAAAACCAGCTGCTCAGAAGGAAGAAAAGAAGGACAACACTACAGCCTTGAATTTCCTCATGGATGGACTTCCCAGCTCAGTGAAGGAAAGTGTAGGAGAGTACACTTCGGCAAAAGAACTATGGTTCAAGCTGGAGAGTGAGTATCAGAAGGCAAGACTAGAACCTGAAAAGACAAATCAGAAATCAGAAGACAAGCCCCCAGAAAAGCTCAAACAAGAAGAGGACTCCAGTAGAGGTATGAACTCTTGTGATTATGATAGCTTGTGTGATGAAATTGAGAAGGTTCTTGCAGATGATGATGAAGCAATGTTGAAAGCTAAACAGAGAATTATAAACTATGTATGCAACATAGATCTCAGAGCTGATTGGTTCTTAAACAAAGTTGATCTTAATCAATCTGATTACAAGATGTTTAGGATGACAACCTTTGATTATATGGATAATCTCCAAAAGTAGAATGTTGAATTAAAGGAGTTGCTTAAGAAACTTAAGCATGAAGGAGTAGGTTGGATTAAATTGCTGAAGGAAAAGGAAGTAGAAAAAGAAAAGCTAAAGATTGATTTGATCGATCTAACCCTAGAACAAAAGAACCATGATAAAGATTCAAAAATACTTGAAGAAGCAAGAGAGGCAAATCTTGATCTGAAAACTCAGCTAGAAGAAGCCAAGAGAATAGAAGAAGCATTAAGAGATCAATTGGAAGAAAAAGAAGTGACAAATCAGAAGCATGAGTTTGAGATTGTCAATCTCAGAAAGAAGATTGAAAAATCAAAGCATCATGAGAAGTTCAACAGCAACTCTGTCAAGCTCCAGGATAGTTCAATTGTCCTAGATAAGATCTTAGATTGCCAAATATCTCCACTCGACAAAACTGGTCTTGGTTACAAGAAGAACAAAGAAAAATCTGAAGATGACGCTTGGTCTCCGAAGACTCCAGAAGCAGGTCCATCAACGTCTAAAGTTGCTCCCCAGGCACCTGCACATGACAACAAGGAGTTTGGAAGTTCAAATATGAAACAAGGAGTTAGTTCTGTTCATCAAAGCAACTTCATAAAGGAAACAACTACAAGACCCAGGTATGAAAGTGGCTTCAATGGTTATTGTTATTTTTGTTCTAACTTTGGTCATAAGGCTATGGATTGTAGGTTCTATGGAAGAAGAAGGGCTGGAAGCCCCAATGTCTCAATTATATGTTGGACATGTAAACAAGTTGGACATGTTGCTGCCACATGTCACACATTGAGATGCTACACCTGCAGTGGGTTTGGACACAAATCCCATGAATGTGCCAGTCAAAGAAGTCAAGCAAGAAGAAGTACTCCATACACATCAGCAAGAAGATTTGAAGATTAGAAGACAAATGTCTACAGTCAAGGACACTCTCAAGCATGGAGAAATGAAGTTTATCAAAGAAGTGTTGGAAGCTCCAACAGCTCAGTCAGATGTTGGTCATGCAACAATGTCGGTCACATTGCTGCACATTGTTGTACGATGAGGTGCTATAGCTACAGTGGCCTTGGGCACAAAGCTCAGGATTGTTGGAGTACACAGAAACAACCCTTGAGAAACTTCATATACAGTTCATTAAGGAAAGCCAGTACAAATGAAGGAACAAATGCTCAAAGGACATATGTCAAGAAGCAGGTATGGATGAGGAAGACCGAGCAGTTGCAGATAGGATATCAGAGCAGGGAGGATGGCTGCCATATGGCAAGCCAAGTGTAAGGTCCCTCAAAGACCTTAACACACCTTGATTTCATGAGGCTGGAGAATGAACTCAAAGGAGAAAGGATGGTTACTCCAGACATACAGACAGGTCCTAGGATCGTGCATATTGACAGGGGGAGCAGTCAGCAGTGATCAGAGATCTCAGACACAAGTATGTGGACACCCTTTGCCATTGATGCCAAAGGGGGAGAAATGAAAACAAATGGAGAGATGAAGACAAAAGGGGAGCATGCTCATAGGGGGAGCATGAGTTGTTGTCATCAATGACAAAGGGGGAGATTGTTGATGAAATTTTCATTGATGCCAACTTGGATTTGTAGTGGCCCCACGGGATATCCTTGGATCCACAATTGGTGATTTGATGACCTTGCAACCCTTGTTGGGGTCATGGAGCTCTTGTATGATGATGATGACCTTGATGCGTTTGGTGGAACTCTTGATGCCATTTGAAGAGGTGCCTAAGACCCACAAGTTGGTCATGAAGCCCACTGCTAGCTCTTGATGTAGACCCTGATAAAATTGTACCCTTGAAGATGTCCTTCAAGCTCTTGAAGAAGGTTGATGATGATGTATGATGGCATGATGCAATAATGGTGAAAGAACCCCAAACAAAAGGAAACAAGTCTGCCTACTCAAAGTTATTTTTGTAAAACATGCTTAGGTCAGTTCTATTTAATTTTTTTTTTAAACATCAAATATTTTTTATGTCGACCCAATAAAAAAATTAGAAGTCGACTCAGAATAAGAAATAAAATATTTTTTATTCAACTGGTTGGCTCACACAAATTTTTTTCAAGTCGGCCTCAAAAAAATTCATAAAATTATGTATAAATACCCTATCAACGACCTCAGTTTAGTGACACAAAAATTCGGG
Source organism: Pseudotsuga menziesii (assembly GCA_001517045.1). Classification (NCBI taxonomy): domain Eukaryota; kingdom Viridiplantae; phylum Streptophyta; class Pinopsida; order Pinales; family Pinaceae; genus Pseudotsuga; species Pseudotsuga menziesii. The sequence goes on from LPNX010059288.1 coordinate 722,851, forward strand.
GTTGCTCTGGTTTTTTTTTTTACTGATTCCTGAGGCAAGAAATTCACTGGAGCTGATATTTTCGAGGGTATAGCAGCAGCAGAGAAGGAGTTTTTTTTTTTTTCACAACAGCAGCAATAAAATTGAGCCCTAACTCGTGGATGAGAGTTATGAACAATTCGCAGGGAGCAGAGAGTTTTTTTTTCAACAGTCTTTTTTTTGGGGGTAAAGTACAGTCTATTTTGTGAATTTGCTGCTGCTTTCTTGTCTTATGATAGTCCCAAGTCTTTGACAGCTAGAACAGATCCGAGGGCTGCCTTCTTGTCTCTTAACAAACCCGAAATTTAGCAGCAGTATGGTTATGTGGCAGCAATAGTAAATTTTGATGGTGAACAGTGAAGTTTTTTGCAGCAGCTTATATTTTGGGTTATTTCTTCAGTGATTGACAGGCCCTAATTTATATAGCAGTGATTGAGGAAATTTGAAGTGTATGGTCACCTTCCTCAGCACTTAAATCTTCCACAAAAAAATTAATTTTTGGCAGCCCTAACTATGATAAACATGCATCAATGATGTAAAGGCAAATGAAGATGATGATGCAGGTATGCATACAGCCCTAGTTTTATGATGTCTTTGAAGTTATCCAAAGAAGGTATTTACAGTCCAAATCTCTACAAGATCTTCATGCTTGAATAAGTCCCAGTTTGACTTATGTTTTATCAGCATATGCTCAGTCCTAGATTAGGGTTCTATCTCAGCATCAACAGTCCAGTTTTGGATATGTTCTGGGCTACAGTGATCCAGTTGATGATGTCCTGAATGTTGAAGTCTCTTCAGTCCCAAATTGGAGGTTATCCACAGCATAGAAACAGTCCGAAATATTGTAGATTGAGGCAAAAATTTGCAGACCTAAAATAGTCTGAAAATGATGCTTGCCTATCCACAAAGAAATCACAATTGTAAACTACAGAAGTAAAATGTCTTTCATACAATGGTTTATGAAACTTCAGTGATCACAGGCTACATCTTCTCTGATCTCAGGCTGTATAGATTTTTGCACCACAGTCAGCATAAACTTGGGATTTGAAGGAAGTGCACTATCTCCAAGGTGAACTACTCAAAGACTGCCTTCTGGCACATATTAAGGAATTCGAACCAGTGTTTGAGGGCTTCCAGTCACAGAAGATCGTGTATTCTGTCCTAAAAGCACACACAGCTCTTATGATGAGTGACATGGGCATGAGAAAAATCCTCTGATTGAAGTCCTGATTGGTTGAAAATGCATGCACAACGTAAGAAGATATCCTCCATAGTTTGAGGATGATGATGAAGGGTTGAAGGCCTTTTCATACTACTCAACAGCAATAGAACTGACATGTCTATATCTAGGCATAAGAGTATACGTGGATGAGCTGAGTGACAGGCTGATGTACAGAAAGTGATTTCCCAGATATGATTAGATTGACATGCACAGACCTCTGAAGAATGCACTTGAGCAGCAGATTAATTTGAGTAGAAGATCAATAGAAGTAGTGCTTAAGCACTTGGGTGTATTAGCTTGATGACATCTTGAAGACATTGATGACAAGTGGACAACTTGCTGAGCAGTGTTGATAAGAAAAAGACTAAGGCAGTGACAGTGGAGGAGCAGTCACACGAGGAAAGGGTTACAATATTTTAATGATGCCCTATTAGTCAAGGTATGTTCAATTTATTTATTCATGCAGAGATTGTTCATTTCACACAGAAATTGCAGAGTCCAGTTGAAAGGGTATGCTCCTATGTCTCTAATCTCAAGATAGCAGTATTACCTTGATGATGTGATGATGTACAACACAGTGACAATGATGTATTCCGATGAACAGTAATGACTGCTTATGTACACAGTGACATGCTTGAAATAGTGACAGTCACGGTAATGTTTTGACAGTCAAATATTGACCTCACCTTGAGTGTCATGATGTTGATAAAGACAGTAGAGTAAAGTTTGCACAATGTTAAGTATGATGAAGACTATGATGTATGCTTGATGACAGTGACACATTGAAAGTGGACAGTAGTGTTTGATATGACAGTGCTTGTTGAGGTTGTACACCATAAAGACAGTGATGTGATAGTGATCCTCAATAATTGCCACCTTATACCATTGCCATGATAACCAGACAGTGATACACAGTAATGATTCAATAGTCACAATTAGTACAGTGTGGGTATGACAGTGATTAATCAACTGTGATTACAGGATGTATTTGGCAACAGGTTGACAAGTTAATGGCAGCAGCAGTTCATTGAACAGACTTTGATGACTCAGCAGTGTATTGAGCAGCTGTGATTAATGGTTGATGTGCACAGATATTTGAACAGAGATTGAGTCTATGACCAGCAGTAATGATGATAAGAATATGAACAATATGATCAATGAGTAGAGATGATGAGAAGCATTGAAGATGGGCAGATGAGCATGATCTGAGATAGTTGACAGCAAGAGACAAGTGATTGATGAGTTGATGTAACTATAAGCTTTGATTGTAAATGCAAGCTTGTCTTGCATTTGAGGTTAGGATACCTCAAATCCTTCTTAGCAGGGTCTAAGAAAACCAGGCAGGGTCCTGGATGCAGAGTAGGTGCTCTATGTATCAGTAGGTGTTGATTTTACCTAACGGTTGTAGCCGAGCCAAAACTAATACAAAAAGATTACTAAATTATATGATGTTGTGTTATGGTCTTTATGAATGAAATGCTTATGCTATGTGAATGATGAAGTGAAAGATGTTTATGAAATGATTATGGTAGAGTAATGGAATGATGAATTGGTAGCTAACTGTGATAAGCTAAGAAAAGTTTAAAATTGGCTTTACACTGATTCACCCCCCCTCTCAGTGTCTACAGGCTTTTAGCCCCTTTCGCCCTATCTTTAGCTCCTTTTGGGGTTTTTAGCTCCTTTGAGGGGTTTTAGCCCCTTTTTGGAGGCTTTAGCCCCTAGGAGAACTATTTAGGCTCTTTTTGGGGGCTTTTAAGCCCTTTTGCTCCCTCTTAAGCCTTTTTTTAGGGTGTGGGGGTCTAACAGGGTGAAATGAGGGTCGTGCATGGGTGTCCTTGGGTGGTGTAGTCCATGTAGAGCTAAGTGAGGGATTTTTCAGGTTAACAAACACTATCACATGTTTTCTTCCTTTCATTCAACTGTTTGCAGCGATATTTTCTTCCATTGCACCACATAGCCTTACGATGCTTCAATCGAATGCTCAACATGTTATAGATCGATTGTTGGGAATTGGTAACTAATATGTATAAGATACTTTGCAGGAAAAATATACAATGGGATTTGAAATATAAAACAAAATTTATATATTGCTTACTTTTCTATCTTTTGCACCATATTCTGTATCAATTTCCCGCTGATTCAAATATGTATCATGATCCAAATAATATTTTCTAATCAACTTTGCTACCCTATCCCATGATAAGACACCATAAACTTGTTGACATCGTTCTATCCTTCACTTCATCCAATCAAGATTATTTTCCATGTATAAATGAATTGCATCCCACTCTATGCTACCTAGAACAATGAAAAAAAAAAAGATTTAGTCAGGAAACTAAGCAGCTACTAACCAATCTACCACACACATGTACATATATATTAAATACAGTATGATATTTTACCTTTCACTTTTATCCATATACCTTTTCCCAACAACACCTCCCCTTTAAATTTGTTGTTGGAATTGGCATCCCAAAGGAGAGGTTTCAAGTCCACGGCCATATTAGTGATATTTTGAGGTGGTAGGGAACTCGTTAACTAATCAAAGTACAAAAAATTTCCCCTTTACTTCATAATCATGACTTCTTGATTCATGAAACTTATGTACAAGGCATATTAATAGTTTATCATGCTTAAACAAACCTTTAACTCAGCCTAATAGTCATTCCGACTTTTATAACTGCATCAATATTTTGATCCTCTAACTTAATAGCTTATTTCCACTACCCTAACGCTTTCCTACCAATTTGTACTTTTCGTACACCAAAATCAGGAGCGAAGATCGCAAGTGGCCAAAATCCTCATTTTCATCTTCCCGGACTTCCTAAACCTGATTCCCTTACTTTGGCAATAAGAACCAGAAACACCCAACAATCTTCCAACCAAAACTAACTCGACTCTCCAACTCTGGTGGTACCAATGTCAGGAATTGAAAGTAGGCACCACTTGTCCAACTTCCAATTAAACCACCTAGCATCCTGACTCCGACGCTAACAATGCAAGAGTTGGAATTTGACATCCACCATTTTATCTTCACAACTTATGCGTCGATTCTGATTTCGGCACCCAAATCAACGGTGTAATAGCCCAAAAATTCATAAAAAATTATAATTTTTTCATGTAACATAAAATGTTCAAGGTTGTCATTGCCAATGAACCAATAACTGTTAACAATTACTCAAATAGTAATAGTTAACAAAGAGCATTATATTTCTTTGGCTATATATAATTTATTAGTTTATCTTGAAGTACTATGTTAGGGATGTTAAACACAACAGTTTATGTTTTAGAAAGCAAGAAAGGAAACTGCATCTTAATCTGATGCTAAGTGTGTAATTAATTTCTTTTGTCAAGTAGGAAAGAATCTTAGATGAGATCAGGGATTACTTATCTTACAGCTAACGTCGTCGAATGATGCTTCTTTTACAGGTTCTAAACAGGTAAGCAGTGTTGTTACCAGTAAAAATTTCCAGATCAAGAATATTATTCAACTAGCATAGGATAAAAATGCTAGTAAAAATGCTTGTTTGCAGCTTGACCCTGTAAAAGTTATTGTTGGTGTTTCTTATGTTATCAACTGCATAAATGATGGTAATAACAATACTGCAAAAGGTTGGGTTATGTGTAGTCAAGTTTACCACTATAGTACTTGATCCAAATAATCTCCCTTCTTATATTTTCAATTATAAGCTTATATTTTATTTTGGGATGTTATAGATTAAGAACAGTTCTACTACTGCCAATAAGAGTTTAGTGGCATAAATGATTTCATAAATGAGAAATTATGTTACACATACTTGCATCCATAACTACATATTTGTTGTTTAGAGATTGGAATATGGTACTATTCATATTTATTTGAGTTCTTTTTAACTTTTAAATACTCTACGTTAGTAATTTTTCTAAATCATGTATTATTACCTAGTTCTCTAGTATATAAACCTTGTTTTATATGAGCTTTCGATCGCAATGGGTATATTGTAATTTCCAAATGTATTATTACACTAATCCCTGCTTCAGGATTTTTATGAATAGGTATATTTATGTAACTGGTTTATTTTCCTTGACTTGTATAATATTATTATCAATAGTAGGTGTTAAAAAAATAGAGGAAATCTTATAAATGCCAAGGCTATAGTTTAACTATGCACAAAACCCTATTGTAAATGAACGCCTTCCAAAATACAAGATCTATGGTTATGTACATTTATGGAAGGTTAATTTATCTCTATCGTTGTTGTCTTATTACTATCAAATATAAACATTATTTAATATCAATGATGAACATAGATAAATTATAGTTAATCATAGGACCCTTAGTATAAATGAATACTTTTCCATAATGCAAAGACTATGGTTATGAACAAAAATCAAAACAAGGAAACAATGATACTATATAAATATATTGTAGGGTTTTGAATTTTGATCAAATGATTGTGCAAGTTAATCAAGGATTTTCGAACTATAGCCTAAAAACCCAAAATTGTAAAGATTTCAGAGGACACGTGGTTGGTGGACGAGCTTAGTGTTCTTTTTACTTGGAGACAAAGTAAAAAGGCCAGTCTAACCCTAAAAAAATTGCATTTGTTTACTTTTGTTGTGGGTGGTTGAGTTGTGAGCTCATGGCCGCTGGCTTGTTGCCCCTCCTTCCTTTGTTTGATCACCGAACATCGTGAAAGTGTTTTGGACTGTTGTAAAGTGTATTGGAGATTGGGTGGGGTTCGTCGTCGTTGTTTTACTCTGAGAGTTTGATTACTATGAGTGTTATTTAAACTTTTACACTATGCGAAGAGAGTTGCTAAAGGAGAGAGTTGAGTTCTGGTTTGTATTACTTAATTCTTCTCGTGGATTCATTTCTCACCATATCGTGGTTTGGGGTTTCTCTTTGACCACTACAATAGTAAAATTATTTCCGGCAAGGCTCTAAACCAACTCGTGGAGCTCACGAAGGAAGCAGCGTAAGACTGCTACACCCAGCAGCTGTATCGTGCCCTTGGTAAGAATTTCGACTATTTTACTGCTTTGAAATAAATATAAAATTATTTAATTAAGTATTTATGTATTAACCTTCCTCTTCTGTTGATTTTGTTTGTGCAGGCTCATCACGGTGGTTCGAAGTACTGTTAACTTCATCAATCGAGCTTTCGCAAAGGCTTTGAAACTGGTAAGCCTCGGTTTCACCTGGGGTTTTCTCCTACACAGTTGTGAGGTGGATTTTTATGGCACTGCCATGTGTTGTGGTTGTTGGTTCGGTAGGTCTTTAGTTGCTATGTTTGTTCCTTTTAATTTCTGTTTTCAAAAACCCTAGCGGTTGTTTGTAATGGGTGAACTTAGGCCCTCTTAGTTGAGACTTAAAGAAGTAATTTCAGGAATTTTTTAGTCACAAATAACTTATAAAAGTAAAGCTTGTAACTAGCTTTAAGCCGTGACTCTTACTGTCAAGCCATTGGGTTTTTAGATGTGGATTTGTTTGGGTTTTTAAAAGAAGATTTGATGGACGTGGTTATAGAAACTCTCGATTTGGTGAAGGGCTTTCATAGCTGAAAACATATGGTAGTTTTTCAATTTTGTGTGCTCTGTTTATATTAGGAATAGTTTTGCTCAGGATTTTAATCCTTGACAGTTAATGTAAAAGGTCGTAGGACAAACTATGTATGTTCAGTTTATTTTTAATAGTAAAGAAATTTTCACAGCTTAAAGCTGAAATTTGTAGTATCTTTGTTTGGTTTAAATTTATGTATAATTTGTGTATTAGCTATTTTTATTGTTATTTAGTTTTCGATGGTTAGGGTTTACTTGATTAGTAAGAAATTTTTGTTTCTTAATAAAAGGAAAATGATTTGATAATCTTTGGTTAAGAATTATTTTGATAGCAGTAAAATTAATGATATTACAATAAATTCTCGAAATAGGATTGAGTATATTATTATTAAATAAAAGTATTTCTTTTCAGAAATTTTCTGGAATATACTGCTAGGTTTTGGTATTATAAATTTTTATTTTATTCTATTGTGAAAGAACAGATATTTTGTAAACCCTAATTATTTTTAATGGTTATAGATCTAGTATTTTTGTTTCAATAAACCTAGTCTACATTTTCTCATAAGTGAACTAACTAGGTAATTAATTAATCTAAAATATTGTTTTATTAGGTTAAACCTAGTTTAAATATTTTACTATTCCTATACTATTTATTTAGGTCTACTTATTAGATTTATAGTATATAACTTACTAGTTTTACTGTATAAAATATTATACATACTAGTGTGTATTATTTAAACTTGTTCTTCTATCTTTAATTAATTAATTTAAATACTTTAAGTAGAATAACACAAATATGGCTAAAGTTCTGTAATTAATTTTACACTATAATCCTGTAGATAGTAATCATTTGCATCTGCATTCAAGTTTTATTGAATCTACTTATTTAAAATAAATATGCATATTGTACTAGAGTACTGCCTTGCAAGAGGCGTGGAAAAATACAATATAGGTAATTTTTCCTATCTATCAGTCAACTCAGAAACTTCTCTATTAATTTACCCTAATCTAGCTAGTTACTAACTTTCACAGCATAAGTAATCTTTCTATTTATCCCTAATAGCAATACAACAGAAATATACTTGATTTTTAAAAACTCTTAAGCTTTCCAAATACAGTAAATAAAATAATGATTGAACTTAAACAAGTATAACCTGTAATATAGATGAGGTGACAACAAATTAAGGAAGTTGTTCCTCCCAACCAACTCCTGGAGAAGAGTTGGACTGCAATTCTCAGGACCCCTAAGCTCGTCTCCTGGGCCACCTGGTAAAAGTACTGGGTAAGAGATGTAGTCTTAAAATATTCTACAACTCCATTGATTGTTTAACAGTACTCAGTTCTGCTTACAGCAATATGAACTCAGCTTAGAATAGCTGCACTAGTTCAGGTCTACAGCATGTATCCCCTCAAACTCACTTTAGCTAGTGCCCTCCATCGAATTCACATGTGCACTTCATTCACTCAGAATAATCACAAACCCAGAATGAGCACCCTCAGTTGTCTTCAATGGAAAGTTTTATTAGCATGCCTAAGTCTTTTTGGGTCAGTTTTTACTTAATGAGCCACCTGCTCTTGTTCCACTTTCTTGGGGAATCATGACCACAAAAATAGGGAAGTTACCACCTGCAACAACTAGAAGTAGTTTGAGGATGTTGCCACATGTCAATCTACTCTCAACCCAGTCTCCTCCACCAAGTGACCAGTAAAACACTCATTTAATAGCTTCCCTAAGTTGTTGTCTCATCTTTTATTTATTTATTAATAAAATATTATGCAATACATTAAATTATCCTTGACCCCACTTGGTCATTAATTACAAACTTTAACATAAAATATAACATAATTTTTCTCAAAAACATAAAAAAAATTTGCAAATTTGGGGCATGTGACATACACGCCCCCTTACTTTATAACATCGTCCTCGATGTTATTTATTCTTCGTCCTCTGAATTTCCCTGAAATAGAATTGGATATGCATCCCATATATGAATTTCCAATTCTTAGGTGCCTTCTTCTGAACTAAGGTGCTTCCATTGCACCTTCACCTGACCAATGGTACGATTCCAAAGCGAGATCTCCCTGCTTTTGAGGATACAATCCGATTCCACCAAAAAATCTCCTTTAGGTTCCACCTGCACATCATTCCAGTTAATAACATGAGTAGCATCATGTACATATTTTTTTAATACAGAAATATGAAAAACATTGTGAACATTTAGGTTTGGCGGTAAAGTTAACTAATATGCTACATGTCCTATCCTGGACAGTATTTCAAAAGGTCCGCAATATCGGGGTGCTAACTTAGCACAACTACCTAACCTTAGAGAACACTTTTTAGGTATCACCTTAATAAAGACATGTTCACCTAGCTGGAAATCCTTTGGACTTCATTTAATATCTGCTTGACTTTTCTGTCGATCTTGCACAACTTTCAAGTTACCTTGTACCTATTTTACAATTAACTCCATTTTTTTTAATAATCCAGGTCCTAAAACTAGCCTGTCAACTAGATTACTCCATGATATGGGGGTATTGCACTTCTTGCCATACAAAATTTCAAAAGGACTATATCTTGTTGAGGCTTGATAGTGATTATTGTAAGCAAATTCTACCAGGTGTAAGTAATCTTCCCATTTACCGGGATGTTCCTTTACATACATTCTGAGCAAATCCTCCAATACCTGATTTACTCATTCAGTCTGTCCGTCTGTTTGAGGATTGAAAGAGGTACTGAAGTTTAATGTAGTGTTTAATCATTTAAACAAAGACTTTCAAAAGTTTCTCATAAACTTAGGGTCTCTGTTTGAAATTATTACTTTCAGTATTCCATGTAACCGAAAAAATTGTTTTAAGAAAATATCAGCAATATTTGCATCTTTATAAGTAGTTTTTACAAGTATAAAATGAGCTTCCTTGCTCAATTTATCAACAACTACCATTATTGAGTCATTTAAGTCTTGATTTCTAGGTAGTATTGTGATAAAATCAAGGCTAATTATCTCCCACTTCCAGCTAGGAATAGGTAATGGTTGAAGTATCCCAGCTGGATGTTGATGTTCAGACTTTACTTGCTGACATTCAAAGCACTTAGCAATGTATTCTGCTAATTCATTTTTCATATTTGGCCAGAAATAATCCTTTCTTAACATGGTTATAGTTTTCTGATAACCAGGATGCCCTGAATAAGGAGTCTTATGAATTTCGTTTAAAATCAGCAACTTAATCTTAGGTACATTAGGTACGTATAGTCTATCTCTATATAATAATAATCCTTTTTCATTTAAACTATACCATGTACTTAAACCTTCAATTAAATTTTCTCTTACATTTTCTTGTATTTTCCGATAATTTTCATCTTGTTCTATTCCTTCTTCTAGTTGTTCTTCTAAATCTGTTTTATAGGTGTTGATTGCTGCTGTAAAATTCAGTTTTGCATTTCTGCTTAATGCATCAACTACCTTATTTTATTTTCCTTTAATATGTTGGATTTCAAAATCGTATTCACTAAGGAAATCTAACCATCTAGCTTGCCTAGCATTTAAATTAGGTTGATCCAACAAATATTTTAACCCTTTATTATCTGTCATTAATATAAACTTCATTCTGAATAAATGATGACGCCACATTTTTAAGGCATGTATGACAGCAGCCAATTCTAAGTCATAGGTCGCATAATTTTTCTCATGAATCTTCAGCTTCCTAGACTCATAAGCAATGACGTGTCCTTCCTGAGTTAAAACTCCACCTAAATCGTCATTGCATGCGTCATTACATACTATAAAATCTTTATTGGGGTCAGCAATTCTTAATATTGGTGTGGTAGTTAATAATGTTTTTTAACTTTTTAAAGCTGTCTTCACACTTTTGACTCCACTCGAATTTCTTCCCTTTCTTTTGTAAAGAAGTGATGGGATTTGAAATTCTTGAAAACCCTTCGATAAATATTCAATAATATCCAGTAATCCCCATGAATGATTGTACGTCAGTTACGTCTTTTGGGACTGGCCATTCTTCGATTGCCATTATCTTTTCGGGGTCAACGAAAATTCCTTCTTTAGTCACTGCATGACCCAAATACTGTATTTTATCTTTAAAGAAATCACATTTACTAAATTTTACATAGAGTTGATGTTCTCGTAACTCTTGTAAAACAATTTTTAAATGTTCTTTATGTTCTTCTTCAGACTTTGAGTAAATTAAGATGTCATCAATAAATATGACCACGAACTTATCAAGGTATTTATGCATTACATTATTCATCAAACACATGAAAACAGTTGGTCCATTAGTAAGCCCAAAAGGCATAACAACAAACTTGTAATGACCATACCTGGTCCTAAAAGTTGTTTTAAATATGTCTTCATCTTTGATTCAGACCTGATGATAACCAGATCGTAAGTCAATATTCGAGAATACAGTTGCTCCTCATAGCTGATCAAACAGATCATCTATGTGGGGTAACGGATATCTGTTTTTGATAGTCATTTTATTTAGCTGACGGTAATCTATACATATTCATAGAGTTTCGTCCTTCTTCTTAACAAAAATAATAGGTGCTCCCTAGGGAGACACACAGGGTCTAATATAATTCTTATCAATGAGTTCTTTTAACTACAACTTTAGTTCGTTTAATTCCAGTATATTCATTTGGTAAGGGGCTTTTGATTTGGGCACTGCACCAGGTACCAGCTCAATAGTAAAGTCTAACTCCCACTTCGGAGGTAGACCCGGAATTTCTTCCAGAAATACATCCGAATACTCCCTAAGGATCGAAATATCTTCCAATTTTAATTTATCCTTGTTATTAGTATTTTCTTCATTAATTACTGTTACAGCAAAGGCTTTACAGCCCTTCCAAACAGCTCTCTTAAGCTGTAAAGTAGAAATCTATCTTATGGTTGTTTTCCTAGGGATTCCTTTTACATTTATGGTTTCTCCATTGTTATTTACGCAAGTAAAGGTTTTATTGAAACAGTTCAGGACTAACCTATGTTGTTCTAGCCAATCCATTACAATTAACATATAATAAGAACCTAAAGGTAAAACATTAAGCTTAACAGAGGTTTCAAACTGATCTAACGTAGGTTTCAAACTGATCCATTTTTATTGTACAATTCTTAACAAAGTTAATTACCTTTCTCTTTGCACCAGTAGCTAGCTGGACTAACCAAGAATTTGCAAACTTTTCTACCGATAGCTTACACTTTTCTACTAAATTAGGAGAAATATAGCTTAAACTATCCCCTAGATCGATTAAAATAGATATAGGTATTTGATTCAACTTACCTTTCACTTCCACAATGGAAGTTTGGTAATCCGCTTGCATGTTCTCTAGTGCTGCATTGATCCTGGGCATTGTCCTCTCTAAATCACCTACAGCCATCTCCTCCTATATCATGTGTATGTTGCTAACAGTCTTCTTCTGATAGGGGCAAATTGATGCATAATGAGGACCATTAAATTCCAAGCACTTTATTGGTTCCTTTCGTTCAAAATTCTTGGTATAATTACTATGATTATTAACAAATTCTTTATTTCTTTGACCATTCGGATTTGTCTGTGAATTAATTTTGTTCCCTTGGAAATTTTTATTAGGAAAATTTCATGTGTTATTACTCTTAATATTTTGGTTAGGTACAAAACCTTTCTTCCTCTATTCAAAATTATTAGTTCTTTTTGCTTTCTTGTTTGTCATACTTTCCTTTTTTCGATTTTGTTCATAACAGAAATTCGCCTTTCTCATTGCTTCTTCTAAATTTTTTGGATTGTCATACTCAATTTTGTCTTTTATATGATAGGGTAAATAGCTAAGAAATCGTTGTACCTTAGGCTTCTCGTCCACAATATACGGCACATACTTGAGCAGACTTAGAAATCTACTATTTTAGTTCTTTCATATTCATTGTTCCCAGTTTTAGTTCATAAAATTCCTTAGCCCGCTCCTCATAGTACTGTTCAGATAAAAATTTACTTAAAATATTTCTTAAATGTACTCCAGTTAATTTTTTTCTCCCTAATACATTTTACTCTTTTTAGGTCCTGCCACCAAATATCTACCTTCCCAGTGAGGTTATAAATAGCCATTCTGGCTTTCAATTGATTAGAGTAATTATAAATTTGAAAATATTTCTTCATCCCAGACAGCCATGATTCAGCATATTCTCCCTTATCAGTTTCACCATTAAAGGTTGGTGGCTTTATTTTCTTGAATTCTCCAAAGATTTCTTCATAAGGTTTAAACTTTATCTTTCCAGTATGAATATTACCTTCGCTACTATCACTAGTATATTGATCATTCTGTTTATGTGGATCACCATAACCCTCAAAAGATGAGATAATTTTGATTTTAAAATGTTTAGTCTTTTTATCTTTATGTTGGTAAGGCATATCTTCAGACTTCGTTCATTTATCTTTTTCCTCATTCTGAAATCTCTCCATTAAAATCTGATTTAACTCCTGCTGAGCTCTCAAAATTATCTCATTTTCATTTTTTATCGTTTCCATCTCTGTTCTTAGTTCCTTGATTGTCTGTAATAATTCAAAAGAGTTATTAGTTATATCTTCTTGTATATTTTCTCTTTTATAATTACTTCATTCAGTATAGGGGGACTCCTCATCCGCATATTCTTCCAATATTTCCATACCTGCAGTTAACTCAGAAAAATTCTCTGGAAATATAATTCAAAAGAAAAGAAAAAATCAGTATACATGTTTTAAATATATTGTTCTGTGTATGCAAGTTGAGCCACGTCCAGGCCTAGTGTCTAAACCTTGTGCTCTTATAGCACATGTAATAGCCCAGAAATTCATAAAAATTTAAAAATTTTTCATGTAACATAAAATGTTCAAGGTTGTCATTGCCAATGAACCAATAACTGTTAACGGTTACTCAAACAGTAATAATTAACAAAGAGCATTATATTTATTTAGCTCTATATAATTTATTATTTTATCTTGAAGTACTATGTTAGGGATGTTAAACATAGCAGTTTATGTTTTAGAAAGAAAGAAAGGAAATTGCATCTTAATCTGATACTAAGTGTGTTATTACTTTCTTTTGTCAAGTAGGAAAGAATATTAGATGAGATCGGGGCTTACTTAGCTTACAGCTAACACCGTGGAATGATGCTTCTTTTACAGGTTCTAAACAGGTAAGCAGTGTTGTTACCAGTATAAAATTCCAGATCGAGAATATTATTCAACTAGCATAGGATAAAAATGCTAGTAAAAATGCTTGTTTGCAGCTTGACCCTGTAAAAGGTATTGTTGGTATTTCTTATGTTATCAACTGCATAAATGATGGTAATGACAATACTGTGAAAGGATGGGTTATGTGCAGTCAAGTTTACCACTATAGTACTTGATCCAAATAATCTCTCTTCTTATATTTTCAATTATAAGTTTATATTTTATTTTGGGATGTTATAGATTAAGAACAGTTCTACTTCTGCCAATAAGATTTTAGTGGCCTAAATAATTTCATAAACGAGAAATTATGTTACACATACTTGCATCCATAACTACATATTTGTCATTTAGAGATTGGAATATGGTACTGTTCATATTTATTTGAGTTCTTTTTTACTTTTAAATACTCTACGTTAGTAATTTCTCTAAATCATGTATTATTAACTAGTTCTCTAGTATATAAACCTTGTTTTATATGAGCTTTCAATCGCAATGGGTATATTGTAATTTCCAAATGTATTATTACACTAATCCCTGCTTCAGGATTTTTATGAATAGGTATATTCATGTAACTGGTTTATTTTCCTTGACTTGTATAATATCATTATCAATAGTAGCTGTTAAAAAAATAGAGGAAATTTTATAAATGCTAAGGCTATAGTTTAACTATGCACAAAACCCTACTGTAAATGAACGCCTTCCAAAATACAAGATCTATGGTTATGTACATTTATGGAAGGTTAATTTATCTCTATCGTTGTTGTCTTATTACTATCAAATATAAACATTATTTAATATCAATGATGAACATAGATAAATTATAGTTAATCATAGGACCCTTAGTATAAATGAATACTTTTCCATAATGCAAAGATAATGGTTATGAACAAAAATAGAAACAAGGCAACAATGATACTATATAAATATATTGTAGGGTTTTGACTTTTGATCAAATGATTATGCAGGTTAATCAAGGCTTTTCGAACTATCGCCTGAAAACCCAAAATTGTAAAGATTTCAGAGGACACGTGGTTGGTAGACGAGCTTAGGGTTCTTTTGACTTGGAGACAGAGTAAAAAGGCCTGTCTAACCCTAAAAAAATCACATTTGTTTACTCTTGTTGTGGGTGGTTGAGCTGCGAGTTCATGGCCGCTGGCTTGTTGCCCCTCCTTCCTCTGTTTGCTCACCAGCCATCGTGAAAGGGTTTTGGACTATTGTAAAGTGTATTGGAGACTGGGTTGGGTTTGTCGTCATTGTTTTACTCTGAGAGTTTGATTACTATGAGTGTTCTTTAAAATTTTACATAGTGCGAAGAGAGTTGCTGAAGGAGAGAGTTGAGTTCTGGTTTGTATTGCTTAATTCTTCTCATGGATTCATTTCTCACCATATCGTGGTTTGGGGTTTCTCTTTGACCACTGCAACAGTAAAATTATTTTTGGCAAAGCTCTGAACCAGCTCGTGGAGCTCACGAAGGAAGCAGGGTAAGACTGCTACATCCAGCAACTGCGTCGTGCCCTTTGTAATAATTTCGACTGTTTTACTGCTTTGAAATAAATATAAAATTATTTAATTAAGGATTTATGTATTAACCTTCATCTTCTATTGATTTTTTTTGTGCAGGCTCATCATAGTGGCTCAAAGTACTGTTAACTTCATCAACAGAGCTTTTGCGAAGGCTTTGAAACCAGTAAGCCTCGATTTCACCTGGGGTTTTCTCATGCACAGTTGTGAGGTGGATTTTTATGGCACTTCCATGTGTTGATCTATTTGTTCTTTTTAATTTATGTTTTTAAAAACCCTAGAGGTTGTTTTTGATGGGTGAACTCGGGCCCTCTCAGTCGAGACTTAAAGAAGTAATTTCAGGCCTTTTTTAGTCACGAAGAACTTATAAAAGTAAAGTTTGTAACTGGCTTTAAGCTGTGACTCTTACTTTCATGCCATTGGGTTTTTAGATGCAGGTTTGTTTGGGTTTTTAAAAGAAGATTTGATGGCCATGGTTATAGCAACTCTCGATTTGGTGAAGGGCTTTCGTAGTCGAAAACAGATGGTAGTTTTTCAATTTTGTGTGCTCTGTTTATATTAAGAATATTTTTTCTCATGCTTTTAAGCCTTGACAGTTAATGTAAAAGGTCGTAGGCCAAACTATGTCTATTCATTTTATTTTTAATACTACAGAAATTTTCACAACTTAAAGCTGAAATTTGCAATATCTTCGTTTGGTTTAAATTTATGTATAATTTGTGTATTAGCTATTTTTATTGTTATTTAGTTTTCGATGGTTAGTGTTCACTTGATCAGTAAGAAATTTTTGTTTCTTAATAAAAGGAAAATGATTTGATAATCTTTGGTTAAGAATTATTTTGATAGCAGTAAAATTAATAATACTGCAATAAATTCTGGAAATAGGATTGAGTATATTATTATTAAATAAAAGTATTTCTTTTCAGAAATTTTCTGGAATATACTGCTAGGTTTTGGTATTATAAATTTTTATTTTATTCTGTTGTGAAAGAATAGATATTTTGTAAACCCTAATTATTTTTAATGGTTATAGAGCTAGTATTTTTGTTTCAATAAACCTAGTTTTCATTTTCTCATAAGTGAACTAACTAGGTAATTAGTTAATCTAAAATATTGGTTTACTAGGTTAAACCTAGTTTAAATATTTTACTATTCCTATACCATTTATTTAGGTCTACTTACTAGATTTATAATATATAACTTTACTAGTTTTACTATATAAAATATTATACATACTAGTGTGTATCATTTAAACTTGTTCTTCTATCTTTAATTAATTAATTTAAATACTTTAGGTAGAATAACACAAATACAGCTAAAGTTCTGTAATTAATTTTACACTATAATCCTATGGATAGTAATCATTTGCATCTACATTCGAGTTTTATTTGAATCTACTTATTTAAAATAAATATACCTGTTGTACTAGAGTACTACCTTGCAAGAGGCGTGGAAAAATACAGTTTAGGTAATTTTTCCTATCTATCATTCAACTCAAAAACTTCTCTATTAATTTACCCTAATCTAGCTAGTTACTAACTTTCACAGCATAAGTAATCTTTCTATTTATCCCTAATAGTAATACAACAGAAATATACTTGATTATTAAAAACTCATAAGCTTTCTAGATACAGTAAATAAAATAATGACTAAACTTAAACAAGTAGAACCTGTAATATAAATGAGGTGACAATAGCTTAAGGAATTTGTTCCTCCCAACCAACTCCTGGAGAAGAGCTGGACTGCAATTCTCAGGACCCCTGAGCTCATCTCCTGGTCCACCTAGTAGAAGCACTGGGTAAGAGATGTAGTCTTAAAATATTCTGAAACTCCACTGAGTGTTCAGTAGTTCTCAGTTCTGCTTACAGCAGTATGAACTCAGCTTAGAATAGCTGCACTATTTCAGGTCTGCAGTACTTATCCCCTCAAGCTCACTTCAGCTAGTCCCCCCCCATCGAATTCACATGTGCACTTCATTCACTCATAATGATCACAAATCTAGAATGAGAATCCTCAACTGTCTTCAATGGGAATTTTTATTAGCATGCCTAGGTATTTTTGGGTCAGTTTTTACTTAATGAGCCACCTACTCCTGTTCCACTTTCTTAGGGAATCATGACCACAAAAATAGGGAAGTTGCCACCTGCAACAGCTAGAAGTAATTTGAGGATGATGCCACATGTCAATCTTCTCTCAACCCAGTCTCCTCCACCAAGTGACCAGCAAAACACTCATTTAACAGCTTCCCTAAGCTGTTGTCTCATCTTTTATTTATTTATTAATAAAATATTCTACAATACATTAAATTATCCTTGACCCCACTTGGTCATTAATTACAAACTTTAACATAAAATATAACATAATGTTTCTCAAAAACATGAAATTGTTTTGCAAATTTGGGGCATGCGACAAACTGCTCATATCAAATCTGGATAGGAAGACAACAGTCATGATTGCTCCCATTCTCAAATACCAACACTTAGTCATTCTCCCCAAATTCTGGTATGTGCATTATCCCAACCATTCGACCATCGAAGTCAAGATAGTCCTCCTTCCTTTGGACGATTCGATTATGGGACTTTGGCCCTATTGCCTATGAATTTCCACAATGCCTATGAATTAATTTCTTCGGATTACGACGTGCATACAAGCCTCTTCCTCCCCCGACACGACTCTATAGGGTTCATAACTTAAGGAAATGCAACTAACCATGGATAACATGTATTCAATTTATCTAACCATGTAAATGATTCATATAAATAGTCCTTTAACACATATTTAACAAGACATAAACCAAACATAAGGATTCATCTTTTACAACCATGAACAACTTATGTATTATGCAATACAAGCTCTATGAGTAAATCCATTCTTCATGCACACGTAGTCATTCAGAACATAACTATGCATAGGAATAACTTGAATTCATAGCTATTAACCATATCCATTTAAAATTCAACCCATATAAGTAACTAAGCATTCCTGAACAATACATGGACATATAAACATTACAAAAATACTTATCTTTCACTGAAATTGTTCAACAACTGGCTATGTGAGTGCAACATTCCACCCAACCCTAGGACTCTACTTGGCCTATATTATTTTATCACTCAGATACCACCCCTGATCTGGGATATGATATCCATTATAGAGGAACTAGACATGCTCACTCACAACCAAACCATAATCCTCCATGCTAAGCCAGTAACTCATTAGGTTTATCAAGCATATAGGGAGACAAAAGACGAGAATGATAAGCCAGTGATATTAACCACAAAGCTACAGTAATATCACTCAGTTTAGTTATAAATATACCCACATTACCTACCACACCCAACACAAGGAAGGTCCCATTTACTACTACACATTTCCTCAGGAAACCATTCCCTCCAATCATATTCAGGGTGGGCATAGAAAGGTTGCGACTGCTAACTCTCAGATATTTTCACCTTCATTATGTTTGTTAAGCCATTCCACCCCCTAGTTATCCCTAAATCATGATTCTGCTAGATTTTCATCCCCATACCACGTTGGGTTCAGTTGCGTGAACCAGTTTACAGGTCCTTCATCGATAGTTTCCAATCCTGTTGTTCTAGTTGCTTCCCTAGTAGTGCACATGGTCCACCCTAGCTAAGTTGGGTGCTCTCTTTGTTTCTCCCCATGTGTAGAGATTAGGTAGATATGTACATGACAATAATTCCTTTCTCTTCCCCCTACCTCTTACTTTCCAGCATGGCGATGATGGAATGAAATTCCATGAATCCCTTTACTTCTAATTTGATAATCTGTCATACCCATCACAACACTCTTTTGCATATTTTCTTAAATTCTTTAGTTGATTCCTTAGTTACCCTCTTACATCAACATTTAAGGACAGTTATGGAAGTGGACTTGGTAAGATACTTGCCATTTATGGCACAAGGGCTACCAAGGTGACACTTGGAAATACTAGAGTAAATCCCACAACCCCCTCACCTCTCCACATTGGGTATCATAGCCCTTATTCATGTTGCCTTCATAGCCAACCTTGAACATTTTATTTGCATGGTATTTATAAATATTTATATATTTACATCTTCCATGATGGAAAAATGTATAATACTCACCTCTATAAACCGATCATTCACTAGTGGGGCCTTGGCCTTCATATCCTCACTAGGAATTATATATCGAATACATACAACATTTACACTACAAGTCAATATAACAAGGAACAAATTGGGAAATTACATCCCCTCCCCCTTAAAATAACACCATCCTCGATGTTCTCAAAATTGGAACAAAAATGGGTATTTCTCCTTCATGGCATCTGTTATCTCCCAAGTAGCCTCATCCAGTCCAAGGTGCTTCTACTATACCTTAACTGGGTGATGGAATGGTTCCAGAGCATTGTTTCTTTCTTGTCGAGGATGCACACGAGATCCACATGTAACACTCTCTTAAGTTCCACCTAAATCACATTCCAATCAATTAAATGATTAGGAACATGTACATATTTCTTAAGAAAACAAACATGGAAAATAGTATGCACTCGCATGTTAGTAGGAAATGCAATCCTATATGAAATTGGTCATATCCTATTAAGGATTTCAAATGATCCACAATATTTGGGTGCCAAATTGTCACAAATCCCCAATTTTAGGTAACTTCTCTTTTGATTAACTCTCAAGTATAATTGATCTCCAATTTGAAATTCTTTATGCACTCTCTTCAAATATGCATTGATTTTTTTGTCTATCCTGGCTACTTTCAAGTTCGGACTTATCTTAGTAATTTCCTGATCCATTTATTGAAGCATCGCTGGCCCAAAAACTAATCTATTGATTGAATTATCCCAACTTACTAGATTTATGCATCATTTACCATATAAGGCTTCAACTAGACTCATTCCTATTGTTTCTTGGTGATCATTGTTGTATGCAAATTCTACCAGGTGTAGATAGTTCTCCCACTTATATGACTTGTCCATTTCATACATCCTTAACATATCCTCGAGAACTTGGTTTGTCCTTTCTATTTTTCCATCGTTTTGAGGATGATATGTTGTACTAAAGTTTAGCCGAGTTCGCAATTCTTGAAACAAACCTTTCAAAAACTTGGATGTAAATTTTACATCTCTGTCATAAATTATAGCCTTGGGTAGTCCATGCAATCTGAATACCTCTTTCATGAATATACCTTCTATGTAACTTGCCTTGTAATTAGACTTAACCAGAATAAAATGTGCTTATTGGACAACTTCTCCACCACTACCATGATTGAATCATGTTTCCTTACTGTTCTTGGAAAACTTGTTATGAAATCCATAGAAATTACTTCCCACTTCTGTTCTAGAATGCGTAAGGATTGTAATAACCATGGCACCAGATGTTAGTGTGTCGCTTTAACATGATGACGTTGTTGGCATCTAGAAATATACTCTTCTATGTATTTCTTCATACCAAGCCATAAGTACTGCTTTCTGGATGTTGTTATAGTCTTCTGGTATCATGGATGTCTAGAGTACAGTTTTTGGTTAATTTCATCCACGATGATATTTTCTATTTTGTGCAATTGGGAATATACAGATTGTCCCTGTGTACAAGAAGGCCATCTTCCACGAGATGATATCCTTCACATTTCCTATATGTATCTCCTTGGTGCAACCTTTCCTTCACTTAAAGGTAGGTTTCATCCTTGCTGTGAGCTTCAATAACCCTTGTGTTAAGGTCTGATTCACATATACTCAACGTTGTTGCATGAAATTTCCTGTTGAGGGCATCAACAACCTTATTCTCCTTTCCTTTCACATGCTTTATCTCAAAATCAAATTTAGACAAGAATTCTAACCATATGGATTTCCTGACATTTAGTTTGGGTTGGTCACGTAAATATTTCATACTCATGTGGTCTATTCTGAGCTTAAACTTTCTCCCTACGAGATAATGTCACCACATATTGAGTGCATGCACTATGGCTGCTAACTCCAAATCATGGGTGGCATAATTTCTCTTGTGGTCCTTCAATTTTCAAGACTCATAAAAAATTACAAACACCACCTAACCCTTCGATGCACGCATTTGTACACGCCACAAATTCCCTTCCTGGGTCAACAATTTTAGAATACGGACAGGGGTAAGAAAATACTTTCACTTGTTGGAATCTTTGCTCATATTTCTCAAACCATACAAATTTAACTTTTCTCCTTTGTAGTGATGTGATTAGATAGGAGACTCTAGAAAATCCTTTAATAAACCTCATGTAGTAACATGTAAAACCCATAAAATATCGGACATCTGAAACATTATTTGGAGTAAGACAATTAATTATGGCTTTAATCTTCTCGGGATCCACCACAATTCCTTCTTCCAAAATAATGTAACCCAAATAGTGTACCCGATAATGATAAAAATTGCACTTGCTCAACTTGGCATACAATTTATGTTATCTAATAACTTGTAGCACCATTCTCAAGTGCTCCTCATGCTCTACTTCATTTCTGAAGTATACGATAATATCATCTAAAAATACCAGTACAAAATTGTCGAAGTATTTGTTGAAAAAATTCCTCATGAGGCACATGAGCATGGTAGGTGCATTGGTTAGACCAAATGGCACCACCATGAATTCATAATGACCATATCTCATTTTGAATGGCATATTATGTATATATATTCTTCCTTTATCCTTACTTGGTGATATCCAGACCTTAAATCAATCTTCACGAACAATTTAGATCCTTCAATTTGATCAAAAAAACGTCAATTCGAGGAAATGGGTACTTGTTCTTGATTGTTACCATATTTAACTGCATATAATCGATACACAACCTCAAGGTCCCATCTATATTTTTAACAAATAGCATTGGTGCTATCCAAGGAGACACACTAGGCCTTATGTACTTTTTATCCATTCATCCTTGTAGTTGCATCTTCAATTTTACCAATCCCGCCATGCTCATTCTGTTGGGAACCTAAGAAATCGGTGTTTCCCCTAGAACAAGATTTATTATGAAATCAATATCTCTGTTTGGTGGTAGTCCGAATACTTCATCTAGAAAAACATCTTTAAATTCATGTAATAATTAGTAATCTTTTATTTTGAGAACTTTATCCTCTAGGGAATCTAAGGAATCTGATGGATGGAAAAAATACAATTGGAAACCTTTTTTATAAAACTTTCCAACCTGTAAAGATGAGATTTTATCGAATGAAACCTTCTTAGGAATCCCTATTATCATTCTTGGCCTTCCTTCATTGTCAATGCACTTAAATACTTTTCGATAGCATTCCACCTTGACTCTATTTTTTTCCATCCAGTCCATGCCAATGAGGGTATCATTGGATTTTAAGGGTAATACATTTAGATTCACCTTGGTGAGGATTCCTTTAGTTCTATTGTACATTCCAATACCACTTCACTAACTTACTCTTTATGTCGGTGGCTAATTGGACTAGCCAAGACTTAACATGTTGTACATTTCTAAGAAAGCAACCTTCAACCACTTTTGGATCAATATAACTATGAGTAGATATCGGGTATATCAAAATGGAAATGGATCATTCAACAATATTACCTTCAACCTCCACCACCATGGATTGATGATCTGTATGGTGATTTTCCAGCACTACATAAATTCAAGGAGTTTCTTTAGCCATGTCCTCCATTGAAATTTCTCCTTCCAAGTTATGTAACCTTTGGGGGTCCTCTCTTTGATGCGTACAATACATTAATACGTGGTTTCCTCCACATCCCAAACATTTAAGTGATCTTATTTCTATTGCTACTGCTGGTTTTCTTTCACGTTGATTTTGATGTCCTTGGTGGAAGTTCCTTGGATGATTTTTGAATGGAGGTCTGAATTCATTCTTATTTTGATCAAACTTCCCTTTTGGTTTTCTCTTCCAAGCTGAGTGAGATTCTAATTTTCCTTTTCCCTATTCATAACAATGGGTGTCCATTCTAATGGATTCATTGAGACTGGGAGGGTTGACAAACTCAATCATTTCTTTGAAATTCTGAGGTATACTTCCAAGGAAAATATGAATCTTGACTCGTTCATCCTTAATGTAGTGCACATATCTTAGCAATTCCAAAAATTTATGGATGTGCTCATCCATAGTCTTTTGTCCCAATTTCAACTAATGAAACTCATTTCTCTTACAGTCATAGTACTAACCATATAAGTACTTTTCATTGAAGTACCTCTTGAAATCACTCTATCTATTTCTTCTTTCACTAATCTCTTGTATATCCTTGAGGTGTTCCCACCAAATTGCATCCCTTGCATTAAGATTATAAATTGGAATTTTGGCCCTTTACATCTATGTGTAAACATGAATTCTAAAAAAATTATTTATTTCTAACAACCATGCCTTTGCTTCTTGGCATGCCTTGTTTTCACTGTTAAATGTGGGAGGTCTTGATTTCCTAAACTCTCATTGTCGAATCCTTCTGAAATTCCTTCTTCTAGCTATGTTGGTTGTATGCCTTGGGATACTCTGAGAAATTCGTGAATCACATGATCTAGTGGAAGAAAAATTTAATGAGGATACCCTATGATTTCTTCTTACAAAAATATTTCTTGGAATCAAGGTCTTCCTTCTAGGTCGGCTTTCGAAGAGGCCCCTAAAGTGGCTCTCTATATTTCTCCCTTCTTGTCCCACACTACCTAGGTTGGACAATAGATTATATTGTTGTTTCATATCCTTGAGACTTTGGAGGATGGAATCATTAATCTAGTTCTTCTCTTCCTGATCTTTGGTCAATCTTTAATTGAAAATCCTCATTGTTTCTATCAAATTATCAAGAGTAATTTGCTCTCTTATTCCATCGGATCAAGTTCCTGCATTATCTTGTTGCACATTTTTCCCAAGTACGTCTTTGTCATACTAATAACGATCCTAGGCATCATTCATAGTTACCTTTTTCTAGTGAAATTCCTTCCCTTGCTATGACTATTCAAAACCAGTCATCTGCAAGTTCTATGCATCGTCAAAATATTTATTAGACGTCTTAGAAATAGTTATCCAATGGAACACAAGTATCAACAAAATATTTGTACATAAATGATTTATGCATGTTGGTAACAATATTTTTGTACATCCTTGTCCATCTAATTCGTTTTAACCTTATACTGGCAGTCTGAATCACTGACCATGCATCCTTGATCCAAAACTTGTGATTATTTTTTCTACAGTTATAGGTTTTGGGCCCAAAATTTCTTAGAGAGGCAACTGAATCTTTGTTTTCCATCTGTGAATGTACGTTTTGGACCAAATAGACTGAGTGTTGCAAATATTAGCTCTAATACCACTTTGTCATGTCTCCAACCATCTCAGTAATCTTTTAAGGTGCAGGGAACCCGTTAACAAATCAAAATAAAAAAATTCGCCCCTTTACATCAGAATTTTGACTTTGGCGTGATTCAAGAAAATTGTGTGCAAGGCATATTAATAGTTTATCATGCTTTAAAATACCTTTAAAATGTCCTAATAGTCAGTTTTACTTTTATAACTGTGTTAATATTTTGATTTGTTGACTTGACGTCTGAATTCCACTTACCCGACTCTTTCTATCGATTCAGAATTTTCTGTACACTGAAGTTAGAAATAGAGATTGAAAGTGACCAAACTCCTCGTTGTTATCCTTCCCAACTTCCTAAACCTAATGCCCCGACTTCAAAATTCAAAACCCAGAACACCCAATGGTATTCCATCTAAAACTGACCCAACGTTTGACTCTAACGCTACCAATATTGGGAGTCAGAAGTCGACACCGCATGTCCAAATTCCAAGTGAACCACCTAATGTCTTGACTTCGATGTTATCGATGTCAGGAGTTGGAAGTCGATGTTCACCATGCCATCTTCAAAACTTATTCATTGATTCTAATTTCGACACTAAAACATCAGCACCCACATCAACGGCTCAGATCAAATCTAGCCAAGTAGTCAACAGTTGCGATTTATCCCATTCTCACAGACCAACACTCAGTCATTTTCCCCAAATTTCGGTATGTGCATTATCCCAATTTTTCGGCCATCAAACTATACAATAGTCCTCCTTCCTTTGGATGATTTGACTCTGGGACTTTGGACCTATTGTCTATGAATTTCCACAATAGCTATGAATTAATTCCTTATGATAATGGCGTGCATAAAAGCCTCTTCCTTCCTCGACACGACTCTGAAGGGTTCATAACTTAAGCAAATGCAACTAACCATGCATAACAGCCATTCAATCCATATAACAATGAAAATAATGCATAGAAATAGTTATTTAACACATATTTAACAAGACATAAACTAAACACAAGGATGCCTCTATTACAACCATTAACAACTTTTGTATTATGCAATCCAAACTCTATGATTCAATCTATTCTTCATGCACATATAATCATTTAGAACATAACTATGCACAATAATAACTTGAATTCACATGTATTAACCATATTCATTGAGCATTCAACCCATATAAGTAAATTAAACATTCTTAAACAATACATGGACATATAACATAAAAAAGAATACTTATCTTTCACTGAAATTGTTCAACAACTGGTTATGTGTGTGCAACGTTCCACCCAACCATAGGTCTCTGCTTGGCCAATATTCTTTCAGCACTCAGATACCACCCTCAAGCTGGGCACGAGCTGGGCTATGATATCCACAAGAGAGGAACTAGATAGTATCACTCATGTCACATACCCCAATTTTGTAAAATTATGTAAATTGTTTTATTATATTGCTGAGACATTATGTTAAACTTAATCCTAAGTAGGAATTGATGACTCAGCAGAGTCAACAGTAATGGAGTGTAATTCAGAATATTTTATTATTAATAAATAAATTATGGAGACAACAGCATGGGAGAGCTGTTAAAAGAGGTTACTGGTCAAACTGGTGGATGGAACTAGGTGGAAAGGAAAAAGACAAGTGGCAGCATCCTCAAACACTTCCTAAGTTGCAGGTGGCAACTTCCCTATATTTCGGGTCATGATTCCCCAAGAAAGTGGAATTAGAGCAGGTGGCTCATTAAATGACAGTTAACCCAACAAAGACCTAGGCAATCTTTTAAAAGTACTCAATGAAGAGAGCTGAGGCGGCTCAGATATTTTCCAGAGAGAATTCATTCAGGAGAATGATATTCAGGAAATTCATTGAGGAAAAAGGGAAATTAGGAAGGAAGTTGTTTGGAGAGGATTGCTGCAGTAACTTGGTTTATTACAGCTTTTTAGCTGGGAGAACTTGCTGACAAGTTCTGGGTTAATACTAAGTTTGAAGACTAGTATTTGACTTTGCTACACCTAGTTCCAGCCAGGAAGACCAGAGCAAGCTCGGGGGTCCTGAGGAGTCGCTGTTTGAGCGCCCTCCAGGAGTTGGTAGGGAGGAACGGCCTCCCATTGCTGTTGTTGTCTACAGCTTAAACAGGTTCTGTCACTTATTTATTTATGTTTACTGAGTATGAATGAACGCATGTTATGTTTATTTTATATGTCTGAGGAGTTAGTTAGTTCAATAAAGTTAGTATCTCAGAATATCGGTAGTTAAATCTGTTAATAGTTACTGTAGTTTTCCACATCTGGGATCACCAGACCGTACTCCAGCACAGTACCCCGGTATTGTGAAGAATATCCTTCTGAACCGAGTTTCCTATTAGTTACTTTCAGTATCCACAAGTATTCAGGAATTTATAAGTTGATTTCTTATAGTTTTAAAAACTACTTCCTAGTATTGTATCTTGCTTCCTGTAAATACTAGCTACGATAAAGAAAAGATAGACTAAGTATTTCTGCTGTTCAAGTCTTATAATAGTTATTTTCTAGTTTAAAAAAATCTAACCCTTAATGTTAAAAAAAAAAGGACAATACTGACAGTAGGATTTAATCATTCATTGGTTGATTTTACAGATAAATCCTAGTGGTATTAGTCTGTGTTATGGTTAAGAATGCAATTATTTAATTACTGAATTTTACTTTTGTTTCAGCTAAGTTTAAGCATATTTCAAAACTGTTATTCTATTTTCAAATATGGTAAATTAATGCTGTCATATACACAGGAAATTTATATAGATATGTATATGAGGATAAACTTTAATATTGATTGAGTATTATGTAGAAATTCATAGACTTTATAACTAAATAAATAAATTAAACAAACATTGATTAACAATATTCAAATAATCAAAGGAAATCTAAGTAAGAAGTAATATCAATATTGTATTACTATTAATGTAGCTATAATGCATACATTATAATAGTAACACTAAGTAAAAATTTATTATTACAAGTATTAATCTAGTTTATTTATACTTGATGAATAAACAAGTAAGGATTATGTACAAAATAGTTATACTCTATGTAATACAAATTAAATAAACAATATTAGAAGGAAATAGTAAAATATAACAAGATAAATTACAGTATTTGTATCATGACCAAGAACAATGTAAGAGAATTGTATTCTCAGCTAGATTATTTGTACAAGGGTACAAACCCTATATATATTTGATTTAAAAGCTTTTATATAATAAATAAATCAAGATATATAACCCGCACAGCAATGTATTAAAAGAAGGTTCACCAATAGTTAAATAACACAGTTTTATTTTTAAAGCAACAGCAAAAAATTGAACCAGGAGGGTTTGCAGAGCGACCGAACCCGAAGGCAAGGGAGAAATGGTGAATTAGGGTTGAGTCAAAGATTTTATAACACCAATACATGGCTCTGGAGTGACCACGTAAGTGCTTTAATAATTTGCATACGGTGGGTCAAACTCTAATGTTCCACGACGAGCTGCCATTGATTGTTTTCCAAATAAATCATTGCATGGATATTTCCATTTGGTCGCTATACTATGGTCTCACCTGCCATATAATTCACAATCATAAACGTTAGAATAATTCTCTTAAAACTATGCATTGTAAGTATTAAACCTTGCGTTGAAAATTTTAAAACTTTGCATTTTATACGATGAAACCATGCATTGTAAACATCATTCAAGATTAAGTCTTGAAGTGTTTAAACATAGAAGATTTGTTTTTTATTATAAAATTTATAAGGTTATGGATAATATGTTAAGTGGTAAGTGGTCCATAAAAACTTGCCACTATATTGCCATTTACCCTAGTATCAAGTGAGAAACAAGAGATGTATCATTTCTTGTAAGACTATAAGATAATGGAGTAATGTTAAATATAGTGGTTTACAATTCTACTACTTTCATGCCAATTATATAGCTTTGCTTAGATGGTAAAATACTTGTCATTCTTTCTTCCTATGACTTTAGCTTGTAGAATTCAAGCTTTATAACCCACAAATTTGGAGTAAGGTTACTCTAGTCCTCTTTTAAATTGTTAATACCAATATAATAACAATCTCTTAATAGCCTTAGATTCTTTATGGTAACAATTAGGCTTTTGTTATCCTTCATGCTCAAAGATTTACAAGGTTTGGTAAGTGAATGTATCACTAGCAGCTTATGTAAATTATTATCACCATTCTTGATGATAGTATAGTCTAGAAACTCATAATAAGTTTAATTATGATAATCTAGGACAAATTCTAAAGGTGCTTATATAATTTATTCAATTATTGATCACGGAAATAGAGGTAGTTTCCAAATAATGCAAACTCTTAAAATGTTAAGAGAAGACATGTATCAGACAGTAAACCTTGTAAATTGCTGGAAGTAAGAAAAGTATATATTGATATTTTTAACTCCAGATCCTTACAATTGTAATTACAGATCAAATCATATTATGAATTTAAACTTGGCATGATGCAGTAACCACGGATGAGTAGAATAGGATCTGAATATGGTAACCAGTTGTAATTATTGTGCTAGATAAGAATTATTATTTACTTCTATGGTTGCATTACAGTAAACTCATCAATTAATTCAATACTTCATAGAAATTCTTAATTCTGATATTATAAAGGAAAGTAGCTATCTTTTCTCTAGTAAATTCCAGTTTTCTATCAGTAAGAACTTAAGGAGAATATTAGGAAAATCTTTACCTTTAAAAGCTTGATAAACTGGCTAGCATGCATATAATATTTTTACTGAATGATTTGGTACAGCAAATTGAGAAGTATTACTTTAAATATTTGTTAGCAGCGACCCGAACAT
Source organism: Pseudotsuga menziesii (assembly GCA_001517045.1). NCBI lineage: Eukaryota > Viridiplantae > Streptophyta > Pinopsida > Pinales > Pinaceae > Pseudotsuga > Pseudotsuga menziesii. The sequence goes on from LPNX010059288.1 coordinate 752,461, forward strand.
TACCTGTATATCTGTAAGAGAAAGAAAAACTGTTGCATTAGCTCGGAAGCTAAGTAAGCCCAGTCTGTCATTGCAATTCCCCTTGTGGTTGCAAACAGAAAACAATCAGTAACTGACAAGAAACTCATCTTATAAGTTAAGCATAATAAAAGATCATTCAATTACAAATCTAGTAACATAAACTAATCAAACAGTTAATGTCTGCATTTAATAAGATTATATGCTATTTTAATAATTTTAAATTTTTCAGAATTTTTGGGGTTTTGACAACTCACAACCAAACCATAATCATACATGTTAAGCTAATAACTCATTGGGTTTATCAAGCATACAGGGAGATAAAAGAAGGGAATGATAAGCCAGTAACTCGCTATATTTGTCAAGCATACATGGAGACAAAACAAGGGAATGCAAATCCAATGATTTTAACCACAAATATACAAGAATCTCACTCAGTTCAGCTAGTCATGTACCCACAATACCTACCACACCCAACACAAGGAAGGACCCCTTCATTGCTACATAGTCCCTCAGGAAACCCTTCCCTCCAATGTTATTGAGGGTGGGAATAGAAAGGTTGTGGTTGCTGACCCTCAAATATTTTCACCTTCACTAGTTTTATCAAGCCATTCCACCCCCTAGTTCTTCCTACTTGCAATTTTGCTGGATTTTCCCCGCTAGACCACATTGAGTTCAGTCATGTGACCCATTTTACAAGTCTTTCACTAAGAGTTTCCAACTCAGCGGCTCCTGTCACTTCCCCAATAGTGCATGTGATCCACCCTAACTAAGCTAGGTGCTCTTTATGTTTCTCCACATGCGTAGAGCTTAGGTATATGCATGTGTGACAATAATGCCCTTCATTGCCCCCTACATCTTAATTTCCTGCAAGGGATGATGGAACAAAATTCCATGAAGCCCTTGACTTTTGAGTTAAGAAATTTAATTTATACTCGGTCATACCCATCACAACACTCTTTTGCATATTTTCTTAAACTCTTGAGATTATTCCCCAGATACCCTATTACATCAACATTTAAGGATAGTTATGGAAGTGTACTTGGTAAACTACTTGCCATTTATGGAACTGTGGTTCCCAAGGTGAATCCCACAACCCCCTCACCTCTCCCTAGTGTGTATCATAGCCCCTCTTTCACGTTGCCTCCATAGACATCCTTGAACATTTTATTTTCGTGATGTATACAAATATTTACATATTTACATCTTCCATGATGGAAAAATGTATAATACTCACCTTTATAAATTGATCATTCACTAGCAGGGCCTTGGCCTTGAGATCCTCACTAGGAATTATGCATCGTATACATACAACATGTACATTACAAGCCAATATAATAGGGATCAAAATGGGGAAATTACAAGAGGAACATCCATATCACCCACTACTTGGGATAAGTACTCAATAAAATATATACTAGATTGATATAACATGTAACCTTCAACCATTGAGCCTTCTAAACATGATCTTTGTCTAACAAAGTCCTTCAATGCTTTCAAGTTCTTCTCCACCAATCACGTTGACCTTATGTGGACGGGTCCAGATATTTCAATCTCTTCCACTAGGTGTATGAGATAGTGTTCCTGTGCATTGAAAAAGACTGGAGGCAGATACTTTTTCATTTCACACATTAGTTGGGGAATTTGTCTTTTCAAATACCTGATATCTTCTTGATGTATTTCTTTAGATGACAACCACCTACAATTTCAAAAAAAAATTATGTGTCAACAGTCAAATGTATAACACAAACAAAGCAATTATTGGTGGTGTATAAAATCAATACTTCCACTACAACTTTTTACATACATCATGTACTTTGCAAGATCATAAATAACCTTCTTTATGTTGTTCTCAAATCTATTAGGAAAATCTAGAGGTAGAACATACTGCAACAAGGAGGAAATATGTATTACTAACAAATAAGGTAATATCATTACATATAATTCAAATATAGATGAACATGAATTGGTAACAAATAATGTGTATATCATAATATAATTAAGGTTTCAAAAAAATCAGACCTTGATAAATGTATATCAATCATGATTTTTAGCCCCACCAAAATAGCCTTGCTTTGTTAATATATTACTTATGTTTGAAGCAAATCAGTGGAAATTTTTATCTTCTGCACAACCTCTTTTACAACAACGCTCTATTGCTCTGTTAATAACCATGGAATATTGGTGCAATTTCCACTACCATAGAAATGAGACAAATGTTGTAGTGAGTTGGATTCCTGAATGTCACTAATTACTTTATCAAATTTATCCTTGTTATTCCTCCCATCTATAATTTTCCACAAGCACTCTATGACATTATTTTCAATATGCGTTGTGTCAAACAAATGAGCTACTAATAGCTTCTCATAGTATGGAAATCAAGTGAATTGGGTAGAGTAAGGTTTCAAACCCTGTGGAAGCTGACCATGATGACCTTTGTGAAGTATCAATAAAATATTATTTATTATTGATCAAGGTAAGTATGGAAATATAAAAAAAATACTTGTGGCAAAGTAAAAAGTAACTACAAACAATTGCTTACCATGGATATTCTCAAAGGCATTCTTCCATAGTTGAGGCATCATCCTTCGTGGTTTTTTCCCACTCTCTACTTTCTCGTTGAACTCATTTTTTTAGCACTTCGATACCTATGGTAATTATGGAGAAAATTCCTAAACTCATTGAACACCTCCTTTCCTAAACTTCTTGAACGTCTAGGAATTGTTTTTGGATCAGATACTAGACAAGCATATTTTCCCTTTGTTTGAATCCATAAAAGTTATGGAATAGTGTTAATATATAGAATTCCATAAATACATAAATAGAGGTTCAATAATAAATGATGCATTTATATACATGGGAAAATTACATACCACAAAAATGTGTAAGACCATGTGCATCATGAATTCTTCATGTTAGTATTCCATGGAACTGATATTTCTTTTGACCTATAGGTTTGGATATGTCGTGCATATTGATGTCGTCCCATAATTTTAAAAGTTCATGTATAAGAGGCTCAAGATATACATCCATATATTTAACTTGGTGCTTACCTAGTCATTATTTCAAAAGCAACAGATAGTATAATTAATATGTTCTTGTGCAAGCAATAATGAAAAAAAATTGATCGTATATATTATGTTAACATTCTTTTAAAAAATACCTGCAATAATTAATGGCAACATTACGTCCTCCCTTTTTATTTTAATCCATGGAGGAAGGTTATTGTTTATAAAAAAAAACTAGACAAACTAAGTAATTGGTTATGATCTCTACAGATGGATTCCATCCAAACTCTAACAGTATGTGGATCTTCTTTAAAACTTGGCCATCTTTCCTCGATGTCTTTGAATGAAGAACCATCTCAAGGCATTCGCATCACACCATCTTCACTTCTCTTTCATACATGGAAATCCCTAAATTCTGCAACTTTTTTACACCTGAAGAATCATTAAAACATTGGAATTATTGATATATGGCGAAGAACTTTGTGGGGAACCTTATCTATTAACTGATCAGTACGGTATCTACTAATTCCACGTTCACGGAACTCATTTTTTTATGTATATTTTCTATAATATATAATATGATCATTAGGACATGTATCAATTATGTTAAACTACATTCCTAAATCTTTCATAACAACACACATTTATATGTATGTGGAGGGTAAAGTATTTAACATTGGTAGAAGAGTATTACCTAACAATATTTAAAAACAAATTAATAATTAATGAGAAAAACCATAATTTTTGGAGGCATGTATACTACTTGAATGATAAATAATAAATAACCAATTACAATTACATATATATAAATCTTGCATACCTTAACAACGTCATCATTCTTGTGTTTGACATACAAATAATTACCTTCAAGTTGACTAGCAACAAAAGAGAAAAGAGAAGACTTGTCTTTGAGTCTTTTTATAAGGATTTTTTTTCCTTATCAATAAAAGGTACATCATGAATATTTTCATACACCTCCTCCACAATTATATTCTCATCCATGGCAACAAATGTATCATGGATCAACCTATTTAACCCTTTATTCTCAATGATATTTTGGTCATCATATTCCCTTGTATACACGTCGATGTCATCATCCTGATCACCATTTCTAGTATGAGTTGTAGCATGTGGATTCCCAACCATTGGCGGTCATGTCTGTACAATAATTATGGCAAAAAAAATCCAAATAGTATCAAAACAAACATAAATTTTGTTCTTTTGATAATATATCTTTGATGAAATGATCCAAGTTCTAAATTTGTTATATTATGTTAACAACGTATCTAAGTAACCACACTGTATGAAACGATAGGAACCACATGTACAAACTCTCAATTCAAAGACTGAAACTAAAACAAAATGAATTAAGATGGATTAGTGAAAAAGATACAAAACAACCAACCCTGGAATACCTTAGGTGGTCAGACAATGTTACAAGAGACTTTAAAGAAATGTTTTATGGACAACTTCTGTAGCTCTATCCAACATGGAATGAGTAAAATTTTATGCTCGCTAAAATTAACAAATGGAAAGAATCGACAAACTTCAACAAAATACATGTTGAAGACTATATACAAGTAATAGCTATGACCCTAATCAATCTAATCCTTGGCTAGCAATTTTGAAATGTACATTCAAAGTTTCCCTCAAATATCCTCAATTTACATTTGATATTTGATTGGGATATAACTCTGCGTCTAGTTAAACATTATCATTTTAGCTACCTGTAATAGGGAATCAATGTGTGGTATGCACGTTTTCTAGTATCAAACATAAATTCAGGCTGGGGTAGTTGTTCTTGCAACACAGAGGAATTTATCATTGTGGAGAATAAGCCTTAGACCCAGCATTCCTAGGAACCTAGTCAACAAATCATGGAATTTTCAGATGTAAAATCACAACAAAATGATGAGGTGGGTCGTTGACAAGATCTCATTGTGAATATTACTGAGTCAATGATTTACCAAGAGGACAATACTAATGGTTGGAACCCTAGTTCTAAGGCAAGGGAGAAAAGACTAGATTGTTAAAGTGATTGGGTGGTTATTTCCAGTAATCCACAGTTGCAAGAAATAGAAGATTGAAATCAAAATGTAGAAAAAGAAGTTAAAATATCATGTTTGGTTGGAAATCAAAATACTAATCAATGTATGGCTATAAAGGATAACCTTTTCCCTGCACTGACTTCTTGGAAACCTCCTGAAGAAAACTTGGAAGCTTCAAAAGCTAAACATACTTAGAGTAATAACCTTTCTGAGGAAACTGAAGCAAGTGAAGGTCGTGGTAGGAGTAGAGGTAGAGGAAGAGGTATTGATTTGGAAAGGTATTTTTTTAGGTTCTGCATGCAACAAAAAGTATCCATTTTTTGAAAAATTTCATGCCCAAGTATTCTAGTAGCACTAACCATAATTTTAGTGCAAAAATACTACCGAAAATCCCGCAGAATTTAAAACACAGAATTATCAATTTCGACAGCTAGCAATTGATCCAGTTGTTCCAGAAAGTTCTCCAAAGCTTGGTTTTCATACTCAACACTTGGCATGTGTCATTCAAAGATTTTAAATTTTTTACAGAGTAGTGTTGAACGAGCTGTCATGTGAAAGTCTTATATACTATGTTCCCATGATATGTATTCCAATGAGTATCGGTTTGCAAGTCTTTTGGATGATGTGCTTGAGCATGTTGATGATGAAATGCTCATAAACTTTGATGTAGAGTTTAAACAAATATCAGAGATGACATAAATCAAGAAGTTCATCTTAGAGTATATGTTTGAAAGTGTTGAATATGGAAAATAAGATATCACAATGAAGCATGGAAATCGGCATGAGAATGACATGAAAATGGAATTTAGAGAGGATGGTTAACTAATCAGCACGATATCTACTAATTATATGTTCAGGGCACTCACTTTTTTATGCATGTTGTATGTAATATATAATATGATCATTAAGACGTCTATCAATTATCGTATACTCCATTCCTAAATATTTCAGAACACCACACAACTCTCTGTATGTGCGGGGTAAAGTATTTTACGTTGGTAGAAGAATATTACCTAACAATCTGCAAAAACAAATTAATAATTAATGAAAAAATCGTAATTTTTGGAGGCGTGTATATTACTTAAATGATAAATAATAAATAACCAATTTAAATTACATATAGATAAATCTTGCATACCTTAACAACATCATCATTCTTGTGTTTGACATACCAATAATTACCTTCAAGTTGACTAGTGGAAAAAGAGAAAACATAATACTTGTCTTTAAGTCTTTTATAAAGATTTTTTTTCCTTATCAATAAGAGGTACATCATGAATATTTTCATACATATCCTCCATAATTGTATTCTCATCCATGGAAACAAATGTGTCATGGATCAACCTATTTAACCCTTCATTCTTAATGAGATTTCGGTCATCATCTGCCCTTGTATCAATGTCGATGTCATCATCTTAATCACCATCTCTAGTATGAGTTGTAGTGTGTAGATTTCCAAGCGTTGGTGCTCATGTCTGTACAATAATAAAAAATATCCAAATAGTATCAAAACTTACATAAATTTTGTTCTTTAGATAATATGTCTTAGTTATATCTTTCATGAAATGATCCAAGTTCTAAATATGTTTTATTCTTCTAATAGCATATCTAATTAACCACACTATATGAAACGATAGGAACCACATGTACAAACTCCCAATTCAAATATTGAAACTAAATCAAAATGAACTAAAATGGATTAATGAAAAAGATACAAAACAACCAACCCTGACATACCTTAGGTGGTCAGTCAATATTACAAGATACTTCCAAAAGATATTTAATGGACAACTTTTGTAGCTCTATCCAACATGGAATGAGTAAAACTTTATGCTCGCTAAAACCACCAAATGGAAAGAATCGATAGACTTAAAAAAATACATGTTGAAGACTATATACAAGTAATAGTTATGACCCTAATCAATATAAGCCTTGGGTAGCAATGTTGAAATGTATTGCATTCAAGGTTTCTCTCAAATATCTTTAATTTACATTTGAGAATTATTTGGTATATAACTATGCATCTCGTTAATATTATCATTTTAGCTACGTGGAATAGGGAATCAATGTGTGGTATGTATGTTTTCTAGTATCAAACATAAATTCATCCTGGGGTAGCTATGACTGCAACACAAAGGAATGTATCATGTGGAGAATAAGCCTTAAACCCAGCATTCCTAGGAACCTAGTCAACAAATCATAGAATTTTCAGATGTAAAATCACAACAAAATGATGAGGTGAGCGATTGGCAAGATCTCATTGTGAATATGGTTGAGTCAATGATTTACCAAGAGGAAAATACTAATGGTTAGAACCCTACTTCTAAGGAAAGGGAGAAAATACTAGATTGTGAAAATGGCTAGGTGGTTATTTCCAGTAATCCATAGCTACAAGAAATAGAAGACTGAATTCAAAATGTAGAAAAAGAATTTAAAAGGTCATGTTTGGATAGAAATCAGAATATTGATCAATGTATGTCTATAAAGGATAACCTTTTCCCTGCACAGACTTCTTGGACACCTCTTGAAGGAAACTTGGAATCTTCAAAAAGTGAACATACTTAGCGTAATCACCTTTCTGAGGCAACTAAAGCAAGTGAAGGTCGGGGTAGGGGAAGAGGTATGGGAATAGGTAGAGAAAGAGGTAGAGGAAGAGGTATTGTTTTGGAAAGGTATTTTTTAGGTTTTGGATGCAAAAAAAATTATCCATTTTTTGAAAAATTGCATTCCCAAGTATTCTGGTAGCACTAACCATCATTTCAGTGCAAAAACGCTACCGAAAATCATATAGAATTCAAAAATTCAAAATTATCAATTTTGACAACTAGCAAGTGATGCAATTGTTCCAAAAACTTCTCCATATATTGCTCTTCATCCTCAACACTTAGCATGTGTCATTCAAAGAGTTTAAATGTTCTACATGGTAGTGTTGATTGAACTGTCATATGAAAAGGCTTATATACTATGTGCCAGCGATATGTATGCCCATGAGTATTAGTTTGCAAGTCTTTTGGATGATGTGCTTTAACATGTTGATGATGAAATGCTTATAAATTTTGATGTAGAGTTTAAACAAATAGAATAGATGACTTGAATAGAGAAGTTCATCTTAGGTATATGTTTGAAAGTGTTGAATATGGAAAAGAAGCTATCACAATGAAGCATGGAAATCGACATGAAAATGGCATCTAGAGAGGATGGTTAACTGATCAGTACAATATCTACTAATTCCATGTTCAAGGCACACACTTTTTTAAGCATGTTGTATGTAATATATAAAAATATCATTAGGACATGTATCAATTATGTTATACTCCATTCCTAAATATTTCAGTACAACACACATTTATTTGTATGTGCGGGGTAAAGTATTTGACATTGGCAGAAGAGTATTACCTAACCATCTGCAAAAACAAATTAATAATTAATGAAAAAATCATAATTGTTGGAGGCATGTATACTGCTTCAATGATAAATAATAAATAACCAATTGCAATTACATATAGATAAATCTTGCATACCTTAACAACATCGTCATTCATGTGTTTGACATACTAATAATTACCTTCAAGTTGTAGCAAGAAAAGAGAGTAGAGAAGACTTGTCTTTGAGTCTTTTTATAAGGATTGTTTTTCCTTATCAATAAGTGGTATATCATCAATATATTCATACATCTCCTCCACAATTGTATTCTCATCCATGGAAACAAATGTGTCATGGATTAACCTATTTAACCCTTCATTCTCAATGAGATATTGGTCATCATCTTCCCTTGTATTAATGTTGATGTCATCATCTTGATCAGTGTCTCTAGTATGAGTTGTAGCATGTGGATTTCCAAGCATTGGTGGTCATGTATGTACAATAATTATGGCAAAAAAATATCCAAATAGTATCAAAACATACATAAATTTTGTTCTTCTAATAATATGTCTTAGCTATATCTTTGATGAAATGATCCAAGTTCTAAATATGTTATATTATGTTAATGGAATATCTAAGTAACTTAACTATATGAAACGATAGATACTAGAACTAAATCAAAATGACTTAAGATGGATTATTGAAAAAGATACAAAACAACCAATCCTGACATACCTTAGGTGGTCAGTCAATATTACAAGTGACTTTCAAGAGATAGTTTATGTACAACTTATGTAGCTCTATCCAACATAGAATGAGTAAAATTTTATGCTCGCTAAAATCAAAAAATGGAAGGAATCAACGGACTTCAAAAAAATACATGTTGAAGACTATATACAAGTAATAGCTATGACCCTAATCAATCTAAGCCTTCGGTAGCAACGTTGAAATGTATTACATTCAAAGTTTCCCTCAAAGATCCTCAATTTACATTTGATATTTGATCAGGGTATAACTCTGCATTTGATTAAATATTATCATTTTAGTTACATGGAATAGGGAATCGATGTGTGGTATGCAGGTTTTCTAGTACCAAACATAAATTCAGGCTGAGGTAGTTGTGTTCCCTTTAGAGATGCTTCCATTTGCTTCCCATATCAACAGAATTTGATTCATGTTTCTTCTTTATAGCAAAGGGTAGTGGACTGATTTATGACAAGTTACATGTGCTAGGTGACATTTGAGAAGTGGTAAGCACAGTGGTTATTTGTTACATCCATGACTAAAAGTTAATGCTAAGCAACCTTACATATGCAGTGGGATGATCTAAAGTTTGGATCATATTTCTTAATGTCTAGTGCAAATTTTGATACTATGACATAATTGTTATTTATTTTGAATGCAAGTTTGATTACAAATTTGAGTAGAAAGTTTGGATTTTACTGCCACTTTGCATAAGCTAACTTGAATGACAAGATTCCTTTATTTCCTTAATTACACTTGCTTTCCTGTAAAATAGTGATAATAGAGGAGGATATTGATTTGAATACATATTTCACGAGCTATTGAAATATTGTTATAAATGAATGGTTGTGGAAATCATAAAGGATAAAGTGTTGATCTTGAACGAATTTGATTGAATGATTGATTACATGTGACGTCTATCATTAGTAAATGTTGTTGGAACTAAGTGATTGAAATCCTAAATGATGAGCACATACTTTATATATATAACTTATTGATGTGGAACATGTTATTATTCTCTTTCATACACATATCTAAAAGAGCATTGATCCTCCTTCGTTATATACTTATTATTTTGATTAACTCTTTGAAATATGTGTGGGTAATTTAATCAACTTTTGTGTTTGAGGTCACTCCCATATAATTGTTGTAATGTGGACCATCTTAGATCCAAATCCTTGTCTCTATCAAGCGCAGAGAGGGATCAATCTTTCGAGGTGCAAACCTCTCCTAAGGTATTGCACTGAAAAAAAGGATGTCAAAAACGCTATCTATAAAACATGAATAACAACTATTTATAAGTCAATAGTTGTATCTATGTAAATGAAATTATAGTCTTTCTCAATATAGAATAATAATATAGAACAACATAACAAAGTCAAAAAATTAGAATAGATCAAGCTAGTGGAGACTAAATCAAGAATGTTGAGAGCCCAAGCTATATAAAAATGAAAAAATCAAGTAAAAGTTGAATATTTGTTTTAACTACCAGTTTGTGGCAGTAATATAAATCCTTTGTGTTATTTCTAAGTTTAGTTTATATTACACTTATTTTATATATTAAGTATGTAAGAATTAGGGATAAGTTCATTTTATAAAGAAGTTAAAATAATTTTCCTTTGTTTTATGTGAATTCAATTTTACCTTGTGTAAAAAGGTTTTTTTTGTATGAAATAGAAATTACTGTTCATGATAAAAGTATTTACTTTTATCTGGGTTGTGAATATCTTTTTTGTTTCGAAGAAATGAAATAATATTTTATGAAATAATTATTAAAGATTAGCTTTGTACCAATCATCTTATAGTAAAGTATTTTATTATTTAGAAAAAGTTCTATTGAAAATCATTTTGTGACTATTGCGTAGTAAACTCAAAATTACAATAAGAAGTAAACTCGAAATTACAATAAACAAATAAAAGGGTAAATTTGTGCATAAAAGGTTACTAAACAACTTTTCCTTGAACATCGTCTTGATAAGGAATTCACATCCTGGAATTGTTCTAAATTATTATTAAACTCACAGAGTCACAATGCATTCTTATTAAACTTTGCAAATTTAGTACAGTAACCTTTAGGTAAAGCACGGAACCGTCCTTGAGTTGAAGAAAAATTGTTTCACATATCTTAATAGGCTCATATATCCCTTAAATTCTTGAACCATGCACCACCTCCAAATCACCATAATTATAATATGTGGTTTATGAGTATGATGAATGCATATTTTTTTCTCAATCTTTGTTATGATATATGATGTTTATTTATTTATATATATATATATATATAGATGTTGTAGATAGTGTTCCTTCCCACTTGTAGATAGTTGTTCTTCATGTGTTATAGATAGTGTTTCTCATGTTTAATTTTAATTTTGTGTAGGCCGATATGTTGGGTATAAAATTTATTATTATTTTTTTGGAGTGTCACGTGCAAACCTGACAACATCTTCCCTATACTGGGTTGGAGAGCGCCTCTCAGCACAATAACTTATCAGTTGGCTTCATGTGTTACAGTTATATTAAACTTTGATATATGTTAGTTGTCCATTAATCAAGCCTCCTCACCTATATGTTATGTCTTCTTCATTCTCTATTAGACTCCATTGAAGGAACGTATCTATATTGTAAGGTGGTGGAAGGCAGTTGTGTGAGTGTGATTAACAGGTACATCAAAGAGATCTCCCCTTGGAGGTCAAGAATATCCAAATAAATTCACAAAGAGTGATCGAGGTGACATTGGGTCACAACTTTCGCTTGTGCTTACTTGGCACTAGCCCTGCTAGTTTGTCCAGTAACACTTGTGCATTGTAAAAAATCTATGTCAGAAATGAATAGTTAGCAATGAATAAATGAAAATCACTTAACAAGACTGCTTTAAATATTTTCCTAAAAAACATGAAAAATTAAAACCAAGTTTCATGTTTAACCCCTCAATAATCATCATTATTTTTAGTTTGGAAACCAATTACATATATAAGTTGTCTTTAGAGATGAGCTATAATCTTATGTACATGCACCCACATAGTGAAAGTGTTTGCTGAAATTTGGCTGTGTAGTTAATAACTTCTACAATATTGATTTATGGCATAAAAATGCCACATGGAAAGGATGTTAAAAAGAGTTCATGATAAGGATATTTTAATCAAACAATTTTGGAGAAGGTTTGGGGAAAATATTGCAAAGTGAGTTTTTTAATGAACCAAGAGAAATGAACAATAATGAATTAGAGGAAATTTATTTCATCGGAATGATATAAAAATAAAACTCGAGTATGATGAACTATTCTTCGTGAAAGAAAACAAGGGAAAGATATTTTCAACATTAATAATTGTATCTTATGAAAATTGCAAGACCAAAACTAAAGTGTCTTACTAAATCAACTTGGGTATAAGTATATTGATGATGATTAAAAAATAGTATATATCCAAACAAAATAGGATTTGTGTCTATTTGATAATTGTAGCTACACGCATGGTCAATTGTAATTTCTAATTATTTAAGGGTGAGTGCACGGTAATGATGATCTCTCATCACATGTTAATGACAATGCAAATATGGAAAAACAATAATCTATGAGTTTGAGGGATGATTTGAGGTACTCACTACTAATTTGAAAATGGTGTAAGAAGGTGAAATGCAAGAAATTGAATTAGCTTTTGGACTATAATTTGTAGTTAAGGAAATTTTGTAGTTAAGGAAATTTTGTATGACAGTGTTAAATTCCAACTTTTTTAGAAACAATATATTACTTTTCTTATAAAATATAATTTGTATGTTTAGTGCAACAATTGAGTAACTAAATGATGAAATTTTCTTAAACTAATTTGCAATATTATAGTAAATAATTTGTTATTATGTATTTCTATTTTTTCATAAATTTTAATTGCACCGAGAGGCGCTCTACAACCGAGTATGGGGGAGATATTGTAACGTTATGTAACGTTACCTAACGTTACTTAACGTTACATAGATGTCGGCTATAAAAAACAAAACTTTTAATTATCTTCCAAAATAAAAGTCAGCCACAAAAACAACCTAATATGGGAGAGATGTTGTAATGTTCCTACCTAACAAAATAATAATAAAAAAATAAAAAATTTAATTATCTGCCATAAAAAATGTCAATGAGAAAAACAACACAATATGGGGGAGATGTTGTAATGTTTCTTCTTAACAAAATAATAAAAAATAATAAATTGAATTATCGGCAAAAAAAATGTTGGTAGTGCACATGGTTTTAAAACCATGTGCAAGGCCTCCTAAAAGACCCATGGTTTTATTGTACATGTTTGTACATGGTTTAGGAGGTAGTTGCAAATGGTTTTAATACCATGTACAAGGCCTCCTAAACAACCCGTGATTTTAGGAGGACCTTGCACATGGTTTTAAAACTATGTATGGGGGAGATGTTCTAATGTTCTTTACTAACAAAATAAAAAATAATAAAAAATATTATATGCAACCATAAATAGTATTAAATATTAATAATAAAAATATTATTTGTGGACCTTAAATAAAAAGATGTGCCTTTTGGTCTTTAATGCAATACTTAAAAGAGGTCTGCAGCTCCAAAGATTTGATCCCTCTCGACGCTTGATAGAGCCTAGGATTTGGATCTATGCTGGTCGATGTAACGTAAGTAACGTTTGTAACGTTATGTCGGCTATAAATAACATTGTCGATTATGAGGGAGATGTAATAAAGTTACTTTTTACTTTTAAAAAGTAAAAAGTAATAAATATAAATTTAAAAAGTAATCCATTTATTGGTTTTGTCAGTCATTAAATAAAAAGTAATAAATAAAAATTTTAATTATCCCCAAAATAAACCTGTAACAACAATATATAAATTAAGTTAGACACAAGAACATAAAAAAAGCTCTTTCTTGGAAAGATAGGCTAAATCCGAATAACAATACAACCCTGTCTCAACAATTACAAGAGATGATGATCTGGAAACGATGACAAGATATGGGCTCCTCACCTTTCCGATACCTTTGCAAGGCGGAAACCCAGAGCTCAATTGACAGCGCGTGCGAGCGTGGCAGTTGTTGTTAGACATGATCTCCGAAAATAATAAGCTTCTGCATACCAAGAATGAGCAGCCGGTTAAAAAAAACAGAGAAAAAGACAAGCAAAACCCCATATATACGTTCAATCGCAACGCTTACTTGGTAAGCATTTGTTTATGATTATGGTGACAACCTACTGAGTGGGAATTCTTGGCAAACTCTGAATACTCAAAATTAAGATCAAATTCTTTGACGTTGTCTGAAGGAACAACATCATTAGTGGAACCTTGGTTGTGGAATCCTTTGAAGAAGCAATGCATGAAATAGCAGCATCATTGGATGAGCCTGGCTCGGATTTGAATATTTGAAAGTGAACATATTTCTCAGCTCTGCCTTTCTTGCTTCACAGATGACAACAATCCATTTCCAGTCACTGCCCCGATTTCTGATATCTGCCAGACCTCTACAATTTCTTGTGCTTATAGTAGCTCTATTCAATTTATGTTCTTGCAACATCAGATACCTAATTGCCTCAAAGCTACTTGTGAATTCTTCAGCAAGATATCGTATCCCTTCGGCTTAGAAAAATCAGGATGCTGCCACCCTGGGTTTCAGGTCCAGTGTCATAAATCCAACACTCCCTACCTCATAATCAACAAAGTGAGCTACAGGGTTTTGAGCTACAATAATCAAAGCAAAATGAAAATCGTCAGTGGCACAGTTTTTTCATACTGCGGCCTTCTGAAAGCTTCTGTTGATCTCAATGTCTCTCCATTTAACCTTGCTAGTTCGTCGGCCCAAAATATAACCCTGCTAATAGGATTCCAGGCATTGAATGAGCCTCTAATTCCCGTGCCTTGTAATGATAAGGATATATGGGTCATTCCTTTCGATCTGACCTTTTCTTTGAATTTATGCAACACATCTATTGAAATACCCGTCCTTGAACAATTATCATCTTTCTTTGCGAAGAATGTTTGTCAGCTTCTGCGTGGGGGCTTTGAAATCGAATGGAATGGAATTGATGAAGCATTCAAAAACTACAGCAAGTGTAGATCAATATGTTTACATCATGCCTTTCCTTTGCTACCTCCCACAAAGCCCAGACTCTGCAAAGAACGTTACCCAGCCACAAAGCCCAAATTCGGCAAAGAATACCAACCACCCTTGTAAGTTTGCCTTGCGTTTAAGAAGGAATGATTATTTCATTGCGTTAAAGGTGACTTATTTGAAGTAGTTTCAGTTTTGCAGAATTTGTTTGGTTGGATTTGTTGTAGATGATTTGCATACTCAAACTGTTCCAATAAGTCCTATCAGTGCCCTTTCTCATTCGGGGTCAATGCCAAAAAAATATTTTAGCGGGATCAAATATTAATAATAAAAATATTATAAGGAGACTTAAATAATAAAAAATGTGTCTTTTGGTCTGAATGATAACAAAGCTGATACTTGAGTGCAATACTTAAGAAGAGGTTTGCACCTCCAAATAGTTGATCCCTCTCGGTGCTTGATAGAGCATAAGATTTGGATCTATGCTGGTTTTAGAATCAATAAAGTTGACCTAGCCTTAGAATTGTGAATTCAAGTGTTAGTGAAGAGTTTAAGGACCTTAACATAATAATAATAATAATAATAATGTAGGTATTGGTTTTTATAGTGCCACATATAAAAAATTTAAAATGGGTAAGTGATTGACAAAAATAAATAAATAAAATAGGAAGCAATTTCATTAGTGAAGGATTTTTGTAGCCCAATTAAAAATAACATGAAAAACAAAGATATTGGAAAAGATTTGGAAAAATGAAGATTTTGTTGTTTTTGCAACTTGAACCACAAGTTTCATCATGTTAAAGCTAAATCAAAAGCAACCAAGTCAACAAACACATTAGTGAGCAGAAACACTCCCATCGAAGAAAAAAATAAATTTAAAATAACACACACACGCACACACATTAGAAACATGTGTGCATTATTTAAAAATATAAAAAAGTACAAAAAGTATACCCCCTTCATAAATTTAACCTTTTAAGGATGGTAATTATGTCATAACTTAATACTGTGCCCTTTCTTTTTCATGATCTTTGGATGGTTGGAAAGATCTAGATGTGATCTACATATTTTCCATTGTAAAGTTTTGACATTTCTGTTATACTGTGAAATGGCACTTCTTCATTCGAGTAATGACATCAGATATGTCATTACACAAAATGGAATTAGGGATTGAAGTGTCCATAACCTTATAGATGATTTGGATCCTTGATACACCTTGCTTACTCCATCATTAACCCTTTTTTTCTCTTGAACTTATCATGCATTCATGAGTCTCCTTTTAGCAACTCGCGCGCCACTCATGAGTTTTCCATATGAACCCGCGTTCTATCCTCAAATGTTGAAATTCGTGTGTTTCCTTAAGGAAAACCGTGAGTCATTCACAAGATGCTCCATAAGAACCCACGAATTCCATTAAGAATTGTTAAAAAATAAAAAGATGATTAACTCGGGGCAGTTGGGATCGGTTTGGAAACTTCCCCAATGTCCCCAAGCATCCTAAGCCTCGAATTCCTTCCTCAACAACAACTACAAAAAGAGGGGAAGGGTATGAGGAAAGGGGACCAATTTTGGAGGTAAAGTTATGCTAAAGGATTCCATTGAAGAGAGGACCAAGAGGAATCAGGTCTTGGTTTTCACAGGGGCTTGGTTAGACAAGAGGCTATGTAATGTTTCCAGATCTCTGTTAATAAAGAATTTTTTTCCTTCCATCAATGTCTACATGTATGCTTCTAATGTTTTGAGTGTTGATCTAGGTTGTCATTTGATTTGAATGCAAACAGTATATTTCATATCTCATATTGTATAACAATAGAAGATACTTTGAGGAAGGGAAAATCTTTGTTGCAGGTACTAAAGATTGGAAGCAAAAGAGCATTGGAGAAGAGGAAGAAAGCTAGGATCAACTGCCAGGAACAAGGTACACATTCTCTTTCTCTCATTCTCTGATATATGCTTGTGAAAACCTAGTTTCCTGCAAGTAAAACACTCTATAAGTTGGTGGCCTGTAATCCCCATCCATAAGGTAGATTATCCCTAACAATAGAATTGGTGACTCCATTGGGGAGTCTAATTTGTTTTGGGGTCTCTTAATTTGAATTCTTTTTCCAATTTTTTTTTTTTCTTGGTCCTACTTAAGGTTTGCAATAGTCTATTTTCAGTCTGTATTTTTGAACCCTTGTCGTGTTAGGTCCTCTTTTCCTTTGTTTTTGAAAAAAAATTGAGGCATTCGCGGGTTTCCTATACTTACAATCACATATTCCTATAGAATTTATGGGTTTCCTAAAGTACAATAGCGAGTGGTACACGGGACTGTCACTACACAGTCGTGTTTTCCTGTAGATATATGTCTAAAAGCATAGGGTTTGCTTTCTCTGAGTTTTATTTTGATGTTTGGTTGCTTCTGGGGCTTCATCCTAAAGGTTCTTTAGTCTGTGAATTTTTGCAAATATTCATTGGTTTGCTTTTGTAGGAATTTCTTTGAGTAAGTTAGGTTGAGTGTCTGTTTAAGGATTTTAGGTCTCCCCTCTTGGCACTTTTGGTTGAAGTATGAATAATTTCAGAGCTTTTAATTCATTTTAATGCTTGCTTTTGTTTGCTGTTAGATTGCTTAAGTAGTTTATCTATTGTTACTTCTCCCAAACTTCTGAAAAACTATGTTTATTTTTTTTAAAGACTTGTGTAGTTCAGTCCAAGTAGGGCATTGTCAAGCCTTGTAAAGTCTTCAAAGGTTGTGTTTGTAAGGTATGTGTTTGAGTCTTAGTGATACATATGTTCATAGCTCTATCTTATATATGTGCATAAGCATCTTTCACTTTCATTTTGACAAAATATAAAAACAAAGCATTTTAGGTGCATGTTTAGTATTAAGTAGGTACATTGCTTTGAATTTTTCAAAAATGGAAAAGAAAAAAATAAATTTATTTCATTTGATTTGCAAAGTTTAGTAGTTAAAGTTTCATTATTTTTTGAAAAAGGAAAATAAAAAATAAATGGAAATGTTAATTTAAACCAAATTACACCGTATTTTTTCTTTCTAGTCAAGTCCAAAAAACATCATAAGTTGCACAATCATCACCCTGAGTAAAAAGTAGCCTTAAAAAGAACGATAATATTTAAAATTAATTAGCAACATTTTTATTTTTAGGGACATCACCAACTAGCTTAGGCTAGGGTTTCAAAATAAAGCTATCCATAACTTTCTAAAACTTTTCAAATTTATACATAGTGGCATGTCGCTTAGGAAACCCATTTCCACAAGAAGGTAAACCGAAAATATCTTCTAACACAGGATTTAAACACAGGGTCATGTGAAGGTTGAGTTACGTAGATACCCCTCCAATACTTATTGGATCATAAACCAGGATTGTTGTGCATACGGTGGTTGATTCTGTAACACCTTTTGGCCCCATGTGGTATCGGTGTTGCTTCAATTTTAGGCTTGTTACCCTGCCCATGCACATGAGTCAAACTAACAACTGTTACGTCGGAACTTTCTTATAGATCTGGTAACCGTAGTATCTTGACCGAGGGTTTCTACACAGGTGACGATGGAAGGATATTTCCATTGTACCTAGGGAAAGTGTGGGAGGAAACCCCATGCAATAATTTGGGAAGGTGGTCGGTGATTCAACTACTTGCACCTAGAAAACTTGTATCGGGACCTTGGGTAATTTCTCTTCAGTTATTCACTGGTCTGTTCGAGGCCCTCATCATCCTAGAAATTCCTTTGGAATACATATCTTTATCTGTCTGGTTGTGATACTTGGGGAAAAAAATTAGTGGTGTGCTTTTTGGATTTCTTGTGATATAGTCTGACCTCTTAGGTGTGTGATTTAAAAAAACTTTAGCTATGGAGGATCAAAAACCTCGTAGATCTCGAAGGTTGCAAATCCTTCCTCCACTTACAGCTGTAGAGCCTCCACTGCCACCTAGAAGGTGGAGAATTGACACAAGCGGTTCTTTTGAATTGACGGGTATTACTGAAAGTCCGGGGGAACCTGAACTTAGGTACAACCAACTTGATAATCCATTAGTAGATATCAAATACTTGCAGGCCGAACAGTTTGAAAGGAACTATAACTAACCTCTTACTGATTTGAGAGATCAAGTAATTTTCCAAGTTAGGCCTTTCAATCAACCTGGTCTTGGTTTTCTATCAAGTCTTGGCATGTCGAACACTAGAGAAGGATCTGGGATATCCATACCCCTACTTCAGCCATGTCATCCAGTGGAGCATCTCCTCCGAATTGTGAGTGTGCCACTATGAAACATATTGAATGCACCGGCAGTATATTTAAATTTTACTCCATATACTCCTTTATCTCCGACTGCTAGAGTGGTTGGTCCTCAATTCCCGTGAGTCCTACTACCAGCTCGGCTAATGTGGTGGTCATTGGCGTACCCAGTATTCCTTTTACATCCTCTCCCCTATTCCAAAATTTTCAGAACAATCCTAGTGGTTCCACTCCTCTCATCCAAGGGTATCCCTGGTATGGAGGACACATCCCTCCATCCTTGCCATATGTAGGACCCACACCTACTTTGGCAGGTGTGTCTTCTAGAAGCCTAAATCCTTTATCAAGATTCAATTTTCAAACCTCAAGCCAGACGTCGATCGCACCGATTGGAAGCTCTAATTTTTCACTATTTGGTGCAAGGTTAATAGCTCCAGTATCAATGACACATGTCTCAGTCGGAACCAAGAAAATTTAGTACAACACACCTCAAGTCGGTAATCCCTTAGCTTTTTGATGGAATCCCTTTCAGAACATTGTCACTTCTTCACAACCAATCGTTGGGGCCAAACCCAATCAACCTTATGGGAACATTGGTGTAGCAAATTCCTCACACCAAGTTCCCCAATATCAATCCTCGGCTAGACCTCAACTTCCTTTTATGGAAACTCTGAACTCGCCAAACATCTTGAAATTAATGAACGACCATGTGCACCATGATTCGACTTGGGCACCAGTCCCTATTAAACTGCCTTCAGATATCCCAAAATTTGAAGGGAAAACCAGAGGGGAGCCTGGTGACCATGTCACAACTTTCCACTTATGATGCTCTTAAAACTCTTTAAATGATGATTCAATTCGATTGAGGAGTTTTCAAAGAAATCTGATAAGTGTAGCAGCTAAATGGTATATCGAAATTTTGTATGTTTCATATGACATTTTTCTTGACTTATCCATTGTTTTCCTCAACCACTTTAAACTTCATGTTCGGTATAATGTTGGTACTGATATTTTGTTGAATATTTGATAGAATAAAGCCACAGACTTTTTTTATCATATCTAGGAGTGGTGAAGAAGAAAGAGGTTGATCAAGGATAATATTCCTCCTGAATTCCTGTTGGAATGGTTCTTCAAATCCATGTTGCCATATATTTCAAAGGATGTTTCAACTTCAGCAGTAACAACTAAAGAAGATGCCATTCTTAGAGTCCAACAGCATGATCTAAGCTACATTCAGTATAGGATTCTCTATGAGATCATACCCTATGCGCCAAGGTCTAACACAGACTTTTCAAAACCAAAGCTTGGACCACATGCAAATGGAATCGCTGGTTCGGTCCAGTCACCCACTATAGAATCACTAGAAAAACAAATACATGAATTATCAGTGAATAAATCTGCAGTGGAAGAAGCCAAGTCTGCAACATCCTCCCCTCAGAATATAGAATTTTTTAATGCACAATCCACCCCGAAGGGCACTCAACAATCTGGTGGGAAGAAAAAATGGAAGAAAGGGGATGGAAACCAAAAAAAACAAAAGCCCGCAAAAAATGTTGAGTGGGGGGAGAGAAGAAAAAGGTAAACCTCCCCTACAAACTTTGTCAGGAGGACCACTTGACCTATCAATGCCCTTTAATGGAACAAGCTCGAAAGTTGTTGAAGAAGCAACCTTTCATCCTTAAGGATCCTTTTCCACAAGGACAAAATGCAACTTCAAGTGATACAAAGAATGTTGGGGGCACCCATAATATTCCCCATGTCGATCAATATTACATTAACATGGTCTAATCCCAAACGTTGCTACAAAACCGAGCCAAGAATTATGAATCAGAGTCTTTGTAGAAAGACAAACAACCTGCCGAAGCTTCAAGCCTACTTTCAATTGAAAAAAATAGTTGAACATATCCCAAAGATACCGAAAGGTGTCTTCAAGAAAGCATACCACAATCCTAATGTGATATTTTCTTCCAACTACTCGGTTGTCGAAGATATAGCCCAAACTCCTTGTGCTATGTCCGCCTTGGAAGTGTTGCAAATTTGTCCATCTCAGGGTAATGCACTTCTGGAAGCCATCGGGAGTAATGATTATGTGAACTTAACAACAAAGTTTAACTTGTCTAATGTCAAGCCTCACTTACCCTATCATGTAGCCTTCTAAATAGAAGTAATCCATGGTGGTAAAACCATTGGATGAACTGTCATAAATGAAGGTGCATCTATATGTGTGATGGTTGTTTCGTGTTGGAAATATTTGGGCTCCCTTGAGTTAGTCTCGTCAAATACCTTATTGACCCCTTTCGACGGAAGGTCTTTTAATCCCCATGGTATAATGTCTTCTTTTGATGTTGAATTGGCAGGAAAAATGGTTTCAGTAAAAGTAGAGTTTGTTGACGCCTCGTTGGACTACAATTTACTCTTGGGTAGGAGTTGGACATATGAAATGTGTGATATTCAGTCGTCCTCCTTCTTTGTTCTTGTTTTCCCCCATGAAGGGAAACTAGTGACACTTGACTAATTGTCTTATACATGGAAACATTGCACAGACACGTCGAAGTCTAATTTTCCTTTTATCAATCAATCACATCCAACAAACAAAACCTTAGGATTTAGGATGTATACATCATTGACGGGACTTTTTATTTTCCCGCTCCTATCATTTTTTTAGGAACGACAAGTGTAGGGAAATTTGTTTGTGGATTTGTAAATAGTACCGATCCATGGGTTCTCCCTTCACAAACTGATCAGGATGTTCCCTTATCAGTAGCATAAATAGGTTACCAATATTCAGTTGATACTATTGTTGATCCCCTCCTGACTCCTTCCATCTCAGAGGAGTCAAAGGAAGCCTATGTACTAGCATGGGAAGTGACCTCAACCTATGCACGTGATTGCTTAGACATGGTTTTTCCTTCTGATGAATCCGTTTTGGAGGAAATGATAGGACCTAATAAATTATGTGAAGACTTACATCACAAGTCCTATTTCCTACCACAATTGAGCATAATTGAAAGTTATGAATTCCATGTGAGATTGAGTGAAGGTGTTGATCAATCTCTAAATCCTTTGCCCAAGTAAGGAGTATTCACTAAAGAAAACATGGCCAGCATATCCACAACTATACCCATCAACATATCCACTAAACCAGATGTCGTGGAAAATGTTTTGATTGGAGAAAATTCTTCACCTAAAGAAATTGCCACTTATACAACCTTGTTAAAGGATTTCTGCAAAATCTTTTCCTAGTCTTGCAAGGATATGACAGGCATTGACCCATCCATAGTAGAGCATGAAATTAGAACATACCCTAATGTCAGACTAGTTCGATGAAATATGCGCCCAATGAATTCGCAAAAAGCAGTAGCCATCAAGGCTGAAGTGGAAAAACTATTAAAAGTTGGTTTCATATACCCCATCTCTTTAACAAAATGGGTATCCAACCCAGTCCCAGCGGAAAATAAGCAAGGAAATGTACGTGTCTACACAGATTTTAGGGATCTAAAAATGGCACTTAAAGATAACTAGGGATCTAAAAATTGCACCTAAAGATAACTACCCCACACCTTTCATAGATCAAATAATTGACGCATGTGCTGGTAGCAAAGTATTTTCCTTTATGGATGGTTTCTCGTGTTATAATCAAATCCAAATTAAACCCGAGGACCAACATAAGACTGCCTTCACCTGGCCCTGGGGTACTTTCGCATATAATAAAATGTTGTTTGGCTTGAAGAACATCAGTGCCACTTTCCAAAGGGCCATGAATTTTTCTTTCCATGATATAAAGCATGTTGTCAAACCTTACTTGGATGACCTTTCGGCTCATTCTAGGAAAAGAAAAGACCATCTAAATCATCTACGTTTGGTGTTTAAAAGATGCCGACATTATAAGATTCACTTAAATCCCCATAAGCACGTATTTTGTGTCACGTCAAGGTGAGTGTTAGGTTTCATAGTCTCCAATAATGGTATTAAGGTCAATCCGTTAAAATTTGAGGCGATTATCAATCTGCCTCCTCCTCAAAATATCCGACAGCTTCAAAGTCTACAGGGCGAGTCTAACTTACTTAGGTGATTCATAGTGAATTATGTCAAGATAAAGAAGGGTTTCATGCACTTGATTAAGAAGGACACCCAATTTATATGGGATGAAGTTGCTTAACAGTTTTTTGAGGCATTGAAGAAAGCATTACTATCAGCCCCATTATTGCATCCACCAAATTACACAAAAGATTTTATATTGTATATGGTCGCATCGGACTCCACAGTTGGAGTAGTGCTGGTTCAAAAGATGAAAAACTCCCGAAGCATGTCATCTACTATCTTAGTTGGGCTTTGGTTGGACCTGAACTAATATATTCACACGTTGAGAAGTTGGCCTTGGTAGCAGTATATGTCATTTAGAGATTATGTCACTACATATTACTCAAGAAAAATACCATAGTAGCAGATGTAAATCCATTTCAACATGTTCTATCTCGACGGATTGTCGGAGGAAGGTTCAACAAATGGATTTTCATACTCCAGGAGTTTTATTTGGATTTTCAATCTACTAAATCGAAAAAGTATTTAGTATTCATGGAACTTATCTCTGAGTTCCCTAGTGATGAAATTAGAAAAATGGAAGATGAATTGTTGCCTGACAAACACATCTTCCAAATTTCAACCAATTATCCCTGGTACAAAGATATTTTGATATATCTATAGACTTTAAAATGTCTAGTGACCTTCTCATGAGAAGAGTGGTGAAAGTTATGGCTAAACACTAAAAAATCCCTCATTATCGCAAACACCTTTTATAGAATAGGGGTAGATTATATTCTACGTTGTTGCCTCACTCATGAGGAGGGGGAAGCAATCACCCCAGTTGAATGTCAAATGCCATCTTTAAAGATTGTAATAAATGTGTTACCCGACACTTCAGACATAGAGGAACGTCTTTTGCATATAGAACACCTAGACGAACAACGAAGAGATGTGTTAATAGCAAACAAAACACACAAAGCACAGGGAAAAAACCAATACGATAAAGTTGTCAAACCTAGGGTTTTTTTCTGAAGGAGAATTTGTTTTGGTTTATGACCAAGATAAGGAACTCCTGTGGGCAGGGAGGTTCAAATCGATGTGGTTAGGTCCATATGTTGTGTCTAAGGTATTAAAGAAGGGTGCTTATGAACTAATTGATTATGACGGTAACAAACTGTCTGATCCCCGAAACGGGCTCTACCTAAAAAAGTACTATGCCTAGTGCTTATACTTTTTCTTCTACTATAGTTTTATAACTTTGTAAATAGTCATTGCTTGATTAGTGTTTATTATGTAGATTTGGTTTTATTTCAGATGTCTGTGGAATGGTTCGTAGGATTCGCTGATGGTGCAAGTTGTCACACTTGCAATCTGGCTTCAACCACTTGGGTCATTCATGCACCCACATGACAACTATTTTCCTTGAGAGGTGCTTGTTTAGGTCATGCAACTAACAATGTGTCCGAATATAGTGTTTTTATTGAGATATTGAGGGATGTTATTGCGCATGGTATCACTTGTCTGAAAGTTAGGCCCGACTCATAGTTAGTGGTCTCTCAACTTAATGGAGTTTACCAAGTGAGACATCCTACTCTATTATGTCAATTTTTATGAATAGAGTTACTTGAAAGACATTTTGAACACATTTCTTACAATCATATTCTAAGGAACCAAAATATAATTACTGATGCATATGCTAATTACATTTTAGATTGGCATTTGTCACATACACTGTAAAAAAAAACTTATAAATGATAAATAGAAACACATGTAAATAAAGTGTTATATATATAAGTAAAATATGTCCATAAACATTGAGTCCTGGTCTAAATATCAAGTAATAAAGTACATCAAAATACAAAATAGGATCAAATTCCATCATGATGCTAGAAACTACAGAGACTCTGCAACCTCAGCTTCCTCCGCCACAACCTCTCGAAAACATAAAACAACCCTAGATACCCTCCGCAAGAGGCATAGCCAAGAAGGAGGTAACCCCACTAGATGCTCCTGCATAGCAATGGGGATCATCTCCATCCTCAGTGTAGGAACATCATGGGTAAGCCTAGTTATCTTTCCCTCCACAACTCAAAGCATGGCTTCACCATCATCTCCATCTCCTAGTCGTCTTTAGGTCCTAGGGTGACCATCTAGTCAAATAGGCCCAATATCTGCATCATATAGTATGACTCAAACTCGTATAATGTGCATAGGTAAATACACCTATAAACAAAATTTTCATAAAAGTTAAAAAAAAAACATGAAAATTAAAATGCACCCATCTCTCCCCATGCACCTCCTAGAGGAAGAATCAACTCTGAATCACCACGAAAATCTAGAACTGCATAGGAGAACTGCTCGAAGGCAGGCACTTGCCTACCCTACCATGCATAGAAGTCATCATCAAACCTGCCCCTTATTTCACCACCACCCTGACGAAGGAACACATCACCCCACTTGGTGATTCTAAGCTCACGTGGAGGAGCTGGTGGAAGTCTCACCTTGGGGCTCAAAGTGGGAACCCGATCAAAGAAGAAATTTGTTAGGATACTAGAATAGAAAAAAAAAATCTTCTTCCCCAACTTGCAATCTGATAATTGCTTCTTTATGTTTATGACTAGCCCAGTGCACCAATCAAAAACCACACTCTGTAGGAATTCCACTCCTAAATGCATGTGGTTTCGTGTGGCTAAGTGTAATGTAGATGTACCCGACACTAAGGTGATAGAGCTCACAATAACTTTCAATGGGAAACTTTTTATCTGGGAAATTGGCAATTTTTGGACCTGACTTCTGTGTAGCTAGAAGGAAATAGGTCTTCACATAGTCTTGCACACTAAGTGGGTCATCCCCACATCCAGTGCCACTCAAGATCAATGGTGTCTATTTATGAGATAGACTGGTGATAAAATAGATGTATTCGACAATTATTTCAAGTGTTTCACCTTGAAGATCAAACACATCCTTCTCAAGATTCCATAGTTGCACCAAAGACTCCAACAATCAAACTTGAGCACGCATGTTTGCGATGCAAAAAATTTCAACAAACCGCATCTTCTAAGGGAATTTAAGGTCAACATATTTCCTAATGCTTCCCTATCCATATCCTTGTGCTCTCTTTCCCTCCATTCCAACACCATTGTGCCTGCAAAACACATATTTTTTGCCTTTAGAAAGGTAAAACATGATATATGCACAAAACGTGATTGTCTAGTTATAACATTGTGTACCATTCACGGGTTTTTTGTTACATACCTGTGAATACTTCTCAAATTCACAAGTTTGCAACGAGATACATGTGGTTCCCGTGTGGTTCCCTTACAACCTCGCCAAAAGGCCTAAATTTGCATAAAATTTGAAATTAATGCAATGAAATGAAAGCTAAGGAAAAGATGGTCTACCTGCAACTTGCGGTTTGGGATTCCGTCCACCGGTTGGCTCGTATGAAGGGTTTGAAGTTGAAGGAGAACTTGCACTATACAAGGTAAAAAAACCAAATAAGTTGTTTTTTAACAAACCAAATGAACTATTTCTACTAAATTTTTGATATTTTTACCCACTTTGATATAATTTGGTCAATTTTTCATTATTTGGACTAATATTGGTTGTTTTTACCTAGTTTTGTAGCCGATGAATGAACTGGAAGTATGTTATCCCAACATATAGCAATGGATTTGGTCCCTTTTTCATTGTGCTTCAAAACCTTATCCCTTTGTGAACCTTAGGATCTCCTTTTTATTCATGGATTGCGATCTGCAGCCTTCCATTGTTCTCCAAACATTATTGTTCTTCCATGGATTATAGCCTTCTGAACATGGGCAACCCTAGCTAGAGCTCTTCTTGTCAAACTTGGTGCCCATCCTACATGTTTCTAGGTGAACAGGAGCCTTCATACTTGTTTTTATCCAAAATTAGCCTCATACTCTCTTTCTTACTAACTACCCTTTATCATAAGGCTCCCGTCATATGAAGTTATCTTCTATCCCTGGTCTAACTCCTTAAAATTGACTAGATAGTCGAGTTACTTATTCTTTCAGGCTCATTAAAGTAAATTAAGGATAGTCCATATCAGTATAATTTTAACCCTTCTCTGGACCCCATGGATTACTTACAAAAAATTAATACTCTATTCCACTGTGACTAGAAGAGTATCTTCAAGTATAGGTTTATCTTTTTTTGGGGCATGGAGGACTAAATTCACAAAAAAGGAACCTGATTCAACTCACTTTTTCATCTTCGTGCTCTAGATTAAAATATAAAAAAGATTATGAGCGTTCTTTGCGTCATTGTCATGATCGCTAAACTTCAGCACAAGACATCGAGTTTACTGTTGTTTGTCCCATTATTGTAAATAAATGGAACATTCCAAGTGATTTTTCCTTCCTTCACACTCATTAAACTAATGCTATATGCTTGCTTTTGAAGGAGTGTCGGTTTGGTGACAGTTTACCCCTTTTTCGAAACTTTTCGACTAAGTACGAAAAATGTATACCTTAGTTCTTCGAAGCTAAGAGAGAGGCTCCTTTGGATTGTTTTATACTTTTTTGGACTTAGGAGACTAACTTTATGAAAAATCACCCCCCTAGATTCTTCTTTGGAGTTTTCAAACTCTCAAAAACATGAAAACATTGGCAATTATAAACTAATTTGGGCTTGTAAAATCCATGAATCAATGCTATATCAAGCAATATTCTCTCTTTTATTCAATCTTGCTCAAAAATGAAGAAATACTCGAGTTTACTTTCTTGGACTCGTTAATACTTAACAACGAAGGAAGGAAGGAAACACACTTTTTTGTAAGTGGTCTGGAAGCAAGTCCCTTGAACAAAGCACTAGTTTGAGTCTCTCGTCACTCATGTTTAAGCTTTTTACTTCCCATTTCAACTCAGTACTTCGAGTCACCACTCCTCCACTGTTCATTTTTTCTAAGTACATGGGGAATCTGTTAATGCCGCCTACATTGCAGATTGGTTTGGTTGTTTCCCTTGAAGTTTAAAGATGCCTTGGTCATCTTTGTGTTGTGCTCACCATTCAAGGATCCTTAGTCTCTGTCTATTCACCTTGACTCTTATCTGTTCCATCTCTGAGATTGTTCTATGTCTAACCCTCCTTTATTCAGCCTACTAGTTACTCCAGTGACCTGTTGAAGGATCCATTTCCTTCCTCTTCACACATGGATTCTAATCTGCACCTGCTACGAAAGAAGACCTAGAGTTTAAATTTAGTACCTCGGGATCCACTTCACATCTTAGTTGACTCCTTTGCATTGGTTGTCAATATAAATTCTTAACTTATATGTCGATGGCATCCTTCCATGTTCGAATTCAAATTAATAGATTCAGATGTTCGGATCCATACAGGTTTCTATGGATTGGGATGAAGACCTTGGGTTTACATCCCATATAACCTAAGTTGTGCAAGATTGTGTCATTCCTGGTGACACTTTTTCTAACAATTGAAGATATATCATTGTACTCATGTGGCAATGATCCATCTTTGTAAATCATACGTTGACATGTAGCCTATATCATGTGATGTATCTTGTAAAGGAACAAGTGTTCCTCATTATTGAACATGGCATCCTTAGTGATGATTTTGTATAAATGACCTCAAGTTGTTTGTTTCAGGTACTTCTATGTCGCCTTGATTTTGAGTCCTCTAAACAAATTTTGTAATGTATTTCGGCCATCCTTACCCTCTGACCTCATACATTAGAGGACATCTTTTATGCTGTGAAATGTAACTTCTCCGTCCGAGTAATGACATCATATATGTCGTTACACAAAAGGACATTAGGGATTGAACTGGCCATATCCTTATAGATGATTTGGATCCTTGATACACCTTTCTTACTCCATCATTAACCCATTTTTCTCTTGAACTTATCATGCATTCGCAAGTCTCCTTTTATCAATTCGTGTGCCACTCATGGGTTTTCCATATGCAACCCGCGTGTTATACTCAAATGTTGAAATTCACGAGTTTCCTTAAGGAAACTCACGATTCATTCGTGAGATGCTCCATAAAAACCCATGGATTCCATTAAGAATTGTTAAAAAATAAAAATATGATTAACTCAGGGCAATTGGGCTCAGTTTGGAAACTTCCCCAACTTCCCCAAGCATCCTAAGCCTCGAATTCCTTCCTCGGAAAAAACTATAAAAAGAGGGGAAGGGTATGAGGAAAGGGGACCAACTTTGGAGGCAGAGTTATGCTGGAGGATTT
Organism: Pseudotsuga menziesii; assembly: GCA_001517045.1. Classification (NCBI taxonomy): domain Eukaryota; kingdom Viridiplantae; phylum Streptophyta; class Pinopsida; order Pinales; family Pinaceae; genus Pseudotsuga; species Pseudotsuga menziesii. Next base: position 782,183 of record LPNX010059288.1, read on the forward strand.
CATTGAGGAGAGGAGAAAGAGGACTCGGGTCTTGTTTTTCATTGGAGCTTGGTCAGATAGGAGGCTATGTAATGTTTCCAGATCTCTGTTAATAAAGAATTTTTTCCTTCCATCAATGTCTAGATGTATGCTTCTAATGTTTTGAGTGTTGATCTAAGTTGTCATTTTATTTGAATGCAATCAGTATATTTCATATCTCATCTTTTATAACAGTAGAAGATACTTTGAGGAAGGGAAAATATTTGTTGTAGGTATTCAAGATTGGAAGAAAAGGAGCATTGGAGAAGAGGAAGAAATATAGGAACAACCGTCATGAACAAGGTAAACATTCTCTTTCTCTCATTCTCTGATATATGCTTGTGAAACCCTAGTTGTATGCAAGTAAAACACTCAGTAAGTTGGTGGCCTCTAACCCCCATCCATAAGGTAGATTATCCATAACAACAATTTCTACACATTTTTTATATTTTCCAAAGACTGAAATGTTCTAGGTAACATTTAGAACCATTGTTTTTACTCCCAATACCATCGCAACGGCCCTCATACACATCCCTAGTGTGCAAAAACATGAAATGGTGCACATATGACACTTGTAGGATATAAAAAAATTATAGGGACTTGAGACCCATCCCTAGTGATCCTTTAATCCCTAGGTTGCTCTAATAGTTGTCCTTGTACCTCAATCAGGGCCATGATACCAATCCCTAGTGTGTAAAACCTTGTAATAGTGTACATATTATACTTGTGGGCTAAAAATACTCTTTATAGGGTTTATGTGGTGGTTTCAGACCTTGTGCAAGGTCAATGAACTATAAAAGCATATTTTAGTCTCTAAGACATTGGTTTTTATCCTTGGACCATGGGAAATGTCTCGAGAACCATATACTATGGAAAAACTTGTAATGGTTCTATATGACCATGGTCAATGCCCCAAGAACTATCTCTATTGAACAAAAAAAATTAATGATATATGTATCCCACTTGGAGAATAAATATCCTCTCTAAAGGGTGTGTGTAGTGGTTTAATACCTCCTTCTATCCCATGAGACTCAAAGGCTTCATTTAGGTCATGTGGAATATTTTTTTTCCTCATTTGACCATAGTCAAGACCCCAACGTCCATCCCTAGTATGTAAAACCTCATATTAGTGCACATATCCTACTTGGAGGTCAAGGATCTCTTTTAGAGGGCATACATGGTGCTTTGACGTCATTCTCATGGATTGTATTCTTAAAATTTACATAGGAATTGAGCCTATTTATTTCCTCCCTTGATCATGGATAAGACCCATCCTTAGTGAACAAAAACACCTAATGGAATTGATATCCTAATCAAAGACCAATTTTTTTCTCTAAATATTTACCTGTGATTCAAGAAATCATTCATGGCTCAACAACCTTAACAACTTCATTTAAGTCCTAATACCATTTATTTTCACATATGACCATGGTCAAGGTCCCAAAATCGGTCCTCATGTCTAAAAAATTCCATATAGAGGGCCATTTTTTTGTTTAAGGTGGAAGTAATGGATTATAAGACTAAGTTAGATCCTACAACCCATGTTTTCCTTTGTCTTACATGGTCAATGTCTCAATACCCATGCTTGGTACTCAAAATATCTCTATAATTTTGTATCTGACCAAGAGGCCAAAGATTTGAATATGCATTGTTGCCTAACCCCAAGTTCATGGACCATGGGCCTAGAAGCTTCATTTTGAGCCAAATGACTAAGATCCATCTAATGGTACCCGTATCTCATTTTAATGGAAAATATTTCATATAGAGGGGTTTTTTTGTTCAAGGCGGGAAAATTTTTCTTGGAGACATTTACCACCATACACACTCATTTTGGTCAATTTGGCCTAGTTAAACCACTATCCTAAGTTTTATTGACTTAATTGACATCAGAGGAGCACTGTATGACATCAGCATGAGCACACCCATGCCTACCTTCAGTCAAGGAGGCCAACTAAGCCTTCTCCTTCATTCGGGGAGGCTAACTAGAGCACTCCGGGGGTGATCTGAGTGTCATAAATACACTTAATTGATAAATTATGGTTACAATCAATTAAATATAGCTATGAAGGTGCCTCCTTTCATTAAATTGATTATTTAATTAATATTTAATGAACTGGAGTCAATAGGGGCACATCCAACCACTTCTGATGGTCTGTTAGACTTCAGTTAACCTCATCGGGGTTCATTGGAGTTATTGATGTGCTACCACTTATTGGTTGGCTTGCAGTGACATGTGTCTAAGCTACTTTAAATTAGACTCAATCATTTATTGCACTCTGACTTAAGTTAGGACTCAGTTGAGTCAATTAGGGTTTTTATCAGTGGTTAACTAGTGTCTTCACTGTGGCTTACAGTCAGTTAAGCTAGACTCGCTCATTCAATTCGAATGACCTCCTTGGGAAATTGAATTGTCTTGGCATTCATGCATCTAGCATGATCTTTGTATTGTATCATCATTCTTTCATTTGATTATACAGAGCTGCTACTTCCATTGCAACACCATTTTGCCAATTTTATGCATATTTGTCTGTATTCTTTGTGAGACTATGTTTTCAGTTCCTAGACCACTGTGACACATTAATAATTTTAAGACCCCCCCCTCCTTAAATTTATATGTATAATAAATGGGTGAATCCCCATGATACATAGGGAAATTGAAAGCTACTTTATCAATAATATAATATGTATATATAATTTGTTGGCGAATCTCATACCGAATTTTATAATCTTGTAAAATATTTGTGAAACTTTTATTGAATTATAAAACCTTGTAAAAACTTGGGGAATCTTTCACTAAATTATAAAACTTTGTCAAGTCTTGGAAAATATTTTCTTAAATTATAAAACATTATGAAGACTTTGCGAATTTTTCGATAACGTATAAAACCATATATAATAATAAATAAACATATTCATTAAACTGTAATATCTATTGCAAAAGCTATTATCCACTACTTGTTGACTTAAGATAAGTTTTATTTGATTTTTTTCCTATTCACACAGGATGCACCATTTACATATTATACCCCTTAAATTTGATCTCAATATTGTCAACTTACCCCTTTAAAATGTCCAATTGGCCTTGAAAGGAACTACTTCCTAGCCTCCAACATCCAATGAGTGGTGGCCTATGAACCTCTGCAATCTCTACAAAATCATATGAATATCCCTCAGAAATGTATTATGTTGGAAAACAATATATCCAACAATAATTGGGTTTTGGAATATCTAATATCAATAAGGGTGGTGTTACAACACAGATGATCCTTGTGAGAGTGTTATAAGTTTTGTCATCTTAACAAAAAAAATATCTTTAAAAGTTTCATGCAAATATTAATTTGAGTTATGGATTCTTGGGCAGTTCCCTAGCGAGGAAAAACATCTACAAATCCATCATCAAACAATAAATGCATTCCTATTGACTTTATACGAGAGAAGAACATGACAATTTTACCAACTTCGATGTCAATAGGATATTGCGAAATGTTTAAATGCTCATATAAGCACAAAGCATCTACAAAATAACATTTCAACATCATGAGAAGCTTGTAAAAGTTGTAATCATGGCATTTTGGCTTCATATAGAGGCCCCCAGACTCCATGGACTAAGGCCCTCTATTAGCAATGTGTGTCATATCCATCCAAGTGGTGAACTCCTTGATGAATAAACCCTTTGCAATGGACGGATAACGATGGTACCTTATAGGAAAGAACCCCAAGTTACCTCTATCTAAGTCTAGAGTGTTTTAGTGAAGCCAAATACCATTGGCTTTGCAAATTAATACATGTTCAAATAATATGCCTCCTCTTTGCTAGCGCATATTATATCAAGATTCAAAATGTTTTCCATGCAAAAGGATAGGAAATGGGATTTCTTAGTCACACGGAAAGGGTTCGATAAAACTACCTTAAGATTTCTATGATCGAAGCGAGTTTCTTTAAAAATGAATTTTTTGCTCGATAAGTCCATTTTTATAGACTTTAAAAACACCCAAAAAGAGTTCAGTAAAATTACAAAACTATCGAATCTTTGAGCGAAATCGAGCTCCAAGAAGATTTAAAAAAACAATTTTCGAGCCTTCTCTCACTAGGTTTTGTTGCAAGGGGATCGTATCAGGAGTCGCAGGCGGAGTGGCTTCGAGTCTGAGTGACTCGTTCCCTCGCTGGTGGTAGAGTGTGAGCTTGGGTGAATGCTTTTTAGTTTTTCAGGAATTTTGGTAACTTAGCTTCCGGTTCGATCAAGAAGGAGGTTTACCATTCTGCATCTTCTTCCTGCGTGTGTCTAAACCATGGACATCAGAGTGGGCCCATCCCCTCCACTTCCTCTAGAGATTGTTTCCTTCAAGCACCTGGTTGCTTCCTACAGCAAGTGGAAGGGCATCCCAATGTGCAGAAATTTGTGAAGAAAGTAGACAATATTCCCTCTGTTGAATTTCATGTTGAACGCCCCTATTGAAATGCTTTGAATCTTTATTGAGTGTGGGATCATTGGGCAATTTACGAGTCTATGGCCTTATCCTAAGGCAATTAATGGATGGGTTCAATGAAATTGGAGGCCCCTGCTTATAGAAGGAACCCGAAATCATTTGGTTGACAGAGGTTACTATGTTTTTGTGTTTGATTCAGCAGAAAATTGAGACCTCATTTTCTAAAATGGTCCTTATTTTATGGGCCCTCAAGGGATTTATCTTAATAAGTGGATTCCAGACTTCAATCCTATCCAGGATATTCCTTCAGCCGATCCCATCTCGATAAGGCTTCCCCATTTACCTTTACATTGTTGGAACTTAGAATCTCTGGAAACCATTGGGAATAATTTAGGAAAATATATTGACAGAGATGACATGAAACAACATTATTCATGTGTAAGAATATGTGTTGAAGTAGATTTGGATATAGGGTTGACCGAGGCAGTCAAGTTAACTTTAGCTAAATGGTCACATATTCAGGAGCTTGATTATGAACAACTCCCTTTCAAGTGTCGCCATTGCCATGGATATGGCCACTTTGCACAAAATTGTAAGAAAAAATCAGAAGAAGAAATTAAGAGAAGGTTGATTAATGGACACAAGTTTCAGAAAGCAGGCACTTCCAAACAGGATAACAAAACAAAAGGTAAGGGAGGAAACATAGGGAATGGAATCATTCCTATTGAGAAGAGATTTTTTAAACCTTGGGCTATGGAAAAATTCATTGTTCCATCAAACCCTTTTGTTGTTTTAAGCCCAGCTGAAGATCAGAATCCTCCTGTTCTTGAAGACAACGAAGTGCAACAAACAGATGTGCTCAGAGAACAAGGTGAATTAAATTCTGGGCCATAGGAACAATCTGGAACAACAACCTTAGAAATTCCTTGTGCATATGTAAACTTGCAAGAACTTCATAACTCTCCCACAGGTGTCATATCTTCTCCCTCTTATGCTGAAATTCTAAATAAGAAATTGATTGACACTTATGGTTCTTCGAAAGAATATTCTATTGAAAAAATCACTAAAAGGGCAGGTAGGAAGTCTCGAAAGGAGGTCAAAGAAGAAGAAGCTGAGAGATTAAAAATGTAGGGTAGTCAGGCTACAAATGAAATGTCAATAGGCAGAAGTAAGTGGAATAGACCCCCAAAGGGAGGCCCAACTCCCTCTTCCTCGGGTAAATAATGCAGATCATCTCATGGAATTGCAGAGGACTGGGGAATCCCAAGAAAGTAGAAGCAGTTAAATATTTATTAAGAATGGAACCCTCAAACATTCTCTTGCTCCAAGAGGAAAAGGTTGAAGAGGAAGCTCTTTTAAACTTAAGCAGATCAAAGTGGAAAAAGAATGCAGGTAAGGCAGTCAGTGCATGGGGTACTTCAGGGGGGCTTACAGCCTTATGGTCTAAGGACAAGTTTTCTCTAAAAGGCTCATTTGCTACTCCACATTGGATTTATACAGAAATTCAGCATTTAACAAGTAAGATCTCAATGGCTCTCTTTAATCTTTATGTCTCGGTAAATTTTATAGAGAAAAAGGATTGCTGGAATTCTCTATCAGAATTCATAGAAATCTACACTCCCATAAATATCATAGTGGCAGGGGATCTCAATATAATTTTAGACCTTAATGGGAAAAAAGGAGGAGTACAGGGTAAATATCCTCTCCAGGAGGTAGTGGATACTTTGATCTATTATCCTAATCTTCTTGATTTCAAACCCAAGAAAGGTCGTTATACTTGGACCAATAATAGAGTAGGGGATGCCAGTATTTCTACTTGATTAGATAGATTTATGGTCCAAATCTCTTTGATGGAGGGGAAAATATTAATTTATTCTGAAATTCTTCCCAAGTTAACATCTTATCACCACCCCATCTCCTTGGTGTTGGAAGAAGAGGAAGATCTAGGTCCTATACCATTCTGGTTCAGTCCTCTTTAGATAAAGAGAGAAGACTTCTAGGAAATAGTGACACAATCTTGGTCTCAGTATGTAGAAGGATCCCCCAATTACATTTGGGAACATGAAATTAAGTATACTAAGTATGCCCTGAAAAGCTGGGTTAAAAAATCTCTCACAACTCCAATGAGCAACAGGAAAGAGAAAGTACAGGTTTTAGCAGAGACTCGGCTAGGTATGGAGGAATCCGAAATCACTAAATCACATCTAGATACTGAGCAGGCTGCTCAACTAAAATCATTCCATTCCTTTCGTCGGGAAGAGGAGTACCCACGTCTTAAGTCCCGTAGTATTTGGCTGCAAGTGGGAGATAAAAATACTACTTTTTCCATAGACAATGAAGAGCTAGATTATCTTGAAATCACATCTCAGAAATCTATTCAAGCGAGGGTGAATTCATAAAAGGACACACACAATTACAGCAGCCTGCAAAAATGCATTTTCAGCATTTGTTTCAAAAGAATGGCATCTCTGATGGAGAAGTGAATGCTGATTTTTTGTCTAATATTCCTACTTTAGTCAGTCTAGAGATAAATGTTGGCTTATGGAAACCTTTTTCTCAAAAATAAATAGTGGATGTCATCTAGGCAATGGAGTCAAATAAAGCTCCCGGAATGGATGGTTTCTCTATTCATTTCTACGGAGTTTGATGGAATTTAATAAAAACTTATCTATTCTATATGATATTAGCATTTCATAAAAAATCCAAAGTGGGAGGGTGCAGTAATTCCACTTTCCTGGCTTTAATTCCAAAGGAAGTTAATCTAGAAACTTTTAATAGGTTTCGGCCTATTTCGCTTTGTAACACCTCATACAAACTCCTGGACTAACTCTTAGTTAATAGAATTAAGCCTTTGTTAGGAAATATAATTTATCCTCTCTAGGGGGGGTTTGTAAAAGGAAGGCATCTTGTAGATAATGTGATCCAAGTGCAAGAAGCTCTTCATTCCATCTTTCAAAGGAAGGAGAAAGGCATGATCATCAAGTTGGACATGAAAAAAGCCTTCGATCATGTTAAGCTTTCATTTCTCTATCAAGTTATTCTCTCTTTTGGTTTTAGTATTTAATTTGTTTGTTTGATAAAGGCTTGCACAGATAGGCCCTGGATAGTGCCCCTTGTCAATGGTATACCAACAGATTTTTTCCAAGCTTCAATAGGACTCCATCAAGGGTGTCCTTTGTCACCTTTCCTTTATATCTTGATGGTTGAATCTTTAAGTAGAAATATTACAACAGAATTGGTTGCAGGTTCTATACCAGGCATTAAGGTAGTAAGAGGTGTGGATCCTATAAATAATGCCCTCTTTGCATATGATTCTCTTCTTATCCGAGGGGCCTCCTTAAATATTGCTCAGGCCTTCAATGAAATATTACAATTTTTTTGTTTAATTTCAAGACCTCTAATTAACAAAAGAAAGATTGTTGTATATGGTTGGAATGTAGACCATCCAACAATTCTCTGAATAGCTCATTCCTTGGGATTCCCTGGTTTTGATAATTGGGATAAGATCAAATATTTGGGCCTTCCATTAACCTTGGGACCAAGTCCTCCTTATCTTTTGCTTGAAGTGATAAGTAAAATAAAATCAAAAATAGTATCCTGGGGTGGTCAATGGTTAACAAAGGCTAGGAAGTTCATTTTGATTAAGGCGGTCCTTTCAGCCCTCCCCATCTTCCAGTCCTCTCTTCTTCTTGCTCCCAAGTCCATCAAGGCTCATATTTCCAATCTTCTTCGGGACTTTCTTTGGAATGGTGGCAAAGGAAATTAGAATAAGATGTATCTAGTAACTTGGGATATTCTCAAAAGACCAATTACAGAAGGTGGATTGCAAATTCGTGATCTTGGATTGGCAAATCTGGATTTGGGAGGTAAAATCATTTGGCAGTTGTATGCAGATAAAAACCATCCAGTAAGTAAGATCTCTTGGATGAAATACCTTAAGAGAGGTTCTTTGAGAAATCTAAAAACTGCAAATTCCCCTATAGGAACAACAATCTGGAACTTATGTAGAAGAGGAATAGATAATATTCAACAACAGCTCTATAGAATCCCCGACAATGGGATGAGGATCTTATTGTGGGATGATAATATCTTAGGAAATCCTCCTCTTTCCTCTTTAATCTCATTAAATGAGATCAAGTTATGGTTAAATAATAAATGCCTTCTTTGGCATGCAGACATTTGTTCTTGGGATAGCATTGGGAATTGGGTAGGTTGGTCTTTTCCAGAGATTACAGATCACCTTCTCTCCCAACAAAACCTATTGATTTCATATCTTTTAGGACTTGCATCAGTTCAATGTTCTTCTAAACATAAATGGAGTTGGGGCTGGTCTGGAAACTATTCATTTGCTCAAGGCTTCTCTGTTTTACAAACTCCTCAAGACTCTTGTTTGTCTCCTACGCAATGGAAATTCGTTTGGTCTTCATTCAGCATTCCCAAGGTGAGCTTCTTCACATGGTTTCTCATGCATAAAAGGGTACTGACAGGGGAAAACTTCAAGAAATGTGGATTCCATTGACCTTTTAGGTGTTGTTTCTGCAACTCGGCCACCGAAACGTCAAATCATATATTTATTAATTGTGTTTTCTCTTAGACGGTGTGGGAGTTGGTCCTCAAAGGGCTGCCTATTTATGTTCCTTCTCGAATAGCAGTAGTCCCTCTGTTCATCTCCTGGAAAGAATGGAATTCCGAGATAAGAGAACAAAATGCAGAATGATCAAAATCTAGCAAGAATTTCCAAAATGCATTTGGTGGAAATTGTGGTTGGCAAGAAATGATTGGATTTTTAACAATAACACATCGACTCCCATGATCGTGGCAAATAAAATGAAATCGCTCATTACTAAATCAGCATGTAATTCGGTCTCACCTTCATCTTTGTCTCCAGAGGTAATCGCATGGATGGGACCCTAGTCGTTGGGCATGAGAAGGATAGACATCAAACCAGCGTCTCCTCCTTCCTAGCAAGTTCATTTTAATGCTACATCCATTTACTCATGGTGGAAGAGCTCCTCTTCATGTACTATTTTCTTCGATGGTGTGTCCAAGGAGAATTCTGGGATCGCAGGTGCTTGTGGTTTGATTATATATCCGGACAGATTGATAGAAACATGTTTTAGCTGGGGACTAGGAATAAGTTTGAATAATCAGGAAGAAAACTATAGTCTCCTTTAGGAATTCCAAATAGAAAAGGAGATCAGATATAATTCAATTCAAATTTTTAGAGATTCAGAGTTGTTGATGAAATTGTTAAACTCTGAAGATCATTTTAATAATTATTCTTTGAATTAATCCTTATAGAAAATCTAAAATACATTGAAAGAGTTTGAAAGTGTTGCTTCTTTCCATATTTTGTTGGAGCTCAATAAGTATGCAGATTCTCTGGAAAATAAAGCTTGTCTGTTGTCACAAGGAAATCTCAGCATCAATGGAGAACCCAACACATTTCATCCAATACCTTAATTTAGTTTCAACGAGTTATGATATGTCTACCCAGGAGATATATTTTCAAAATGTAAGAATTTGTACTAATTTTTATCTTCTCGAATTTTTTCTTCTGCTCTTTGTGTGATTGGTTGATTAGGCAATTGCTCAATCATACCTGAATTTCTTCATAAAAAAATAAAAATAAAAAATTATTTGTTTGAGTTAAAAAAAAAAAACTACAAAACTACCATAAGATTTCTTTGAACGAATGAGAATTTCTTTTAAAAAAATGAATTGTATACACAAGTCCATTTTTTATAGACTATAAAAACACCACTTAAGGATATCCATTCATCATTCTTGGTTCTATCCCATAAGCCAATCATCAAATGTACTATTGAATCCTTTCTAATTTTATATTTACATAACACTCACTACTTACAAGTAAAAATAAACTGCTTCTAGTCTAAGAGAATCCCTTCCTGATTTGAATCTTTTTTTAACACCAACGATTGATTCCATAGTGTTCACTTGCAAAGTGAAACGCCTCCTGCTAGAGACTCCCATAAATCTAAATCTAAATCCCTCTTTTTGGACATATAAACTTCCTACTTTGCTTGTTCTTACTGGAAAATATGTAAACCACAAGCACTTTGATTATTCTCTAAGCCTTACCTTTCTCTTTTGTGTTAGACTTGGCTAATGAAGTCTTTTCTCGATTCCTGCTCTATCTCTTGTCATCAACAATTGGTGCTTTCTCCACGTCCCTCCTTTCTTCTTTGTTCTTTCTTGAGAAAACATTTGAGGTTCTTTCTTGAGAAAACTTTTGAGGTGGGAGAGCTATGAGGACTAGAATTTGCATTATCCCCAGAGACATCCTTTGTAGTGTTTCCTTTAGGACTCGTTAAGGTTTTCCTTGGAGAAGTTTCTATAGCCTTCAATTCTACTTTCTTTTTTCTAGCATTCTCAATACTATTCTTTCTTTTGGAACCTTTCTTTGATGATCTTTTTAGACCCTTTTTTCGTGTGTACATAATCTTCATCGTCTTCTTCCTATTCCTCGTCCTCCTCTACCTCTTCTCCTCCTTTCTCACTTTCAAGGGGATTATATTCACCTCCCAAACAATCATTTTCCTTTTCTACATCATCTTCCTACCCTTTACCCTCCTCTTCATTTTTCCCTTTAGAGACAACACTCTTTTTCGGTTTCTGTCAATAGAAAAGTCAAAATGATTGATATAAGCAAATATCATCAAAAAATTGACAATCCAAAAAAACCCCAATACTGAGCATTTCTCATGCCACTCATATTGAGAATTAAAATGTCAAAATGGTTTAAAGAGTACAGTAGATGCAACGTTGAGATGCTACTTAATACAAATCAAAAGGTAGGACATAGGCCATTCACTGTATTTATGATTTAAATAAATTATCTATTTAACAATCAAAACTAAGCAAAAAATACATTAACTAAAGTTTTGAAATATTTTTTGCAATGTGTAATGCATTTTTTATATACTCATTTCCAATTTCAAGCATAGGTTTCACAGGTTAGTGTTTATGAGAATTCCATTCAATAAAAAATAGCATTGACATTAGCAATTCACCAATGCAATTGAGAATTTTGGGAGTGCATTTTAGGATTGTAATTGTGTCAAATTCTAATAGAATCTCCAAGGAATATTGATTATATTTATGGGGAGAATCATGGCACCAATTCCTAGCTACTGGAAAATTAGAAATATAATTGTAAATTTTGTAGATATGTTCACCCTTAATTTTGCGTTGACAAAAAATATTCAAGTTTTTGTGAGGTCTGATCCATAACCAGGATATTTTCAGTATTCTCCAATACAAGGATATAAGGATTTCAACACTACAAATAGGCTTGCATAAAAACAATTAAAAAGGATATATAAAGTTGTAATCAATATTTTGGGTTGGCCAGATCACCCACTAATATGATAATGTGTAGTATGTCATCAAACAAAAACCATTCACAAGGTTTTCAAACCCAAAAGCAATAAAAATAATTCATGATGATCCCATGCACTAAAAGATTTTATTTGCTACAGCAGCATTGCAACATCAAATTCATAATCACAACTTAAACAACCAAAGATAGAAATTAACGCATCCAGTATATAATCAACTATGGATGTATAACAAAATCATATTTTACAAGTAGAACAGCCATACACAGCTTGCCAAATTTGGATAGTTTCAAAAAAAATTATGGCTATAATAAAATTTACCGGTTGAAATGGCAATCCAAACCACTGGCAAGCATATGTGGAGAAAGTAACCATTGTCACCTTAGTCACTTCTACAAACTTATTCATAAATCGAAACCTCCTAGGGGAGATCCCTATTTAACTCTGCAAAAGACACTTAAACACCAAATATATCTACTATGTGTATGTGGTTGGTGACCAATGCCTAATGGAGTCTAGAAGATGATATGATAAGTACAAGTTCGTTCATCCAAGGATAAGCCAATTACATAACTAATTTGTTCCAATAAGCCAATAACAAGTGCAATATGTAGGAATTAGCAAAAATACATTTATTACATCATTACTAAGTAATTAAATCCCACATATACAAGTAGTAATAGTGACATGCAGATATTAACCAAAAGTAATCTATCACAATAATCTAAAGCAACAATACAAGTAACATGTGTCATTCATTCATGTAAGTATTTATGACAACATTAGTTATACACAGATAGATAAATTATGAGGACGATCGAGCTTGTAGGGAGGGCCCGAAATTTTAGGGAGGGCCCTAGATTTCAGTTAGCAGAATTTTTAGCCCCGAAATTTTGGGCCCAAAATTTTAGGGCCCGATATTTTAGGTGTCGAATTTTAGGGACCAGAATTTTAGGGCACTAAATTTTATGGCCCAAAATTTTAGGAGCCGAAAATTCTATGAGGCCCTATATTGGCCAAATATTTAATTTTTATGAGATTTTTATAAATTTTGTAGACCTAAAAATAACCTAGAACTAACCCTAGAAACCAAGTTTTGAAAATGAAAATGGTGTGAGAACCAAGGGAAACCATACCCTCGCACAAGCCCTACCCAACCTAAGGCTTCTAAGGAGAATGGATAACCTAGTGAGGAAGGGTCCTAGTTTAATAAACTAGCCTAAAAAAACTAAGGAGAAACCATAGGTCACCCTCACAAGGAGACATGTTGTTGTTTTCTATGGCGACAAGAAGGAAGGTAATGGCCTATCCTAGGGAAAAGTGTGTCTCTAAGGCTACCACTAAGACCCAGACATGCACATCCACCAACATACAAACAAAAAGGTAAGAATCCTGACCTCCTCATGCTTGTGTTCATCCAACAAATCAAAGCATCACCAAAAGCATAGATTCACCAAAGAATTACCAGAAAATAGCTTGCATTAACCAAAGCAATTTCTCAAGAGGATCGCATTCATCCAGAGAAACCCTAAGAAGGGTAAAACAAGTGCATAGTGATTTATCCCATCAGTTCTAATTTAAAATGAAAGTGAGGAGATCTATTTATATGATTTCACTGTTGGGCTAAAGGGAAGACCCGGGCTTTATACCATAAACTTCGCACCAACAAAAGACCCACAGTGTTGGCCCTTTCGGAAACAACCTGCGAACAGGTTGCAGTCTCACCCGAAACAGCTATGGGGTGCCGCAGAATCAGGTTTCTGCAAGCAGAAGAGGGATATTAATGTAACTTTAGCTTCTTAACAATAATAATAATTAAATGCAGAGCCTTAATAGTTACTTATTTAGCTTCGCGGTTGGATAAACAAACAGTGCCTTGCTTAACCCTTTACTAGGAATTCCAGCGAAGTTAGTATTTAGCAGTGATCTTACTTATCAGTTATAGCTTTATCAATGCATGAAAGAACATAACAGCAACACAAAAAAAACCACAACACATGATATAACGTGGTTCACCCCCAGTTTAGGGGTTACGTCCACAGAACTGTGTTTTATTCAACTCTTTACAAAAACCACAGTTTTGATCTGCGCACTCAGCTGCAGATCCCTTCAAGTCCTTAAAGCCGCGCACACAACTGCATAGGTCATCCACGCACACAGCTGGGACTTAACCTTCTTACGAACAAGCCTTAGCTTCACATCAATTCATCTTACATCAAAATCCTAAACTGACTTCTTTTCAAGAGTGCTTATTTATAGTGCACTGATTACAAAACCATGGGCCTAAACCATGGGCACCCCGAACCCTAAACCCTGGACTTAAACCATGGGTTTATTACAAAAAGAGGACTTTGACTCAACCCCAACACCCCTAAGACTATTTTGAGTCGTAACTCCACTTACAAACTCCCACAAAAATCGCGGAGTTACCAAAATTAGGGACCATTAAGGTGCACGCCCCAACAGGCCCCTAAGACTCACTAGTGGCCCGTCCCGGGACACTCTGCTGCTCTTCTGGTAGATGAACTTTGTCAGCGAAGATAGCGAACTGCTTATTGAGACCATGCATTATTTTGTCGGCTGCTTGCTCCTTTTCGACCAATTCCTGCAATACTGCAGCTGATGCTTCGCTGGTCTTTTTCTGCGCAAATGCATCATATTCCTTCAAAACTTTGAGTTGGGTGTCCACAGCGGTACTCAACTCGAAAGCTTCGCTGATAAGTGGCTGCATATAATTTTCCACTTCTGTTGCTTTTGCTCTGCACAACTCAATTTCCTGCTGGAGTTCATTGCTTCACTTTACCTTCAGCATTTTCTCCATCGGCGGCAGAGTCTTAATTTCGGCTTTTACTGTATCCAACTCTGTCTGTCCCTGCCTGATGGTTTCTTGCAGCTGTTCGACTTCTGGATGTTCCTGCAGGGTGGTCCAGGATTCAACACTGTCTTCTAGCAGCTTTGCTACGCTACTCACAGTATCCAATATTTTTGCTGCAGAGGCCTGAATGTCTGCTCGGCGTTGCTCCCTAACCTCTGGTGGGCTCTCCAGGGTGATGCGGAGTTGAAGCTCCGAAATCTGAGCCTCATGTTCTGCTTTGAGCTTCTCTATTTCACTGCGATACTAATATGCATAGTCTTTCAGTCTGACTAATCTTTGTTCTGGTTCTTCCACCAGCTGTACGTCGAAGTCAAGAAGACTTCAACATGCCTCATCCAAGACTCATACCAGTGTAATCCACTTTCATTCTGCATCCCTCTTTCTCTGCTCCGCCGCCTCCAGCTACGTTAGGAAGCCCTGCTGCTGACTTATGGCATTTTCCAACTGCGTTTGCGAATAGTGGTCTCGTGCTTGGATTTCCTTCATAATCGCTAACTGACAGAGGTGTAGCTCCGTCATGGACATCTTAGTGTAATCGATGCCAACCTTCATACTCATCTCCGAATGAGACGTTGCATCTGTTAATATGAGGGCTGCACTCGACACTTGGCCTTTGTTATCTCTGGCTGGCCATTACCTTAGGTCTAGCTGTGCGCTTACTGGGGTACTGCTTGCTGAAGTGCTAGTCAATGATTTTTCTGCTAAGTCCTTCAACTCCAAAATGTGCTTCCCTACACCGGTGATGGCATGCAGATGTGTAGCTGCAAATTCTGACCATTTATTGGTGAGAACTTCTGTGGATTTCGACAGAGCCTAATTAAGCTCTTCACCTGTCAAGGTAGGCTCTTCGTCGATGTTCTTGTCTTTCGACGCTTTCATTTTCTTTCGGGACTGAAGTTTGGTCACTTCTTCGGCCTCTGGTGACTTGTGCTTATCTGGCCAATCAGGGTCTGAGATAGTTTTGACCGACTCCTCCTCTTCGTCTCCTTCATCTCCACCATCTCCACCCTGGTCAATTTCACTTTGCTGCGACTCAGTTTTCTCTTCGCTGTCTTCTGGGGGATTTTGTTGTTGCGTCTGACTAGGACCAGCGCCCACATTGGTGACCGGAGGGATTGGGATGTTGGACTTTGTTCCTTCGTCCTTACTGAGCCACTCCCTCATATTTAGAGAATAGCTCATTACTGAGCCGCGGAGTCTTGACAATCTCATATGAGATACTCATGGCGTAAAAGATGAACACAGTGTTCGTCATCTGCTGGGATGATTTGTCCTGCGACACCCAGAGTGATGCGTACCTCGCTGCACCTGACATGCTTGGAGGTACATCAATAAACTGTGCCTCAGTGGGCTCTTTCCACCCGATCAAGGCAATAAGTATGATCAGCCATGAATAGTGAAAGGGTCTACCTTTTTCCTGTGCGTCGTGGGCATCTTCAGGACATTCCTTAGCGATATATGCTGCCCAATTGTAAATGTAGCCTTCCGCACAGTTTTCATCAATACTTACAATCAGGGCAAGCACTTCATATGGTCTGCACTTCCTCATCAATTTGCAGGCTAAGAGTTCAGTGGCGAAGTGGATGTTGTGATGCTGAATGGCTGAGGTTTAATACCCTCGCTTCCCTTTCGTCAGCCTGAAGCGTTCCTTCATGGTATGAGCTAGCTTCATATCTTCATGCTTTCCCATAAACTCAATGCTAGGGTCAGGTCCTTCCTTCGGCAGGCCCGTAATCTGGTGAATGAGTTTGCCATTGATAGCGATTTTCTGGTTTCCTATCCATAGGTACCCATCGTGTACCAATGCTAGTAATTTTTTGACCACCACGATTACCTGTGTGCTGCGTCCGAAATGGGGCACATCGAGCATCTTCAACAAACCAGCTTTGTCCAAGCCAGCAGCCCACTGTTTTACTTATAATAATGTCGCGCTAGTCTCCTGATAGCGGACAGAGTGTAAGTATGTCCCAGGTGTGAACTGTGTAAATTTCCCATGATCATTTGTATCGTGGTCAGCGTACTTGAGCCGGTCTATTTTCCCTGTCATTGTCCCGACCAGCTGCACACCCGGTGGCAGTGAAGGGGTATGTAATGTGAACTTCTTCATCCGCCGAGGGAGCTAGACTCCTGGTCGAACTGGCGGAAGATACAGTGGACGCTACGGGTGCAATGTTCTCATCTTCTTCAAACGGGACCTCTGTTGAGCTGGATGGATTCATCTGGGGATCCTCTGGTGTCTTCCCTAATTGCTGGTGTCTGTCTTCGTTCCGCTTCAAACGAACTTCAGGTTTAAACTTTTTTCTGGTAGAGCGTGTCTGCATTGGCTGGGTCGGTGCTAGGGGAGTCTCCTCACGGGTTGCAGACGTGGGTGGGTGGCTGAAGAGGTGTGGCAGACCCTCCTGTTCAAATTCTCTCACTAACTTCTGAATCTCGCTATCAGCTGACATGGGTGCAATTGTAAAACTCAAGAAACTAAAAAATGCGAACATCACGGGTGTGGGTGTCTTCTTATAGAATCTATCTGCGAAATCTATCATAACTGTGCATTGATGGCACTAAATCTGACAGAGATCTTGTCCAAACGGCTGTAGATTGTCCAAGATCTCATTAATATAGGTAGTAAATATGGGTAGCGTACCGGTGCCGCCAATTTTGATTTCTTCCAATGGTCGTATTTTGATCTTCGACACATCTTTCCTTCTTCGGCACAAGCAGTGACTCTGGTTATGCCCTAATAAGGACATTCGACACCTATGAACACCATCTACGACATGGGGTCGAGCTTCCACCCATGACAAAATGTCATCCACAGCTTTAATGATTCCTTTTATGTCAAGGAACTTTATCAGACATAATTCCCGATACTCATGGAGAAGTTGGGTCGCTTTGCTTACCATGTCTTCATCCCAATAATCTCCACTGGTATCATACTTAGGCTGGTCTTCTGATCCACTATTGACTGTTCGCGTCTTCAGGGGCTAAGTCACTTCAGGGGCTTCGACTGTTGATCCGTGTACATCGCAGTGTCCTTCTAACTTAGGAATATCAATATTGCGCGGATCATCATCCTCGTCAATTGTGAGGTTATAATATTCGACTGCATGAGCTTCTTGTGCTTTCCAATCAGGCCGATATTTTACTACTTCTTGATCATCAAATACCTTAGTATGGACCAACCTGATAGCTGCATCTAAAGCTGGACAAACTTCATTAGTAGAAAAGGTAAGCACAAAACTATAAACAAGACAACCCCAACTTACAGTATCCTGGTGAAGCTCAGCGTCCACGTACCAGTTCTTTGCTATCGGTTCTAGAGTATGCACAAACCGATGTACCCATTCTACCTGAGGTACATGCTTCCATGCCTCATAGCATTGCGCCAAATGTTTCTGAGGGCTAGTATTTCCATCCAACCTGCTTTGCACCTGCTGGGTCTGATCCATAAATCTCAGGTGAAGGAACTTCTGACAAGCTTTCCAACTAGGAATGTTCTTCTTATGGCCATTCCACCATCTGGCTGCTGTGGTTCTGACTACTGAATCCAGAGTCTTCATTTTCTGTGAGTCTGGTAGCTGCTCTGAGAAGTGCATGATAAATTGTTCTGGGTCTGTCGAACCATCAAAAACAGGTAAGGTTCTTGTCTATGAGCCAAGCCATCTGAGAGACTTGGTAATTCTGGCACATCTATGTCCATGCAGCTCATAAAGTCTGTTCTGCCAGTTTTCTAACCCATCATCTAAATCCGTCATGCAGGAGCTGTCACACTGCCAATCCATGATACCTTCGGCAGTAGGATCAACATAATATTCTTCGTTCACAGTGATATTGTAGATGTGATCCAAAGCATCATGGTCTTCATCTCTTACTGGATCTGTGTATCTCTCTCCTTGAGAAGGATCCAATGGGGCTATGACTCTCAGTCCTTTCCCTTTGAAATTCATCTATCTCTTCTTTAGGTTAATGACTGCATCATTGTCTAATGCCCACTCAATACCTAGCAATGCTGGATAGGGGTTGTTGTTGTTAATGATCTCAATAACTTCGAAGTCTGCTACAGTACAGACGCCATCAATATCTATTGGGACCTTAGGGAATCATCCTAGGGGCACAATCTTCTGCTGATTAGCTAATCTCAATTGTATAGGGGACCAATCAAGGGTAGGTTTTCCCATTTTTTCCCAGGTTTGCTTAGTTAAGACATTTACCTTTAATCCTAGGTCCAAGATAACATCAATCATATCATACTCTCCCATCTGAGCTTTCAATCTCATTTCCCTGCCAGTTCTCCTGACTCTATTAAAAGCTTTTACTTGACCAGAACTTTGCTGAGGTTCACAGGAAGCAATAACTTTCTGCAACTCACTTAAAGCATTCTAATTTCTTAAGAGCTTCAGACAACTCTGTAAAAAGGAGGACAGTGTACTTACTTTGTCTGTCGAAGCTTCTTGCGTCTGCAGCTGCTGCTGATGTTGTTGCGCAGGTGCTACTGATGTGCTAGGAGCAGCAAAATCTCTCTTGGCATCCATGAATGTCTCTTTTTCTCTTTCGATATCAAATGCTGGGACTTTTGCTAGGGCCTTACGAACCCAAGCCTCGTCAGGCTGTTTCTCCTTATTCTGTACTTTCGTCGTGGTGCCACTCCAGGTAACAACATTAATGGCTGGGGCAGGTCTTGGCTCGACAGAAATCATCTGAATATTCTGAGTAGTGGCACTGTTTCTTTCCTGAATATTAGCTATCAACTATGGGCACTGCTTGATCACATGATCTACTGCTCGGCAATACCGACATGTCATAGTTGGGTTCCGACAGTCTCTCATCAGACGCTCGGCCTGGTTACAGTTGTAACACACAACCTGGCCTCTTCCTCTTCTGGCCATACCACCACGACCACAGCCTCCAAAAGCACCTCTACCTGATGCACCACCGCGGTAACCATAGCCATCATTGCTCTGTCCCTCATTTTGTACCTGATAGGTGTCGTAGGTGCGTTCTCTCATGAGGTCATAATTGCGACACTCATATTCATTATGTCCTATGGACTTACAGAATTTACAATAGGGGTTCTTAGGTACTTGCCCATACCTCTGTAGCAGATAGCAGTCTTCAGGTCGATGCTGACCTGCTGTTCTGTAGAGCTCACAATATAGGACTTGCGAGTTAAACGGGTTTGGCGCACCAGTATTCAGGTAATTTCTTACCACAGGACACTGTTCCTTGGCATGACCTTCTGTCCGACATTGTGTACACCAAACCTCTTCGTGACCGGTTTTTCCTTTCTTCATATCATGAAGCTCCAGAGCCATCACTGTCAACTGCGCTTGGATTTGAGCAATACCGGAATTATCTTCGACAGGAGTGGTTTCAAGCTTCATCGCAATTTCCAGAGCCTCCTGCTGGTCAGTAACCTTCTGTTGCATGAGTGGAGTTCTGATATGCGGTAGCAACGCTGCAATGAACCATTCCTTGTGCTACGCAGGTCCAATGGTGAAACTAACTTGGTCTAGCAGAACTTTGAACCTCTGATCAAAGTCCCACACTGATTCGCCGCGCCTCTGCTGAATCTCTTTCAATTCAATGATACACTGTGACTCTAACTTCGGATTCTTAAATTCCTTTATCATTGCTGCTTTTATATCAACCAAGACATGGGGCTGAGTGCTGGAAAACTTCATGAACCAGGTCAGAGCACGGTCTTGAAAATAAGTAACCAGCTGCACTCTTTTTGTATCTTGATCTGTAATGTTCCTAGCAGTCCACACTACTTCACATAAAAACCAGAACTGTTCTGGATCCTCTGATCCAGTTCCTTTGAAAACAGGGAGCTTAATATCATCATGCATGTGGGCCATAGTGGATCTAGGGGGGGTTGGAGGGGGACTGGAAGTAGGTGGGGGGGAACTTACTGGGGTAGACTGACCTGCGACAGGAATACTCAAGCTAGGGTTACTTTCAGACTGCGACGGGTTCTCAGGGATAACAGGTTTGTGCTGCGGGGTTACCAGAGGGTTTCCAACAGAAGGGGTTTCTTTAGGTTCTAAATCTGAGGGATTCACAGGGGAATACTCAGTATGCTGACCCTAGGAATAGGATCCAAAATCCCTCTTGTACCTTTTGCCACTTCGCAGCAAACCACTTTGCTCATCGAAGGTATTTTCACTTGCAAACATAGGTTAGTAATACTAAATCTAACAGTCTGATTCAATGAGCAAGATACCTTTTTCAGCTAATAGCATTTTAATTCTCAAACTAAATGAATTCAAAAACTTACCCCTTGGTCCTTTAAAAAACTGTCGCTCGGCTTCACTAAAGGAAGTACTCGAGTCAATGGCGAACTCTGTCACAAATGCTTCAAGGGTTCGCGTTGTCCAGAAATCAACAGCGTGGGATATCTCGTTGTTCACCCTTTTCAGTATATTAATTCTTGCGGGGGTCCAATCAGGAAACTGACGTTCTTGGAAGTTCGTCCTTCTCTCTGTTAACCTGGATAACCACTGGTGCAACTCTATGTGGATACTACCAAATAAAATTTCATAAACATCACAAAAAACATACCTTTGTAAAAAGTCGTTTGCACTACGACGCAGATCTTTGTTCTCTTGCTCAGCGAATTTCAGATAAGTCTCATCAAGCCAATCATCGATTTTCTTCATAGAGGGTCTCCAGAACATAGCCCTCGAGGTACGACGTAAACCCTTCTTGAGCAGATACTGAGTTAAACCGGCAACGGAACCAATTTGTTGGGCTATAGGGCAGACCCGGGCTTTATACCATAAACTTCGCACCAACAAAAGACCCACAGTGTTGGCCCTTTCGGCAACAACCTACGAACAGGTTGCAATCTCACCCGAAACAGCTATGGGGTGCCGCAGAATCAGGTTTCTGCAAGCAGAAGAGGGATATTACTATACCTTTAGCTTCTTAACAATAATAATTATTAAATGCAGAGCCTTAATAGTTACTTATTTAGCTTCGCGGTTAGATAAACAAACAGTTCCTTGCTTAACCCTTTACTGGGAATTCCAACGAAGTTAGTATTTAGCAGTGATCTTACTTATCAGTTATAGCTTTATCAATGCATGAAAGAACATAACATCAACACAACAAAAACCACAACACACGATATAACGTGGTTCACCCCCAGTTTAGGGGTTACGTCCACAGAACTGTGTTTTATTCAACTCTTTACAAAAACCACAGTTCTGATCTGCGCACTCAACTGCAGATCCCTTCAAGTCCTTAAAGCCGCACACACAGCTACAGGCCTCTGCACACACAGCTACAGATTTCCTTAATCACCCAAAACCCTCTACGCACACAGCTGCAAAGGTCGTCCACACACACAGCTGGGACTTAACCTTCTTATGAACAAGCCTTAGCTTCGCATCAATTCATCTTACATCAAAAGCCTAAACTAACTTCTTTTCAAGAGTGCTTATTTATAGTGCACTTATTACAAAACCATGGGCTTAAACCATGGGCACCCCGAACCCTAAACCCTGGACTTAAAGCATGGGTCCATTACAAAAAGAGAACTTTGACTCAACCCCGACACCCCTAAGACTATTTTGAGTCGTAACTCCGCTTACAAACTCCCACAAAAACCGCGGAGTTACCAAAATTAGGAACCGTTAAGGTGCACGCCCCAACACTCACACTCACTTTCACAAATAAAATCCAGGACGACATGCCTTAAAACATGTAAATTTTTTAATTATTAAATGTCAACTTAAAATTAAAATAAAATAGTAATAAAATATAGACTAAGGTAGGCTACCTAGGGTATTTGCATTCCCAGGTGCCAAAACATGCTCAAATAACCGAATTGCTCTGAACAAAAGGCCGGATTGAGCTGGAGGGAGGACGTTATGCCCCATCTAACCCATAGAATATTGTAAAATCCATCAACGCCCTCCTCAAAGCATGAAAAATTACCTGGTATGGAGGATGCCTTCCTGTAAAGAAAGAAGGTCAGGGAGAGCAAGGACCCACTGACTAAAGGGCTAGGATGGTGTATGAAGTGGCCACAACTGAAGACAAGTGTCTCGTAGATGAAGCAAAGGCCACCAGAGTGCACAAGAAGCAAATTGATCCATGAGATCTAGTGGTCAACCTCTAGGGGCCTCGGATACCAACCTTGAGGTTAATAACCTCTTTAAAGGGCAGTCATCAATGCCATTAAGACATAGTACCCTTAAAGGAGGACCAAAGGGTCCATCCATGATCATCATCGCTTACTAACACCCCTCCTAGTTGAAAAAATTGGCCCTCTCTCCTTGGGGTACACCTGAAGGTGCGTTGGGTACAAGTGCAATGTAACACTAGCTCCAACTACGGGACGAGTGCTATTCCCGAGAGTGATCGAGAACCTATGAATATACTGGTACCCGTAGACCTACACACATATTGAATTCCCAAGAGATTAAAAGCATCTAGAGGAAGACACTTTCGTCCTTGTTATAGCTGATTTTACCACACACGGTTGATCACATATTAATGGCCTTCCTTGTCCCTCTGCAGACTTTTTAGATCCCATGGACTAATATTATCCTCTGATGATCCAATTTCATCCCTTAAAAACCCCTGTTTATTGTTGTACGTGACTTTTAAACCTATACTCGCGTGTACATGTGACTTTTGACCTCAAACCTGCGTACATCGGGATCTGTGCATAAGTCCAAACATTTTTGGAATTTTCCTCATATGAGTCTGAACATCCTGACTCTTAGCTTTCCATATGCCTTGATATCACTCGGATTCGACCCTCCATTACCCTTTTGGAGTGATATATAGGGAACCACTTGGATACATTGAAGAGGAGGAATTGAAGAGTAAGTAAACTATAGTCCATTATTGCCATAGTTTGCATAGACTTGAGTCTGCATCCCTTTGTCCCTTTGGAGCACTTTGTGTTCTTCCCAAGCCCTCCTTTGCTTGTGAGGTTGCTATTGAGAGATGGAGGATTGAGGTGGTGGAGGCCCAGGTGGAGGACTCGGTTTCTCTGGTTCATAAACGTGCCGACAAAGGTTGTCACTATTGTAATCTCTTATTTTATTAATAGAAATATCTTTTCCTATCCAATTATGTGCAATTGAATATGAATGTTGAATCCATGGATGTGTTTAATTGGTTATGCATCATTGAATATATATGCTATAGTTGGTCTAACACACTATTATATAGTATGCTTGTCTTGTTTGTTGTTGTTGAGAGTGAATTGCTAATACAAGCGTGAATTGGAAAGCTCAATGGGGATTTACTTCAACTGTCTGGAACAAGGTATGATTCGGTATCCCTTAGAGTTAGATTTTTGGTTTGTCTTGCATATTGGGAAATATTGATTTCTAGTGTCAAAGCTGTCTTTTGTGGTACACCCCAAGCCATAGGAAGTTTCTCTCTGTAACAGCATTGGCGACCATACTGGGGATGTTCCTTATTTTTCTTTGGGGTTTGGGGGCACAATGTGCTTGATCTTCTTGACTTGCTCTTTGTTTCTCTTTGTTTCTGGGTTGCATTTAGTAGTATGTTCATCCATTGACACTCCCCTATATTGGTTTGACTCTTGGCCTGCTTTTTACCACTGTCTTCTCTGTATACGCAGTTTTTTGGCTAAAAGTCATGTACATACGCAGGTTTTTGGCCAAAAGTCGAGTATACATGCAGGTTTTTGGCCAAAATCCACATATACATGCAGGTTTTTAGCCAAAATCTGCATATACATGCAGGTTTTTGGCCAAAATTCACGTACATACGTTGTTGTTCTTTATACAGTCGCGTACATCCTCCCTTTTAGTTGAGTTTGATGTTGTGGGAAGTTGTTGGGTGGGTTATGAGTGTGGTTGGATCTTCTTGGGTTTTGATGTTGTCTATTGACTATTTCTTTTGAGACCAGTGACCGCTTTTTCATTGATTTTTCTTTGAAAGTAGTTTTAGTCATTTATCTTTTTGTTTTTCCATTAATGCATTACTCTTTTTGTCTAGGTGTCTTGTTGGGCTTGTGTTTTATACTTGCTGTAGAGACTGAGAGTTTTAAATGACTTTTATTGCATTTTTCATTCTTTTATATTGAAAAATACAAAATAGTTGCACTTTTAGTTTCATATTAGATATGGATTTGAGGAGGTACTTGCATTGGATTTCTTGGATGAGAGTTGTATTTAGGCTTTCATATAGGAAGTATTACATTGGAATTTGGAAAGGAATGAGTATTTTTGCATCTCATGTAGTGGCATACCTTGTTTTTCATTCTACAAGATTGCACTTGGCATTGCTTGTTAGGTGTACATATTTACTTCACTGTTGAGTCATAACTTCATTAGTTGCACGACCATTTACCCTTTGAGTAATCATAGCCAACTAAAATCAACGCTTAATAAAATGAATTACACTTTTTTCATTTATAGGGTGAATCAACAAGAATAGGTTTTAGGGTCTTGGAATAGTTCATTGTGAGTCAATTCTCCAAGACCATTAAACAAAACAAGTAGGTGTCTATCCAGGTGAGAGCGCAAAACCCTTGATATAATTAGTGTTTCTCAGGACGCTCCCCTTACACAGGAGTTAAGCACAAGGCAGTGCACACGATTGTGATTGAGATGACCCCTAGTCACTTTCTGTGAGCACCAAATATATTTCCAGGATTGTAATCGTATCTAGGGACCTTTGAGGTATTGATTGGTGCACCCTTGGGGTACCAGTTGTGCTTTCAGGCTTCGGGCTTTGCTACCCTGCCCATACGGTCGATTCCACCTGCGACTGTCCATCTGAGCATTAATTATATTAGGGTGACCTTACTTTCCTTACCTAGGTATCATAGGGGGTACTTGCTGAGGTTATTCTATAGGTGTCCTCGCCAGGTAGGGGTCGGACAGCACAGTCGTTTTACATGTTGAAGTTGAGGGCCACTATAATTGGTTACGCACCTCTGCTTGTAGTGTATGGGAGTCTCAAGCCTCTCCTAGGAAATACATACCTGCTACATTTGGGAGCTCACATATCCTCCCCTTGGTTTGCTTGTATTTAGCTGCAGATTCTTTTAGGAGTGTCCTCTTTGTGCACTAGTGGGATTTTGGGATCGTGGTTGCTTGAGCATATTTATGTTCTCTTGAGTTCGGGTCCTTTTATGTTCAGTGTATCTGATATCATTACTAGTATCCTGTCACCTATCCTTGGTCCTAGTACAAACCCTGGTGTCAGATTTGGGGGCATCACAACCCCTTACCGTGCTCATGGATTTGGGAATGGTCATATTCCATTCGCTACTCCATTTGTGGAGGATTTTTATTCCCTTCGCTCAGTCTTTACACCAGTAGTCACCCCCATGGGGGTGGTAGTGGATACGTGAATGTTGGGTCTTCACCTTACTTCCCTTCTTATGTCCCATCATCCACCGCACTATTTCTTTTGAATGCAATTGTCATGATCAATACTCCCTACATCCTATAGTTTGGACTCTTCACTAACTGTTTCCAGCTATTTTGGACTAATATTGTTGTCATGTAGGGTCCATGTTTTTCCACACTCTCTCTGAGGTCTTTGACTCGTTCATTCCTATTATAGGTATCATGTCTAAACTGGCATATAGGGTAGGATTTTACACCCGCTTGCATTATGCATTACCTTATGACTGTTTCATATTAACCTTAGGTACAAACCCATTCCATGATGTCACAGAACCTTCTTTCTACTGTTAGAAGTGGCGTTATGTGAATGGTAGAGCTTTCCCATACATGGGTACCCTAGTTATATCCCATATTGCATTTGGTGCCCATGCCAACATTTCTCCATTAGGTTGTGGGAGTCCTTTTTAGTCCCGCCATGTCTTTGAGCAAGAGCTTCATTCTCCTCTTGAACTTTATGCTGGCCATTTCCCTCGGGACTCCCTTGTATATATCAAGTTGTAATTGCATTTTCATGAGTTTTGCTTACCTTCTTGAGCTTTATGCCAGCTTCCTAACTTTGAGTTATCAGCCGTATATCATGATCTTTTCTCATGTCTAGCCAAGCAGAGCCTTTTTATGTATCTTTTGCAGCTTGATCATCCCTTTTACCAGGAGGAGACCTTCCCCCTAGTGTCGTTATCCTGCACATATATCCTTGCATTGAGCATAGGCATGTTCCACTGCTTGGAGTTAGTTTGCTTGTCCCCCTGACACTCATCTCCTCCTAGATTTGTAGTTAAAGCACTTTTATTCTTTTTCAATCTTTTCAGAATATCTGAAAAAAAAAGTCTTAAAAAATCAAAAAACCAAAAATCTGGATAGGAAAAGATGTTATCTTTGGCAGCAGTTGAGTCATGTCGCCTTCGAATAGAGCACTGTATATCACATTCATTGGTTGGGTATTATCCTGACTTTAGGAGTTGTACTTGTTACTCTGAGTTTACCTCCACGGACTGGTTAAGCTTCCATTCGTTATGGAGCCTCTGTTGATGCCTCCTGTGTCACAGAGATGTCCCACTTTTCATATCGAGTCCATGCTTCCTACCTTTAGTCACCATTCACATTTATGCTCTTGTTTGAAGGAAGTTGAAGCCTAAGTCGACCATTCCTCATTTATCTTGACTTTGCATGTCATCCATTTCTGGCAATGTTACTGGTTCATGCACATCTTGTTCTTCCACATTATATAGCATTGTTGAGTACCTCGTGTTGGTTGATGGGGGATGCCTTAATTCCCTCATTCTAGCAGATTCCATTCCATCGACATCGGATCATTTATTCTGGAATAGGAGTCTAGAGTCCTTTGAGTGCCTTGAGACTTATAGTCATCAGTGGTAGATTCTCTCGTCATCAAAAGTTTTTGGGAATACATCAATGCCCCCTAATCGATAGATTCTTTGAAGTGTTTGACCTCAACACATATATTCACACTTGTTAGATTGCACTCTAGTACCTTGAATACCATTTTCATTATCGGTGGGTGATCTCACGTCTCTTAATGGTATACATCAATGATCGATAATCAGACGATGGACTACTATGTTTGACCTCGACACATCTATTCGCATAGTAGGACATGTTCTCGTAGTGGTTCGTGTAGAAGAACTTCCAGCTGAGTGGCATTCCATATATGCTACCTCCTTGATCATGCCAGTGTTCATGAGATTTCGGCTCTCGTGATGTGATTCCATTGTATACCAGATATCTTCAGTTGTTATGGAGATCTTGATCCATTGTGTATCTTCAGTCATTATGGAGATCTTGATCTATTGTACATCTTCATCCACTTTGGAGATTTTGATATATTGTATATTGTACGTGGTGATGCCCACACATGTCACATTTTGTATATCATGCCTATTCATGGCCATTGTACTCTTATGTATCTGGGACTGCTCTATGTATTTGCAGTCATATGCATAGATTTATCATTGTATTGTACTGATGAGTGGCTGGTTCTTCCATATGGGTCTTAATTACTCCACTTCTAGGATGGATTTTATAATGTATTTCGGCCATCATGTTACCCCTCTGACCTTACACATTAGGGGGCATCTGTTATAGCTGATTTTACCCCACACAGTTGATCACAAATTGATGGCCTTCCTTGTCCCTCTGTAGACTCTTTAAACCCCATGGACTCATATTATCCTTTGATGATCCAAGTTCATCCCTTTAAAAAACCTATTTATTGTTGTACGCGACTTTTAAACCTATACTCGCATGTACACATGACTTTTGACCTCAAACCCGTGTACATAGGGATGTGTGCATAAGTCCAAACATTTTTGGAATTTTCCTCATATGAGTCCGAAGATCCTGACTCTTGGCTTCCATATGCCTTAAGATCGCTCGGATTCGACCCTCCATTACCCTTTTGGAGTGCTATATAAATAACCCCTTGGATACATTGAAGAGGAGGAATTGAAGAGCAAGTAAACTATAGTCCATTGTTGCCATAGTTTGCATATGCTTGAGTCTACATCCCTTTGTCCCTTTGGAGCACTTTTTGTTCTTCCCAAGCTTGTCTTTTCTTGTGAGCTTGCTATCGAGAGATGGAGGATTGAGGTGGTGGAGGCCCAGGTGGAGGACTCAGTTTCTCCGATTCGTAGACGTGCCGACAGAGGTTGTCACTATTGTAATCTCTGATTTTATTAATAGAAATATCTTTTCCTGTCCAATTATGTGCAATTGAATATGAATGTTGAATTCATGGATTTGTTTAATTATTTATGCATCATTGAATATATATGCTAGAGTAGGTCTAACACACTATTATATAGCATGTTTGTCTTGTTTGTTGTTGTTGAGAGCGAATTGCTAATACAAGCGTGAATTGGAAAGCTCAACAGGGATCTACTTCAATCATCTGGAACAAGGTATGATTCAATATCCCTTAGTGTTAGATGTTTGGTTTCTCTTACATATTGGGAAAGATTGATTTCTAGTGTCAAAGTTTTCTATTGTAGTACACCCCAAGCCATAGGAAGCTTCTCTCCGTAACAGTCCTGGATTGTTCGCAAAATGATGGAAACAAACTAAGAACAATGAAAACTAACTAGATAATGAGAAGACATCAAATGCAATGCACATGAATATGCCTAATTCAACTAACCTAACCTAAAGCCGATATCCAAAATAGGTTAAGTGAAATCATACCACCAATGTAACCATTTAAGTAAGAAATGCATACCTGTCATCTTACCTTTGTCCTTTAGTGTAACCCAAGAAATTACCTTATTGATGATATGTTGAGTTTGTACCAGAATCTTTATCTTGATGAGTGCAGGAAACTAGACCTTCTCAAGAACCTGGAAAACTTGAAATTGGTGCCATGGAGAAGCATCACTTTGACAGGCTTTGTTGATCCATTCTTCTAGTGGGCTTATGTATGGGACAACTCCGCCATACATATCTTATTAATAATTTGCTTGAAACTCGCCTATGAATCCTGAACTTGGAAGGTTATCCATGGAGTTGGACTTCGCCAATATTCATATGTGAGTTGCAAACTGTCTTTGCATTTACTCAAGCTTTTAGTTGTACATACAGGTATATTGCTTATCTTTTCCAAAATCATGTTAGTAACCCCATTGGTCTTTGAGAAATTGTTAACAATATAATCCATACCTTCATGCTTCAAATGAAATGATAAACAATAAATATTATGAAACAAAGGGATGAAAACCATACATGTCCACCTACCTTCCTTGATCTTGTTGAGATGTATCATGAAGGGCTTGCCGATATAGGGTAGAGCGGTTGAACAACTTCTTCTACGCTTCTTGAGGGGCACAACTAAAAGCGATAACCTAGGTGCATCATGTGTTGAACATTTGCAAAAGAATCCCCTATGTGACATCCCTCCCTGCAGCAAGATGATTATAATGGTGACACCATGGAAGAATCACCATAGATATGGGGCTCCAAATCTTCGAACTTTTCATCGTAATGTCCCATATGCATATAAAAACTATTTGCAAATTATGGTGTTGTTTGAACTTCAATTATGGTGGAAAAAGGGTTGAGCCATTCTTTGTCATTAGCCTCATAAGGGAAAGGAATGATAATATCTATTTCAACAAAAAATAAAGTAATACTTGAATAAATGGAGGATTGACTTAATAATGTGTCACGTCCCCGACCCTCTGACCGACGAAGAGGATGCTACCATAACATTAAACATCCGGGCTAAGATCCCCATGAACATGTATGTACATAAAATGCTGAAACAAAATGCATTGAAGTAGAACATGCACAGAAACATAATTTATCATACACAGCGGAAGCAAACATACATTCATTCATTCAACAAGTTCATCATAATTTATTAACAGTAAATATAATTGCAGAAGTAAAATAGATAAGGTTACTTATCTTATAAAGAAATCGTCCCGCAACCAGCTACGTCACTGCAACGTTCCACCCAGCCATAGGCTAGCATGCTCCTTAATCTCTCAGCAACGCTGCCACCCTCAAGCTGGGCATGATTCCCTAAGGAATAAGGAACAAGCAGGCTTACACATAGCTAAGGATACACAAAACATAGCCAAGCCAACACAGTTGGGTTTATCAGGCCATCAACAAGACATCCAAGCAGACATGGTCATATCAGGCCATCAAGGAGTTGGGAAAGGCTAAATGCTAAGCTGGTGAGCTCATTACAGAGCTAGGGACACCTACACGAGAACTAGCCTGACTTCTAAGACACCCACACGCACCCAACACAAGGAATCAGTCCCTTCTCTGCTACACAGTCCCTCAGGCCCTGACTTCCCTTCCAGTGCTATTCAGGGGTTGTGGAGAAGAAAGCCATCTCTCTAGCTCTGTCTGTGTGGTTCCCAAAAACACCAATTTTATCAAGCAAAACAATCCCTCATCCCTTCTCCCAACACAGTCTGAAGACCAACCATTACACGCATGCAATCAACCAACAATTACAGCTTGGACAAGGGAAAATTACTCCTGAGTCGTTCTTGGCCCTATCATGGCCAAAACAACTCTTAAGAAACTTACAGTAGTCCCAAAACGTATCAATAACCACAGCTCACAATGTGGGGAAAACAACAGTCCATCATGAACAATGAAGCCACCGGGAAGACTTACACAGACCGCAAATGCGGAAGGAAAATCAGCCTCCCAACCTGGGCGTGAGGGAAATTTACACCCAATCCAAATATACGAATGGAAACACACCAGATACCTCTCTGTGGAAAACGTGAATGACAGTCGAAACGACTCCCTCTCCTAGCTATGTGAGGCCCAAACAGAAAAGAATCCTCTACGTGAGACACAGGATGTTTTTTCCTTCCATGAGAATGAGCGACAATGGAGAATGGTGAGTGGGAAAGTGTGGGAGTGTTCACATCCCATTGTGGAGAGAGTGGAATGATGGGCATAGTTGTTTCCTCTTGCCCAACGTGAGGTTCGATTCACTGGTGGAGTGTGTGTGTGGGAAAGGACTGACAATCCTGCCACACTCCACTCCCAGCAAAATAACTGCCTCAACCACTCTGCAGAGCATTAAAGTGGTAGTTGGATAAGACAAGGTGGTGACACATGGCTTTTTCCCCATTGGTTCATGGTTTAACAATTCCCCCCTTATCCTTGGGAAAATCATGCCCTTTTCATTATGGTTGCAGTGAGCATAGCTGGTTGGTTTCATTTAATTAAAGATGTATATTTACATGATGACAAAACTTGATATGTATGCTGCATGCCCCAATATACCATCGGTGACAATTTCAATCCAAAACATAGCATAACCAATCGATGGTGGGGATTTTGCCTTTAGCTCCACACCACGATTCATTATAATATATACATCATGTACATTTAATGCAACGGGGTCAAAACCAAGGTGTTACATAATGTGAATATGCTTGTGCATGTTGTACATGAATTGTCAATGATACTGCAATAGCCAACATCTCAGATACCTTGAGAATTTATTAGTAAGAGTAAGTATATTAATGTGGACCATAATCCAATATAAGGATATTCCACTATAGTAATAGCTTGCAGTTACATACATCACATAGATAACAACCACAAGCTAGAGAGAGCCCATAAAACATAATATTGAAATTGCTGGCAATGTTAGTGCTGCAGTGGAGAAGAATGATATCACGTCAAGCCAGTTTCCAGAATAATCTTGGCTTGGCTGTATTTTTGGATTCATATGTAGCTGAAGTTGTAAAGTACTTCTAATAGGGGTAATTTAGGCCAATCAAATGTAGTAAATAATAAATATTTTTGTTTTCTCATTTCTATCGTATCCATAGGTTTAGGTTTTGGTTGCATGTTTGCATTCCAAATAAACTATCCAATTTTCCGCTTCTATTAATGTTGATCAAGCTAGTTGATTATTTAACTCCTAGTTCATGAAATCATCCTTGACATTCTTTTGATCCTTTTGTATTTGATGACCTTCATTTTCTTTGTGCATTGTGTAATTCAATAATGTATCACGGTATTACCTCCAAAGTGTGAAAACCGGTAAATAAGTTGCTAATTGTCCAGTTTTATGACTTTCTTTCCATTTATGTTCATTGGGATATATTCCTTTTTAACACCTTCTTCATGAAATCATCCTTAACATTCATGTGAACCTTTTGTAGTTGATAACCTTTATTCCTATTGTGCATCGCATAATTTAACAAAATTTAGCAGCAAAGTTGCATAGTCTCTGCCTTCGGAGTTGAAATCCTGAAGATTTAGGTGAGAAGCACTCCATAGTGTTACCAGAGCCAATTATGGCCTTCTTGTGCAATGGAATTTTTTTCCATTGATATATATTCAATGTAAATTATATCTAAGTTGAAAATATGGTATTTTCTCAGTGGATTGTATTGTTAGGCAAGCCAGTGATTACTCTGAACAGTGAAGTTTTGACGCTTTAAGATGTGAGGAAAAAATAGATTTGTAATGATGTGGAGTTCTATAATCTAGTTTGCATTTTGTTTTGAATGATATTGCACATATCCTAGGATTTGCATATATGATTAGTGTGCATTATCCCATATTTTTATCTTTCAACCTATTAGAAAACGATAGTAGAGTAGTTAGAGTTATAGATGCTTGAAAATATTTAAATTTGAATTTTATGGTGTTGATTTCCTATGAAAATTGTTTGACAAGAGTATAGGTAATTACTAAATATATAGAATTTGATTTCTATTTATAAATGGTATAATTACAAATTTGAAAATATGCTACTAAAAACTACCTTAAAATGCAGAAGAAGACTAAAGTTATGGCCATTAGCCCTTGTATTACTTTAACACTTCCCCAATATAGCGTTCCTCCATTCTTGAACTTGAGAGAGCACCACAGATGTGCAATCCTTATGTGTCCATCCACCAACAATGCATCTGATCACAAAGAACACATCCATGTAAATAAACTCAACAAAGAAAATAAACTCAATGACTAGATAGGGACACGTCGATACTCTTTACAAATGCTCTTAAATACATTTTATGTTTATGATCCATAAAAATATGAAAACTCGGGATGTTCTTTATACTATGTACAACCCTTTTTAAATTTTTTTAAAAGTATCCCTTTAGAATTTTTATTATTTTGTCACCCTTTAGTTTTATTACCAAAGCGGTTGGGCAAGGTTAGGTTGACTTATTCCAGCGTTGAGACATGTGACCTTTGGGGCCTCGAGCAGACTCAAACACTGTGATTGCAACTCCTTTCTCAACTAATGAAGATGCACACACAATACCTAATACTTTTTTTCATGGAAGAAGGCATGACTATTGTAAACACGCAACTTTTCAAGTGATAAATGCATTTATTTGTGTGATTGTAAGCTCTACCTCCAACTCCGATGACTATGATCCTCATTTTGTGTAGGCTAGTAATTGGAGGTGTAATGCTCGATCCCATCTCCTGTAGAAACAGCCTCTCCATTTATGTTTACAGAGCATACTCGTTTGGATGTCCATATTTTGGTGTTTGGTAGGAACAGTAGGCAGGGAATGTGCCACGTTCGTTCCATACCTCAAAAAATTCACCATTAAAAAACATGTCTTGGCTAGTAAAGTCTATAACATTTCTCCTCCTATACATCAATGGAGTTCGACAAAATATCCTGTTGGAGTAGGGTCCCGGCAAT
The DNA here is from genome assembly GCA_001517045.1 of Pseudotsuga menziesii. Lineage (NCBI taxonomy): Eukaryota > Viridiplantae > Streptophyta > Pinopsida > Pinales > Pinaceae > Pseudotsuga > Pseudotsuga menziesii. The sequence goes on from LPNX010059288.1 coordinate 816,433, forward strand.
GGAACCATTTTTTGGCTATGGTGGGCAGACCCGGGTTTACTGTAATGTACCAACAACACCCCTAGCTCAGTGGCCCTTTCGGTGACAAACCGCGGAGCGGCCTGAAGTCTCACCCGAAGTGATTCTAATGGGTTGGCCCAAAGACTCAAGTGTCTTCAACCAGGTTCTGTATCATCTTGGGGTCTCGCGGTTTCTATTATCCATCGAGATCTCTCTCTGTGACACGCAGTCTCTCTTCCTCGCAGGTTCTGACAGGGGAAGGACTCTTATCGCATCACAGTGACTCTGGTGATGCGCAACTCTCTCTTCCACTTAACCCGTGATCTGTGTTGTCTCACACTGCAGCTCCTCTGACGGTGCGATATCGCCTACTGTCAACGCGATATCTTCCATAGTACGGCCCACTGCGACCCTCACGGTCCAAAGGCTATCTCACTGGGTGAAATGAATTGGCTAACTTTCAACAAGTTAGTAAACTCTCTGACTTGAACTTCCACAGTTCAACACACTCTAACCCAACTATACTTTAACTGGCCAAGTAAGTATACTGAAAACACGTTAACATAATGACTTATTACTGTGTGAAACTTGTACTGATAAACTCATATGCAGATGCTTAATACATGTATATCCACCTTTAACCTTCAATAATGTTGTAACTGAATGAGGACATACAGACATTTACTAACTGATATACAACATTCATGTAACAGATAACAGATATCAACTAAGTAAAGCACAATCACATGAAATAATCACATAACACACTGGTTTTACATGGTTCACTTCCAAGGTAGAAGCTACATCCACATAACTGTGTTTATTATATCTTGAGAGAGTACACAGCTCTGCTCTCCGATTCAAACACATAGGTGAAACTCAAACCTAATACAACCACATATGCAACATAGTCCTTTAAAATTGTGTTACATGCATGGCATGCGATAGATAGCCAAATATGCCCCTAAACACTTACAAATAGCAAGGTGAGCCACTTGGCCTCAGGTCTTTGATGCCATCAAAGTCGTCCATGCAGGTTGTCGTGCACTTACATTCAACCATGCTTGCCATGCTCCCTCTGCATGAAAGGCAAGTTTGTCAAGATTCCCCCAAGAGCAGATGCAGTTTGTTAGGGTGTCAATGCATGTTTGTCAGGGTGTCGAATCCCAGGCTAGACGAAAAGGCAATCCCACAATAATAGGGTGGATGTCAAAAAGTTAGGAAAACATGTAGATCATTGTGTAAAATCATATCTTAAAAAATCGTAATTGATATGGAAAAAATACCAAAAACCGAGTGATTACATGATTCCCTACACGACAAGGTCAAAAATTTAGGAAAACATGTTGATCATTGTGTAAAAGCATATCTTAAAAATCTGTAATTGATATGGCATAAATACCAAAACCCAGGTGATTACCTGATTCCCTACACGACAAGGAATAATAAGTAACAGTATATCATGGCATTAATCCCAAAGTGTTAAAGAAGGTGGGTAAATTATGAAGTATGGTAAAGCTACAAGTGCTCTTTTTATATTAAAGGAAACCCCCTTATTTGGGTCGGTAAGGGTATCTAACTCCTAGAGTAAAACAACCATTAAATTACCATTAACAAAGTAAAATTTGAGATAAAAAGGAAAAAAGTAGTTGATTAATATTCGAAATCTGAAACATTGTTTCGGTTCCCAGTTTACAAGAGGGAGTGGATCTCAGCCCAAAAAATCTCATGTAAGAGATACATTAGTATAAACAAAAGGGTTACTATGGGGCTAGGAATTCTCATATTTCAGTAAGTCGTATTAAACTTTGATGTATTAGTCACTTCTAGAGAAGGTTTAGCAATTGTCATCTCTAGTATAACATATCCAAATCCATCATGTACCACCAGTGCCCACCTACATCAAGGATGAATGACTAGTGTCCTATTGATTAGTCTATTTGTATAATCACCTATTTTTGAAAGGCTAGCTATTACAACAAACAAACAAAAAATTCAAGAAATGCATACCGATATCTGAGAAACACTACAAAGAAACAACATAAGAAAAATTCATTAAGTGCATACCAACTTCTGAGTGAGACAACACAAATAACAAATGTAAGAGGATATAGATCAATCAGAACCAAATCTCAATACTTGGATCAACAATAATTACTTCGAATATCAATCAAGCCAAGAAAAGAAACCAAGGAAGATCTACTATGAATGGAGAAGAAAGTTTCTCCTATAGCAGCCTTCAAACGGGATGAGGATTAAGAGACAACAAATTCCAACAAGCTCAAGATCATGGAAAGTAAAAGGAGATTAGAAGATCACAAAAGAGCTCACAATTCCATTGAGTTTTGATGTAGGAGAAAGGTAATTTATTATGACTAATGTGCAACAAGTGACTAAAAAATTGGGCAATGGGAGTACCACCAATGCAAATACACAATGGAAGTTGCAAAGCAACTCCTATCACTACTATACTAACAGTATACAGCTAACTAACTAGCAAATAGAAACACTAGTGATACAAATACAAAAGAATGTCAAGGATACAATGTATATGTCAAGGAATTCTAGAGGTAGAGGTAGAATGAGAAGAGAAAGAGGATGTCTCTCCATCTGAGTCATCTATCATTGTGGAGAGACCAAAGCAGTATCTAATGATGTCATGTGGATATTTTTGGGTCCAAGGAGGCTTGGTAGTTTAATTTTTTTAGGTGGGAGAGGATCCTAGACTAATGAGTCCCATCATTCCTAACACCCAAGGTCAAAGGGAAGAGTCTATGAATTGAAGGTTGGTTGCTAGGGTGGACCTAGGGAATAGTGTGCTCTAGGTGAGTTCCAACCTTTGGACCTCCTAGTCCTACTCAACTTACTGGCTTTGAGGGATCTAAAACCGAAGCTCCCCAAGAGTCTCATGGAGGTTGATCAACCCAACAAATGGGGTCCAAAAGAAGTTCAAGGTCTCACAAATCTAGTGTCTAAATTTATTTGGGCCTTGATATGTTTTCTTCCACTGACAAACATGACAACAAGGAAGAAGTGAGTGATATTATTGGTGGCATCATGGAGGGGAGGACCACGCAAGGTCCATATCTGTGCCCTAAGACCTCCCACATGAAAATATCTAGGCACATCCATCGTTGGAAGTAGAAGAAGGTTGAAGAGGGAACCTCTTGAGCTTTAACAAAGGCACTAAAATTGTCGTTTAATCTCATAATAGATGAGACATTTGAAAATGAGGTGCTCCTCTAACTTGGTATCCTATAAATGACATAGTAGGAAATTTCTTTACAAGCATGTGGTGTGGTGATATTTCTTGACTTGACTAATGGTAGCCAAATCTACACTGACCAAGGGGGATCCTGAGGGTGTGCATCCAATGTCTATGCTAATATCGCAAAGCCTCCAAAAACTAGCAATGACATAGTCCAGGGGGGTTGTGGTGGAAATATCCTCTATAGTAGAGAGTTAGGTTGGGTTACCTATCTCTAAGAATGTAGAGTCTCCTAGGGTTCATACTCTATGAAGGAAAGAGATGAAGATGGCCTCAATAGGAAAATAATGGTGGCCTCGAACTCCACTAGGACTATGGATAGGGGAATTTGTGTGTTTTCAATGGATGGTGAGTTGTGATAGAATGGTTTGGACTCTCTCTATCCCAACCTAGTAAGATTAAAGTGGGATAGGTCCCTAGATATTAAAGCCATATAGGACAATGGATTTGATGATCATATCCAAGATGTTCATATTGGAAGAAATACCCTAAAAGTAAGTTGAAAGCACTAACATTTGAGATGAGAAAGGGAACTGTATCAAAGACCTTTAATACATGGATGTGGAGTGACATAAATAGATTTGGAGGCACTTTAGTGACATCACCAATTTTTGTACTAACTATTGGGAAGGTGGTCCTTCCAAGAAAATCAAATTACAATTTTTGGCTCATTAGAGCATGCACATGCAAGGAAAATTGTAGATGTTTCCCAAAAATCCCCTCCTTTGTACAATAGGAACATTCAAACCATAGAAACAAGCTTAGTATTGTTACATAAAGTAACAAGTTGGTTTCCACAACAAGACCCACTCATGTTTGTGTAACGTTTAGCCAAGTAAGCACCTCAAAGAGCATGCCATAACAAATTATGTCCTTATATCTAGTCCAAAATGTTTGAGGCATCCATAACAGTACCATTAGACACGAGCATGAGGTAGAGTAAGTTTAGGGTAACTTAGATGTTGCAATTTGGTGGTTGTCACAACATGTTGTGGACATCACTCCTCAAAAACCTGTCAAAGAACAAAAACACTAAAATTACACCATTGCAAGACCCCATTAGCCTCAATTCTTTAAATTCTGTAAACAAAAACCTCTATTACTAGAAATCGAGGGAGAAATCATTTCCAAAAACCTCTATTACTGGAAATCAAGGTAGAAATTGCTACAAGAAATATCTATTACTGGAAATCAAGAGTGAAATCACTGCCAGAAACCTCTATTACTGTAAATTGAGGGCGAAATTACTGCCAAAAACCTCTACTAGAAATCAAGGGAGAATTCATTTTTCTCTACTCTCCTTTATTAATATGGAGGGATAATGTTTTGTAGTTATTATGTGTTGAATAAATAGTGGAAAATCTATTAAATTATAAAAAATCATGTCCATATAAAAAATCACCCATTAGATATTTCAATCCCTCTTAATTTCTCCCATGGGATAAGATTAACCCCTAAAATTTTCCATGCTTTTTGGTTTTTGGTCATCCAAAACCACTGAGTTTGTGGTCAATCTAAAACCATCAATTTATAGAGCACTCCTTTTTACCACTTAGCAAAACACATTAGCTAACGCTAGCTTACTTGGCAAATTCAGATTGTCAAGTAGGAAATCTTCATATTTTGGGAGTTGTCCACTTCCTGTTTTCAACTATCTTTCAAAATATCCTTGGACTCACATACACCCCTTCATATTAAGGGGGGAATGTTAGAAACCTAATCCTTGTGTATTTGGTAAATTGTATGCATTATTAACCTAGTTGTCATAGGTGAGTATGAAGTGTTATCAGGACTCCAAGAGACGCTTGGAATATGAAACCAAGGGTCACATCACTGTATTATATGTATACTATCTTGATGAAAAAATAAAAATCCATGTATATCCTATATTGGGTGTTCCAACACTCTCTACCCGCAATTGGAACACCCCTCCAAGCCACTACCCCTTCAAAATTCCAACCTCCCTACAACCTCCTTACCCTCAACTATGATCCCCCTCAGGCCTCTACAGCATCAACTATGAAACACCTTCTATTTCTACCCCCTGAACTGCCACTGCACCTTTATCTTCTTCTCTCTCAACCATGACCCCCCCCCTTCATCCCCACAACCCCAACCACATACCCCTTACAATCTCCTTCCCCTCAATCACAACCCTTATGAAGCCTCTACTTTCTCAAATATGGCATTCCCATTCTAACCATTGTGACTCCACTCCACTATGGACACCTTAATGCTCCCTCCAGCATGGCCCCCCTTCTGGTTTCCACAGCCCAAATACAACCCCCCATGCCTTGCACCACCTCCTTTGTGTCCTCCACCTAATATGAACCCCACTTAGGTCATGCCAACAACTTTGGTTACCATCACTAACCCACCAACCCTTTTTATTGTTGCCCCTACCCCACCAACCTTTTGGTTGTTTCCCCTACCCATCCCCTTTTGATGTTGCTCCTGCTCTTATTAATCCACCCCCTTCAATTTTAGTTTCCTTCCACATGTCATCCCCTTCGATCCCCACCATAGCCACCTTGCAACCACTCTTTAGTTGTGAACTCCCCTCCATCCTTCACCCTTATGACCCTGCAAGCCCTCCTCAACCATGACCCCCTCCCTCCTCTAAGCTCTTTTTCCTCAACCATGATCCCCCTTCAACCCCCATTCCTTCAAGTACTACAAATACCTTTACAACCTCACTTGAGGGGGTGGGGGGAAAAGCGGGGCCACTCTCTTTAGTGATGACTAACTCCACCATGCTACCGCCTCCAACTTCCACCACCGTCTTTCATTGTTGTATGTAATTTTATAAGGCCACCCTTTCCAGTCACAGTAATCTCCACCGTGCCACCTTATTTGACCTCCATTGTCACCCTATGATCCCTCCTTAGTCATAACCTCTGCTTATAGCCTCCACGCTCACAATCCCTCCTCCAACCTCCACCCCATTCACCCCTCCAACCTCCACCCCTTAATTGTGGCCCTCCTTTTATATCCCCCCCCCACCCCTAATTGAGCCCTCATTTTAGGAAGCACATGTATGTAGGGGGAACCCTCTCTTCCTGGGACCACCTTCCCCTTGTCGACCTCTCTATCCTTTTCCACCACCACCCCAAGGGGACCCCTTAACCATGCTACACCAACCCTCTATACCCTCCCCTCCCTCGAGGTCCCACTCATATAATTGCACCCACTCCAATTCCATGCCCCCTTAATTTCCCCCCACTTCTCTACACGTCCCCCCCCCAGTCGTTTACTACATGATCCCCTATATGATTACTAACCCCTCCACCCCAACTATTTTTACTATTTCTCCCCTTACCACCTACCCATGTCTCCTATCTCCTCTCCCTCCTTGCAACCCCCCTCTCCATCTCTCTTAATTATAACCTTCACCCCCTTAACTAATCCCTACGCACATAAAATATTATGACCCCTCCATCATGACCATGCAATTTCCCACTCCAACTTGGCATCGCCTCTAACCCCTCAATTACAACCCCCTCCACCCCCTTAATTGTGTGTGCCCCTCGACTCTCAAGCCTATACCACCATGGGATCTCTATGATCTCTACCCTTGACTACAACACCCACTCTAGTTGCGCCACCATTTTTAGTGGCAACCTTGTGCCCCACCACCCCCTTTGGATACCTCAACTTCCTTTGGCCATGATTTCCTTTGCTACCGCCACCCTAAATCCTCCCCTCGCCCCCCTCCCTTAATTACATGATCCCCACTCCACTCCCTCCTCCCACTCCCACTCCCCCTCCTCCTCCTCC
>LPNX010059288.1:823569-836263 GCA_001517045.1 Pseudotsuga menziesii
CCATCTCTATCTCAACCTAATCCTCCTCCTCCTTCCCCTCCCCCTCATTGTTACCTCCTACTACTCCTCTCCCTCCCCATGATCCTCCTCCTCCTCCTTGCCTCTGTAACATACCCAAATAACCTACATAATAATAATAATAAAATCTTTATATAAAATATATGCCATTAGTAATAAACCCTTGTATTCATTCTCTGTCATGCATTCACCCTAACAGCAATACACAGGATTCAAAACGCAAACAGGGTTTTTATCCTAACTCCTTAGCTGGTTTGAAATTAAAAACTTAAGTTTAAAAGTTTTTCCGCAATAGGCTTTCCACAACTAAAAGGTCTTTCTTGCAAATGAAAGTTCCCTTCTGCAACTAAAAGGTCCTTTCCGCAAATGAAGAGTCCCTTCCGCAACTAGGAGATCCTTTTCGCAACTCTGCTTCCCCAATGTAGATCGCAGGTTATGAAACCTCATATTACTTTATATTTTCTCTTTCGCTTTCCATCTTCCACATTCCACAATTGTGGATTGCAGAAATCTTGTATTTTCTTTATATTTTCCTTTTCTACTTTCCACTTTTTGCATTCCAGATTCTACAATCCGTAATGTGGAAAGCCCATATTTCCTTATATTTTCCTTTTTCACTTTCCGCATTCTACAATGAAGATTGCATATTGCAAAAACACCATAATTTCTTTAAACTTTTCTTTCAATTTCCACATACTGCATTCCGCAATGCGGATTGCAAAAACCCCATAATTTCTTAAACTTTTTTTCACTTTCCACATTCCGAATTCCACAATGCTGATTGGGGAAACTCCATAAATTATTAAATTTTTCTTTCCCTTTCCGCATTCTGCATTCTGCAATGCAAATTGTGGATTACGAAAACCCCATAATTTCTTACTTTTCTTTCACTTTCTGCATTATGCATTCCACAATGTGGGTTGCGGATTATGGAGACCCCATAATTTCTTAAAATTTTCTTTCACTTTCCGCGTTCCGCATTCCGCAATGCAAATTGCGGATTGCGGAAACCTTAAAATTTTTACGATTTTCTTTCTGCTTTTCGCATTTCCGCAATACGAATTGCAGGTTGCAAAAAGCTTAACATTTTTATGATTTTTATGCTTCCACAGGCCTTTTGGATGAAGGTTCATACTTGGTTTTCTCTATGTTTTCTTAGGTAAAACCAAGGAATAACAACCTTCAATGGCTTCGTAGCCTTAGGTTGAGTTCTTTACTTAAAACAAGTTTCATGCTTAGGAGGTCATAGTGGGGTGTACTAGCCAGTTTCCTAAGAAACTATAGCTGCCACACTTTCTTTCACAACCTTACCATTCATCCAAGGACGTACAATATCCCACAGGGGATTCACTGGATTGGAATGGGTTTAAACCCTAGACAACACTTAGACTTCCTACGGGGGTCCCTTACACTGGTCCTTAACAGTAGAGCAATAAAGCATCCAAGAACTCACTACAGAAACATTATTACACTAATACTAAGACCATATGACCAAGGACCAGTCCCAGTCTCTTAGAACAGAGCATGGGTGTTATACCACTAGTATACCATATAAAAATTGTAGTCATAGTTGACTAAAACATAGCAGGGAATTCACCCTTGGTAAACCATATATCAAATGCAGTCATAGTTAACTAAATCAGAGCAGGGGGTTTCCCTATTAGTAAACTCCATAAACCATGCAGTCATAGCCCTTCAAGATAGAGCATGAGTGTTATACCATTAGTAAGCCATAAAACCCATGCAAGTTGCAATCCCTTAAACCAGCGCAGGGGTATCACACCACCTCATAAGCAACACACTCATCTAGCAACAAAACTAGTATTATCATTTTATGGATATTGAAACACACATTCAGACACATACATATATATATCCTGAATTCAAAAGACTTGTGATAACATAAACACAATAATGGAACCTGTTTGTAAAATGAGCTGCAATGAAAAGGGAACAGCCATGTTCCACCCAACCGTACATTAGGCACAGATGTTCTCTACCCTCAATCACCCCCGAGCTAAACTATGCATGCCGAGAGCGGTGACATCCAATCTCAGGTACAGTTCTCCAGTGAGAAATATCTTGCCTAACACAGAGTGCTCATGCAATAAGTATTTCTTCTGGTAATTCCTAACAAAGAGTTCTCACACGATAAGAGTTCAATCCTTTCCCTACATACTCAGCAACGTCCTGCCTCCACCCATATGCTTCCTTTTTATAGTTTTGTTTTTTTGCCTAGGTATTTTGCAGCTAATGGTGAATTCCTCATGGCATTTCTGCTGCCCACTACACCCCTGATTCCTCCAGGTGTGTCCCATGCCATACTGACATTCTCACACCTGGTGTAACCTCCCTGAGATGGGCTCTTCACGTTCCCCACTCTCTCATGCATAGTTTCCTCTTCAACATGGTTGTCCCCATCATTCACATTTTTTATTAAAAGCATAATGTTTCAGTTACATCTATCCTCCATGGACCAGTTGGTGGTTTCCAGAACCAGCCAATCTCATTAAACAAATAAAAATATTACAAAAATGTTTATCTGTAGGGGGATATTACATCCTCTCCCCCTTATGGCAACACTATCCATAGTGTTCTTAGTATTCTTCCATACATTATGGAAATAAACATGGGTACTTATTCTGCAAAACTTCCTATAATTCCCAGGTTGCCTCCTCCGTACTAAAGTTCTTCCATTGCACCTGAACCCGAGCGACGACCTGGTTCTGAAGTACTATTTATTTCCTGTCCAGAATGCGTAAAGGTTCCACTTGAAATTCTCCTTCTGGTTCCACCTGCACCACATTCCAGACAATGATATGAGTGGAATCATGTATGTATTTCTTTAGTAATGAAATATGGAAAACATTATGAATTCTTAAGTGAGCAAGAAGAGCAAGTTTGCATGCCACAGGTCCAATCCTTTCCAATATTTGAAAGGGTCCGCAAAATCGTGGTGCTAATTTGGTACAACTTCCCAATTTAAGGGATCTCTTTTTGGGTTTGACTCGAAGGTAGACATGGTCTCCGACAAAAAACTCTTTGTGTTGTCTTTTTAAGTCAACGTAACTCTTTTGGCGATCTTGTGCCACTTTCAAGTTCTTTTGTACCTCTCGAATAGTTTTTTCCATGTCTTGTAACATTTCAGGTCCTATTATCAGACGATCCATGGGGCTATCCCATCTAACAGGGGTAGTGCATTTTTTCCATACAGGATTTCGAACGGGCTCATTTTTGCTAAGGCCTGATAACCATTATTGTATGCAAACTCTACTAGGCGCAAATAGTCATCCCACTTAGTGGGTTTTTCCATAACATACATTCTTAGCATGCCTCGATGACTTGATTTGTTCATTCAGTTTGTCCATCTGTTTTAGGGTGGTAACTTGTGCTAAAGTTTATCTTGGTTTCTAACCCTGCAAACAGTGATTTCCAAAAGTTTGATGTAAACTTAACATCTCGGTCAGAAATTACCATCTTTGGTACTCCATGAAGTTGAAACATTTCTTTCAAGAATATCTCTGCAACATTGACAGCTTTATAAGTTGACTTCATAAGAATAAAATGAGCATACTTGCTTAACTTATCCACTACAACCATAATTGAATCATGTTGTTTTTGTGTTAAAGGAAAACTTGTGATAAAATCCAAGGATATTACCTCTCATTTCCATTCAAGAATTGGAAAAGGTTGTAACAAACTTGTTGGGTGTTGATGTTTCGCCTTCACCTGTTGACATTCCAAGCATTTACATAGATAATCAATTACGTCTGCTTTTAATATGGGCCAAAAGAATTGTTTTCTAATGGTTGTTATCATCTTTTGATAACTAGGGTGTCCTGCATAAGGGGGTTTGTGAACCTCATTTAGAATAAACAACTTTACATATGCAACATCAACCATGTATATTCTCTCATTAAACTAAATTAACCCTTTCTGGTCTACTCATAATTCTGTTCCATTTAAATTTACCTCATCCTTTTGTATCTTGTTTAGTAAATTTATATAGTCAACATCCTGTATGCTAGTTGTTTTTATTCTACTCAAAATATGACTTTCTGGGTGGCTCATAGTGATCTCATACACTTCATGAGTTCTTTGACCGAGTGCATCAACCACCCTATTTTCCTTACCTTTGATATGCTTTACCTCAAAATCGAATTCACTTAAGAAGGCCACTCATATTGCTTGCCTAGCATTAAGTCCAGGCTGAGTAAACAAACTCTTGACACAAGTGTTATCTGTTAATAAGAGTAATTTATTTCCTAACAGGTAGTGACGCCACATTTTTAAGGCATGCACTACTGCTGTCAATTCTAGATCATGTGTTGCATAATTTCGTTCATGTTCTTTCAATTTACAAGATTCGTAACATACTACATGCCCTTCTTGGGATAATACTCCCCACAATCCCTCCTTACTAGCATATGTACAAGCTGTATAATCTTTATAGGGGTCAGCCACTTTTAATATTGGGGCCATGGTTAATAATCTTTTTAGATTTTCAAAGCTCTCTTGACACTTCGAGGACCATGCGAATTTTACTCCTTTCCTTTGTAAGGAAGTAAATGGAGTAGGCTATCTTTGAGAATCCTTGGATAAACCTCTGATAGTAACCGGTGAGTCCATGAAAGATCGAATGTCAGCGACATATTTAGGAACCGACCATTCTAAAATTGTCTTTATCTTCTGCGGATCTACCACAATCCATTTTTCTAAGATGACATGTCCTAAGAATTGAATTTCTTTCTTAAAGAAATCACATTTCTCGAATTTAGCATACAGATGGCGATCTCTTAGGATCTGTAGTATGATTCTCAAGTGTTGTTGATGTTATTCTTTCGTTCTTGATTATATCAGGATATCATTAATGAATATTAAAACAAACTTATCCAAATACTTGTTAAAAATATTATTCATTAGACACATGATAGTAGCAGGGGCAATGGTTAAGTCGAGAGGAATTACTACAAATTCGTAGTGCTCGTATCGGGTCCTGAAGGTTGTTTAATTAACATCTTCTTCCTTAATCCTAATCTAGTGATAACCAAACCACAAATCTAACTTGGAGAATATTTTAGCTCCCCTACCTGATTGAACAGATCGTTATTCCGAGGCAGAGGATACTTGTTCTTAATGGTCACTTTATTTAGTTGTTTGTAGTCTATGCACAGTCGTAAAGTCTCGTCCTTCTTTCTAACAAATGAAATTGGTGCTCCCTAGGGCAACACACTGGGTTTGATGTAACCCTTATCTAGCAGTTCTTGTAACTGGATTTTCAATTCTGTTAACTCATGAATTCTCATTCGATAAGGTATTTTTGATATCGGTGTAGATTTGGGTACAATTTCAATGGAGAAGTCTATTTCTCGTTTAGGAGGTAGCCCTGGAATTTCTTCTAGGAACACATCCATAAATTCTTAAGACTGGATTGTCCTTTATCTGTGTTTGATCTTTATTAAGGATCAGGTCAATGGCCCACACCACATAAAGGTTACAGCTTTTTCTCAAACACTTCTTTAACTGCATGGCAGAAATTTTTCTCAAGAAGACAAGTTTACTAATACCTTCTATCTTTCTAATAATTTGATCCTCAGCCACCTACGTAAAGGTTTTATCAAAACAATTTAGTATTACTGTATACTTTTCTAACCGGTGCATGCCAATACTCATATCATATGACCCTAGAAGCAAAATATTCATATTAATCCTAGTCACATGATCCTGTATTTTAACTTCACAATCAGCAATAAATTCAGTTACCTTCCTCTTTGCTCCAATGGCCAGTTGGACTGACCAAGGTTTTGTATGCCTTACCTTGGCAAGCTGGCAAACCTCTATCATTCTAGGAGTGAGGAAACTTAAGGTAGCCCCTAGATCAATTAGTATAGAAATACTTTAGTTAGAAATAGTACCTTCAATCTCTACAATTGCAGATTGATGATCTCCCTATCGATCTTCAAGGGCTTCATTAATTCGGTGGAAGCTTTTTCCAACTTCCCCAATTGTGGAAGCTTTTTCCAACTTCCCCAACTGTGGAAGCTTCTTGAAAGTTGTGAACAGTATTGTTTGTTTCCTTGAGGCAAGGGAAATTTCTTATTAAATGTGGCTCTCCACATTCCCAACACTTCAAGGGTTCTTTAGGGGTTCCAATGGTCCCTTTGGGTCCAAGGTTTATAGGCTTATTACTCTTTTGTTGGAGTTGCTCGTTTCTATTGTAGGAATTTCCTTGTGGGTCCCTTGGCATATTTCTGAAGGGTGGTGGTTGGAAGCCCTTATTCCTCTAGTAGGACATTTCTTGCTTCTTATCCTTCCATGCCTTGGATATGTCATTCCTTTGCTTATATTGTTCAAAACACAATATGACCCTCCTTAGCACTTCATCTAAGGTCCTTAGGTTATCAAACTCAATCTGATATTTGTAATATTGTTGCGGATAGCTTAAGAATCGTTGAACCTTCACCTTGTCTTCCCTAATATAAGGCATGAACCGTAGCATGTCCAAAAGTTTTTTGATGATGTCCTTCGTAGTCATTTCACCGAGTTTCAATTCATAAAAATTTGTTTGTCTTTTTCTTGTAATAGCTTTCTGGCAAATACTGCTTCTTGAAGAATCTATTGAACTCATGCCATTCCAGGTGCTTCTCCTTTAATCCATGGGAAATATTTAGGTCCTACCACCAAATACTAGCCTTTCCCTTCAGGTTGTATACTGCCACCCTTACTTTCATGTTATTGGACTAATTATAAATCTGGAAATACTTTTTAATGTCTAGCAGTCAGGCTTCCGCTTCTTCCCTGGTCTTTAATTCCCTGTCGAAGCTGGTTGGCTTGATTTTTTTTAAATTCCCCTTCCAGGTGGTCAATCTTCTTTTACCTATAGGTTTGACCTAATTTTCTGACCCTTGGGTATCATTCGAGGAGCTACCATCTCCTTCAACATCCCCTCCATTCTCCCGGTTCTTCTTTGTCTCGGTTCGTTGCTCCTTCTTGTTGTTCCTCTCATGCATGCTTTATAGCAACATCTCGTTGATCTCTGGTTGTTTTTCCTGTGTGCCTTTTTAAGCTGCTCATTTTTTGTTTTAAATCTCTGCATTTCTATGATCAAATTCTTCATTGTTTCCAGTACTTGACTAGATTTCAAATGTTCTCTTCTTGGTTGCATCATGTGGGGTGTTGGTACACTTTCTGTAGTCAGATCTTCATTTTCATTTCGTGAATCCATTGTTGTACCCTGTTACAAAACAATTATGTTTGTACACAAAACATTCCAGCACAACTCATTATGATCTGAACAAAGTTTCCCATAATTCAACGGAACTGGATGTTCCCAAAAGGCGACAGGGTTGAAACCTGGCTTTGATACCATATGTAACATACCCATATAACCTACATAATCAACAAAAAATTTCTTTATATAAAATATATGCCATTAGTCATAAACCCTTGTATTCATTCTCTGTCACAGTCGTAAAGTCCCGTCCTTCTTTCTAACAAATAAAATTGGTGTTGCCTAGGGCGACACACTGGGTTTTATGTAACCCTTGTCTAGCAGTTCTTGTAACTGGATTTTCAATTTGGTTAACTCATGAATTCTCATTTGATAAGGTATTTTTGATATCGGTGCAGATTTGGGTACAATTTCAATGGAGAAGTCTATTTCTCATTTAGGAGGTAGCCTTGGTATTTCTTCCGGGAACACGTCCATAAATTCTTAAGACTAGGTAGTCTTTTATCTGTGTTTGATCTTTATTAAGGAGCAGGTCAATGGCCCACACCACATAAAGGTTACAACTTTTTCTCAAACACTTCTTTAACTGCATGGCAAAAAAATTTCTCAAGGAGACAAGTTTACTAATACCTTCTATCTTTCTAATAATTTGATCCTCAGCCACCTACGTAAAGGTTTTATCAAAACAATTTAGTACTACTGTATACTTTTATAACCAGTCCATGCCAATAATCATATCATATGACCCTAGAGGCAAACTATTCAGATTAATCCTAGTCACATGATCCTGTATTTTAACTTCACAATCAACAATAAATTCAGTTACCTTCCTTTTTGCTCCAATGGCCAGTTGGACTGACCAAGGTTTTGTATGCCTTACCTTGGCGAGCTGGTAGACCTCTATCATTCTAGGAGTGAGGTAACTTAAGGTAGCCCCTAGATCAATTAGTATAGAAATATTTTAGTTAGAAATAGTACCTTCAATCTCCACAATTGCAGATTGATGGTCTGCCTGTCGATCTTCAAGGGCTACATTAATTCAGTGGAAGCTTTTTCCAACTTCCCCAACTGTGGAAGCTTCTTGCAAGTTGTGAACAGTATTGTTTGATTCCTTGAGGCATTGGAAATTTCTTCTTAAATGTGTCTCTCCACATTCCCAACACTTCAAGGGTTCTTTAGGGGTTCCAATGGTCCCTTTGGGTCCAAGGTTTACAGGCTTATTACTCTTCTGTTGGAGTTGCTCGTTTTTGTTGTCGGAATTTCCGTGCAGGTCCCTTGGCATATTTCTGAAGGGTGGTGGTTAGAAGCCCTTATTCCTTTGGTAGGACATTTCTTGCTTCTTATCCTTCCATGCCTTGGATATGTCGTTCCTTTGCTTATATTGTTCAAAACACAATATGACCCTCCTTAGCACTTCATCTAAGGTCCTTGGTTTATTGAACTCAATCTGATCTTTGTAAGATTGTCGTAGGCAGCTTAAGAATCGTTGAACCTTCACCTTTTCTTCCATAATATAAGGCATGAACCGTAGCATGTCCAAAATTTTATTTATGATATCCTCCGTAGTCATTTGGCTGAGTTTCAATTCATAAAATTCGTTTGTCTTTTTCTCATAATAGCTTTCTGACAAATACTGCTTCTTGAAGAATCACTTGAACTCGGACCATTCCAGGTTCTTCTCCTTTAATCCATGGGAAATATTTAGGTCCTACCACCAAATACTGGCCTTTCCCTTCAGGTTGTAGACCGCAACCCTTACTTTCATGTTACTGAAGTAATTATAAATCTGGAAATACTTTTTAGTGTCCAATAGTCATGCTTCTGCTTCTTCCCTGGTATTTGATTCCCTGTCAAAGCTGGTTGGCTTGATTTTTTTACCGGCAGGTTTGACCTGATTTTCTGACCCTTGGGTATCATTCGAGGAGCTACCATCTCCTTCAACATCCCCTCCATTCTCCCGGGTCTTCTTTGTCTCGGTTCGTTGCTCCTTCTTTTTGTTCCTCTCATGCATGCTTTGTAGCAACATCTCGTTGATTTCTTGTTGTTTTTCCTGGGTACCTTTTTAAGCTGCTCATTTTCTTCTTTAAATCTTTGCATTTCTATGATCAAATTCTTCATTGTTTCCAGTACTTGATTGGCTTTCGAATGTTCTCTTCATGGTTGTGTCGTGTGGGGTGTTGGTACACTTTCTTTAGTCAGATCTTCATTTTCATTTCGTGAATCCATTGTTGTACCCTGTTACATAACAATTATGTTTGTACACAAAGCATTCTAGCACAACTCGTTATGATTAGAACAAAGTTTCCCATAATTCAACTAAACTGGATGTTCCCAAAAGGTGACAGGGTTGAAACCCAACTTTGATGCCATATGTAACATACCCATATAACCTACATAATCAACAAAAAAATTTATTTATATAAAATATATGCCTTTAGTCATAAACCCTTGTATTAATTCTCTATCACACATTCACCCTAACACCAATACACATGATTCAAAATGCAAACAGGGTTTTTATCCTAACTCCTTAACTGGTTTGAAATCACAACCTTAAGTTTAAAATCTTTTCCACAATAGGCCTTCCGCAACTGAAAGGTCCTTCTTGCAAATGAAAGTTCCCTTCTGCAACTAAAAGGTCCTTTCTACAAATGAAAGAGTCCCTTCCACAACTAGTAGGTCCTTTCCGCAACTCCACATCCGCAATGCAGATTGCGGGTTGCATAAACCTCATATTAATTTATATTTTCTCTTCTGCTTTCCGCTTTTTGCCTTTCGCCTTCCGCAATTGCAGATTGTTGAAATCCCATATTTGCTTTATATTTTCCTTTTCTACTTTCTGCTTTCCGCAATGCGGATTGTGGATTGTGGAAAGCCCGTATTTCCTTATATTTTCTTTTTTCACTTTCCGCATTCCACAATGTGGATTGTGGATTGCGAAAATCCCATATTTCCTTATATTTTCCTTTTTCACTTTCTGCATTATGCATTTCACAATGCGAATTGTGGATTGTAGAAACCCCATAATTTCTTTAAACTTTTCTTTCACTTTCCGCATTCCACGTTTTGCAATGCAGATTGTGTATTGCGGAAACCCCATAATTTCTTAAACTTTTCTTTCAATTTTCGCATTTTGCATTCTGCAATGCGGATTATGGATTGCGGAAACTCCATAATTTCTTAAACTTTTCTTTCCTTTTTCCACATTCTGCAATGCAGATTGAGGATTACGATGACCCCATAATTTCTTAAACTTGTCTTTCACTTTTTGCTTTCCACATTCCACAATGCGGATTACGGATTGCAGAAACCTTAACATTTTTATGATTTTCTTTCTGCTTTCTGCATTTCCGCAATGCAGATTGAGGGTTGCGCAAACCTTAACATTTTTATGATTTTTATGCTTTCACAAGCCTTTTGGCCGAAGGTTCATACTTGGTTTTCTCTGTGTTTTCTTAGGTAAAACCAAGGAATAACAACCTTCAATGGATTCGTAGGTTTAGGTCGAGTTCTTTACTTAAAACAATTTTCAGGCTTAGGAGGTCGTAGTAGAGTTTAGTAGCCAATTTCCTATGAAACTATAGCTACCACACTTTCTTTCACAGACTTACCATTCATCCAAGGACTAACAGTATCCCACAGGGGCTTCACTGGATTGGAAGGGGTTTAAACCTTAGACAACACTTAGACATCCCACAAGGGTCCCTTACACTGGTTCTTAATAGTAGAGCAATAAAGCATCCAAGAACTCACTACAGAAACAATATTACACTAATACTAAGACCATATGACCAAGGACCAGTCCCAGTCTTTTAGAACAGAGCATGGGTATTATACCACTGGTAGACCATATAACAATTATAGTCATAGTTAACTAAAACAGAGCAGGGAATTCACCCTTGGTAAATCATATATCAAATGTAGCCATAGTTAACTAAAATAGAGCAGGGGGTTTACCCATTAGTAAACTCCATAAACCATGCAGTCATAGCCCTTAAAGATAGAGCCTGAGTGTTATACCATTACTAAGCCATAAAACCCATGCAAGTTATAGTCCCTTAAACCAACACAAGGGCATCACATGACCTCATAAACAACAAATTCATCTAGCCTAAGAACTGGTATTATCATTTTATGGATAGTAAAGCACACATTCATAAACATACATCTATATCCTGAATTCAATAGAGTTGAGATAACATAAGCACAGTAATGGAACCTATTTGTAAAGCAAGCCGCAATGAAAAGGGAACAACCACATTCCACCCAACCATAGATTAGGCACAGATGTTCTCTGCCCTCAATCACCCCAAAGCTAAGCTATGCATGCCAAGAGCGGTGACATCCAATCTAAGGTACAGTTCTCCAATGAGAAATATCTTTCCTAACACAGAGTGCTTATATATAAAGTATTTCTTCCGGCCTTTCCTAACATAGAGTGCTCACACAGCAAGAGTTCAATCCTTTCCCAACACACTTAGCAACGTCCTACCTCCTCCCATATGCTTCCTTTTTATAGTTTTGTTTTTTTGCCTAGGTCTTTTGTAGCTAACAGCCAATTCCTCATGGAATTTCCACTGCCCACTACACCCCTGATTCCTCAGGGCATGTCCCGCGCCATACTGGCATTCTCACGCTTGGTGTAACCTCCCTGAGATGGACTCTTCATGTTCCCCACTCTTCCATGCATAGTTTCCTCTTCAACATGGATGTTCCCATCATTCATGTTTTTTATTAAAAGCATAATGTTTTAGTTACATTTGTCCTCCATAGACGAATTGGCAATTTTTAGAACCAACCAATCTCATTAAACAAATAAAAATAGTAAATCAAAATATTACAAAAATGTTTATTTGTAGGGAGGTATTACAACCTCCCTATCCCCCTCTTATGCCTCCCCACCTACACCTCCACCTAATCCTCCTCCTCCTCCTCCTCCTTTTTCCTCCTCCCTACCTCCCCCTCCCCTTCACCTCCTCCTCTGCTTCCCCCTACCCGGACTTCTTCCTCCACCTCCTCCCCCTCCTCCTCATCCTCCTCAAACCTACCTCATCCTCCACCTTCACCTCCTCCTCCCCTTCCCCCTTCATCTCCTCCTCCTCCCCCTTCCCCAGCTCCTCCTCCCCACCTTCCTTGCCTCCCACTTCCACTACTTTTTCCTACTCTTCCTCCCCTGCCTCCCCCACCACCTCCTCCCCTACACCCTCACCCTCCTACTCCATTCTCTCCTCCCTTGCTTCCTCCTCCTCTTCGTCCTGCTCCTTGCTTCCTCCCCCCCTCCTCCTTACTTCCTCCTCCTCTTCATCCTCCTCCTTGCTTCCTCCTCCTATTCATCCTCCTCCTCCTCCCATGTCGCATCCAACCCTACCCCCTCCACCCACTCCTCCACTAACTACTCCCACTCCTCTTCCTCCTCCCCCCCCCCCCCCCCCCCCCCCCCCCCCC
>LPNX010059288.1:840892-1034802 GCA_001517045.1 Pseudotsuga menziesii
AAACATACAAACATCTCTATATTACATCTAATAAATTATATATCTATTTCCTAAATTTAAATTCCTATCAAAACTAAGGAAATGGACATTGACATAGGGGTTCCATAGAGACAAAATGAAGGGGGGTTTGGATTTGAGCCACAAAGATGCACATAAGGAAATAGGGTTTGGTTTTCCATTGAACCAAACCCTACATATTAGATTCCAATCAAGGAAACAAACATAGACATAAGCAAGAGGGGTTTGGGTTTGAGCTAGAGAGACCGCAATAGAAGGAAAGAGGGTTGGGATTAGGGGAAAATTTATTTGAAATGATATAAACTAAATTAATAAATAGTTGGAGGCAACAAGGTTAAGCTAATATAAGAGATAGAAATAATGCAATTTCAATCTGTTAAAAGGAGGCGATCCAAAGCCTGCATATTAGATTCCAATAAAGGAAACAAACATATACATAAGCAAGAGGCATTTGGGTTTGAGCGAGAGAGACCACAATAGAAGGAAGGAGGGTTGGGATTAGGGGAAAATTTATTTGAAATGATATAGACTAAATTTAATAAATAAGTGGAGGTAGAAGGGTTAAACTACTATAAGGAATAGACATAGTGAAATTTTAATTTGTTGAAAGGAGGCAAGGCAAGGTTTCATCAATCTCAAGATGACTCGGGGTTTCATTGATTATCAGTTCTACTTATCCACTTATCCAACAAAGTTGAAAACAGAAAGAGAGCAGAACACAACACAGATAAATTTTCAGAAGAAAGAACGCAACACGGATAAATTTTCAGAAGAAAGAACACAACACTAGCCCTCAAGGCAAGGTTGAAGAAAGAAAAAGAGAAAAGCACAATGAAGAGTAAATGAATACCTGAATTAGAAGAAGAATAAGTCATCACATAATACATCAAATTATTCAGAACACAGTGCAGAGAAATTTCCAGAAGAAATAACAAAGCACTGGCCCTTAAGGCAAGGTTGAAGAAAGAAGAAAGAGAAAAGCACAGTGGAGAGATAATTAATACCTGGAAGTAGAAGAATAAGCAACCACATAATACATCAAATTATTTTATTGTTCAAAGGGAAATGATCTCCATGTCCCAAAATATCATTGGGAACGTAAGTCGCATCTTTGAAGTTGTTGTTCCAACATATGATAAATTAATTACCTCCATTCCAGACCTACCTTCTCCGCTACTACACACATACTTGAGCTCAAATGCCCAACCACTCACACACTCAGAGGGCCTAGGTCTAATCACTTGCAAAGACAAAGATATAGAGAGAAATGGGAAGGAGGAAAGTTGACCTCTAGCCCAGTCTTGCCTCTTCCTTTATTACCCATAGACTCAGATGCTTGACCACTCACATAGACAGAGATAGAGAGAATTGATGATGAGCTAAGTGCCATAAATTCTGCAAGGTTTATATATATAACCTTGTTCACTTTATTTTTAAGATCTCGGACTTCCTTTCAACAGATAGCTCGCCTGACATATTTTCCTTCTACTCGAACCGTTAAGAGATGAGCCCTCCTAATAGCTTTTCCTTCCACTCGAACCGTTAAGAGATGATCTAGGCGATGTTTTCTCTTTAACGGAGAAATATCAAATCGCCCTTTGCCACCCCACTCAACCTCACCCCACACCACACCAAATTAATCGAGTAAGCTTACATAATGAAATTCCAAGTTAAAGAATACTCCTCCACGATGATGGAGGCTTTCAAATTTTCATTTTTTTTCAAAGTAAAAAATAAAAAATTGTTATTTGGGTTTGGTAGGATTTTAAACTCGAAAGTAGTGTTAGATTTGCAAGTAGAAAATGTATAAGAGTGCGTGATCATCTTAGATAATTGGGAAAATATTTGGCGGAGGAAGAGCCTCCAGGATTTGGTACCCAATTGACAACCTTATTCATAATAATGTGTTCCACCAATCATTTGTACGTGTTTGAATCTCTATACTTCTTGTTGTGTTCTCAAATTTTTTATTAGATAAATGTGTCTTCAGGGTTGTGAATTCCTAAACATTACAGAGATGTAAATCTTATTTCTAACCATTTTTATATTACAATTTAGGTGCATGCAACCATTGTTGCTTTGTTTTCCACCCTATGGTGAACCCCTTTGTTCAATATATAGCCCCTTATTTGGTGAGGTTCAAGTCCACCTTTGGCTTACTTTACTCTTATAAGATTGTTGGCTATCAAGGTCAAGGATTGTTTTGATTTGTGAATAAAGATGAAGTATTTTTAACTTGGGTAAAGGAGGTATTGGCTACATATATAAAGTATCTCTATATTTTTTTTCCATTTTTGCATTGAAATGGTAGATCTCTATCAACCGCCCCTCCCAACTTAGTGTCATTGTTAATGTTGATTATATTTCTGAATTGAGGTTGATATTTATTGTTTGGTTTTACATGAAGACTTATATTGGTATCCAAGCCTCGTTTCTACATGTGATGTTATGCCGAGGAAAATAGGGTTAACATGTTTAAAATCATAAAATGATGCCAATTGATATTTCCATAAAATGTGGTGTTACAGAAAACATTTAGATTGGATCTTATTATTTTCATGAAGAAGTTGAAACCTATATAGCTCCTTTTAAAATCATTTTGTTATATATTTTCTCGATTATATTAATAAATTCTAGGCAGACCTTAATATCTCCAATAATGAAATTCAAACATATTATATTGCTAAACTTATTTAATTGCGCCGAGAGGCGCTCTACACCCCAGTATGGGGGAGATCTTGTAAGCTTATGTAACGTTCCTCATGTAACATTCCTCTTGTAAATGTGGCCATAAAAAATAAAAATTTTAATTATCCTCCAAAATAAATGTCAGCCACAAAAACAACCTAATATGGGGGAGATGTTGTAATGTTCCTACCTAACAAAACAATAAAAAATAAAAAAAATTGATTATGAGCCAAAAAAATGTCGTTAGAAAAACAACACAATATGGGGGAGATGTTGTAATGTTCCTTCTTAACAAAATAATAAAAAATAATAAATTGAATTATCCACAAAAAAAATGTTGGTTGTGCACATGGTTTTAAAACCATGTGCAAGGCCTCCTAAACAACCCATGGTTTTATTGTACATGATTTATAAGGGCCTTGCAAATGGTTTTGAAACCATTGCAAGGCCTCCTAAACAACCCATGGTTTTATTGCACATGGTTTAGGAGGTCACTGCAAATGGTTTTAAGATCATGTGCAAGGCCTCCTAAACAACCCATGGTTTTAGGAGGGCCTTGCACATGGTTTTAAAACCATGTATGGGGGAGATGTTGTAATCTTCTTTCCTAACAAAATAAAAAATAATATAAAATATCATATGTTGGCCATAAATAGTATTAAATATTAATAATAAAAATATTATATGTCGACCTTAAATAAAAAGGTGTCTTTTGGTCTGAATCACACCAAAGCTTATAGTTGAGTGCAATACTTAAGAAGAGGTTTACACCTTCAAATATTTGATCCCTCTCGGCGCTTGATAGAGCCTAGGATTTGGGTCTATGCTGGTAGAAACTACAACCAGGATTATATGTGTGTGTGTGTATAGTTCATGTTTCGTGTGTTCATTACTAAAATGATTTCAACTATGGAACTATTCATTAATAAAGCTGCCAAGTCTCTCAGTAACAACACGTTTTATTGTTTAGAGTTCCTACACCAATACCCACAATCTCATTTTCCAATCTGAAGTTCCCACATCAATATCTGCAAGCATATATATGTATTTCTCTTTGTATTTTTCAAGACGGGTACATACTTTTCCCTATTCCTATGCATCACATGGTCTCATGAATAAATATGTTGCATTGATTAAATTATTGTTTAAATATAGGGATCTAAAACATAGATACTTCACTTTTGTACTTCAGTGTGTAAATGATGAGGTCTAATTCTAGCTTCTCTGTGTTTTTCTATTTCTCGGCTTCCAAGCATTGAATATCATTAATTCTTCACTTTGACACTACGCCTAATAATTCAATTTTCAATGTGAAACAATTCCATTTATAAAGGATGACATATAATTGGTTCAATATTTATAAATTATTCCCATAATTAACATTGCCTTATTATTTATGAAAGCTATGATGTTTTAATCCTGAAGCCATATATACAGTCTTGTGCATATGGCATTGCATATAGAAGAATTCAACTCATATAGAAGGTGTATTTTGATCCATATTTATAACTATTACTTGGCATGTGTGTGTTGCACCAAGCACATTCATCTGTTTTCATAGTATTTTATACTTTGTTAGAGGTTGAGTTGAGACAACAAATGTTGGTGTACTGCCCATTTATGATTTTCTATATTTGGTTTATAATTTATATATTTTGATATTAAATTAGTTAGAACAAGTCTGTATTTTTTAAGTTGGATTCTCTGCACAACAATGTCATAGAACTAGTGATTACACACTGCAAAGATTGTATTTAGTGTTCACAACCACTTGCCTTGTCTTTTGATTCTTATGCCAAAAGGGTTCTCTTCAAAGTAGGGAACATTAACAAGTCAATTGCATCTCAGCTATGATTGAAAATGATAAAATAACAATTGCATTATGTAATGTCATCTATTGTCCTTGATTGTTTTGTAAATTTGAACAACTCTACTTCCTTATTTTTTATTTTTTCTTTGAATTACTCAACACCTAGACAATAGATTTTTTCATCTCTATTTTTTAATACAAAATATTTTTAATTAAAAAACTCTTATACTATAGGCAATGTTTGTCTGAGAAAAGAGTCATTTTATCTCAATAAATTTTACATGTCATTTGGGGCAGGTCCAACTTTCTTCTTCACATCCCCACTGCAAGTGGGGTTGCATCACCTAGAAGTGTTATACTAGAATATTAAATTGGACAATGCATGCCCAATTTGGTAGTTAAGAGTCTAAGACAAATCAATATGTTGCAGCTTTCAATCAAAACAAGTATCTCAAGACAAATTCAAAATCGGTGTTCTATGTTTCAAAGGTATAATATTTCTTTTTTATTATATATGGTCCAAGAAGAAGTGGTATTCTATTTTGGTTGCATGACATACTTTTGTTTGATTAGCCCATTCTGAATTCATTGTATTTCATGCTTCCCAATTAAACTGCTATTTGATATTTGTGTTTTAACTTCAAATTCTAGTTATAGTGGGGACATTGGAGTGACCAGTTGGTAGTAGAAAACAAGTTTTTCGAAGTAGTAATAAAGTGGTGTTGGGACCTTCTTATTCTAGGCCAATTCATGTGGAGATATTTAACTCGAAGTCATATGACTTAGATCCAAGAATGACTTCGCAAGGTGAAGAGTAGGACTCAGACTAAGGGAAAAAATGGAATTCACAAAAATAGATCTAATTAGTTTCCTTATGAATTAAGGCAGCAATCATCTTGGAGAGTTGATTCCAATGGTAACATTAACAATTTGCATTAAAAATATGAATCATCCAAAGTGAAGTGATTGGGTAACACACTGCATTTACTCACTTGTAATTTTTCTGCTTGATTATGCTTTGCAGTTGGTTTATGGAATTTTGGCACAAATGAACTGATGGTATAGGTGTATGGCCTGGGGAATGTATGGTTGTGTATTGGTGTTTTAGAATCAAATTGAATAAATATATGGTTGTAGCTTTTCCTTGATTCAATATCTCTCTTGGCGATCGATCGCCAACATTTGCATTATTTTACTCGGTACCTTACATTTCTCTAGTGAGGCAACTAGAACAGTGGTTAAGCCTTTTATCACTTGTTGCTTGCCTTGCCTTGATTTTATAAACTATTTATAATGTCATTATGCCATGCAAGTCCCATAAAGTCCTTGTTAGATTTTCTTAAGATCTAATTATATTATCTAGGATCTTTATCTGAAAGAATAACAAGTACAACAAAATGCATAAAATGTAAAAGATGCACAAGACACAAAGATTTTCATCGGGGAAACCATAAAGGAGAAAACCCCGCAAACCTCTTCAGAATAGTAAGATGATCAAAAGCAGTAATAAGAAATGTTCAGCAGCTATCTTTCTCTCCTCCTATGACTGTCTCTCTCTCTCTCAAACGTCTCAGAGAGTGTGTGAGGTGTGTATAAATGAGGGAGAGCGCCTCCCTATTTATACGCTTTCAAGTCACTGACCAAATATAAGACTTGAGCCTACATGTCATTTCACATGGGGCCCACTTCTCCTAGAGAGACCATAATTACATATTACATGATGTTAGACTGGGGACTATTGCCCCGACTTACAACGGAGGTTGTACCTCAAGATCTAAACACAATTTAGACATCATGTAAAGGGGTAACACACATCCCCAATGGGAGTACAACAACATACAATGATAAATACATCATAATATCTTATGAAGTTACAAATACATCAGCAATCCTATCTTGACTTTTTCGTGTTCCAATTCAAATTCGAGATAAAGATAATACTATAGATTCGGTTTGCCCCCTTTCGGATGGAGTGAAATAGCACTGCATAGTAAAGAAAAATAATGTTATAACATAGCCCGATGTTTGAGTTCTATGGAGGTTACAAACAACACCTCTAATTTGGTGAAGCAGCCTGGTTTACCCTTGGAATTGTGGTATATTCTATAATCTTGGCTATAGGAAATGTATAATTTTTGTTAAGATAGACCATCATGCAAGATCTTTGATCATGTTCATCAGGGGAATATCCGAGTAGTTATTATCTATGCAACCATAATGGCCACACTCACACTATTTGCAACTTCACTATCACAAAACAATGACCACATTCATGAATTTCCAACATTGATGTTTTTCCATATATAGATATAAATTCAAATCACATAAGCAAAAGTGATTTTGGAAAACAAAGCAAAGTAAAATATGGACACATAAAGATTCCATTGCAACCAACATTGCAAAGTGAAGGAAATCTAACACGTGTTACATTTCCTTCTAACACAAGCATTATTGAATCACCAACAACAACATCGAATCGTAAAGGAAATCTATTGCATGCTAGCTTTCCTTGTGTACCATGACTTGATTCTTCAGTTTTTATTAAGATTTCCCTCAATCCCAAATCTATTGGAAATCCATTTATACCCATTAGCCAATTTGTACTTCAAAAATCCTTTTTCTTTAGTTGCATCTCCTATCTTTCCACCATGTTTGTGACCCCATAATTCAATGTTTAGGTAAGAGGTTATCCAGGAATGAACTCAAATTATTTTCTAGAATAATTTAATTTGCAATATTAACTTGAATTTCACTTTAAGGTTTACTAAGTCTTTTGGGATCTTAGATCTAACTGTCTAAATATCGTTTGAGGCTTGAATCCCTTTCTTGTATAACCTCTTGTTAGGAACCATGATATTTCGGTAAGCAACTTTCCCTCTTGACGAATCACTTGGGATGACCATAGACAATGCTCTGTGAAAGAAAGCCCAACTTTGAATGAGTCACTTTTCTAGACCAATTTGTGTTTGATGGCCTCTTAGGTTTTCCAGATGCTTTTGGTTACAAAGGTTCCCTTCCCTTGAATGTGAGTTAAAGTATTCAATATGGCTTGCATATTTAGGTTTCTCCATATCTTGTGGTGAAGTGGGGCCCTTGAGGCGATGCATTTTTTTAGCCATCCCAATTACCCTACAACTGTATTTCAAGCCCTTGCATAATTACTTTACTAATGGCATATCCTTATATATAGTTTTGATTTGGTATGAAATAATTCCCTACTAGATTTCAATATGGACTCTAGAGATGATCATATAATACTTATTGTCTTGTGTCTCATTAATTAACAATCCATAAAACATAGCACATTAAAAGTCCATTTTTTATGGTTAGCCAAGTTGCATTAGTCAAAGCAAGCAAAATACCCACATAGAACTATATAATCTATATAGAAATCCTACACCAAGGAAAGGATCATGATTCTAAATTCCAAACAAGGCATAGATCCAAATTTTTCATTCATCCATGTGAAACCTTTATACATAGTGTACTAAGAACGAGGGTGGGGATTTACCCATTCATGCAAGATTCATTTAGTATAATAAGAGAAAAGAAGTTAAACCCCAATTGATATTTAAAAAAATCAACCCACCAAGAAATAGATAATATTCAAGGAAGTAAAGGGTTGTATGCACGATACCCTTGTACAAAAGTCATTGACAAGCTTGAAAAATTATTCATTTTGAAAAATCATAATATACATACACTAAATGCCATGGGTAGAAAAGGTGCAAAAGGGTTAGAGCGTAACCAACAAGTTTACGATGTTATGCATAGGCACATGAGTAGACATGTGAATGAATCACATGCCATTATCAAAAGAATGGAGAAGGAATAAGAGATGTTGAAACTAAAAGGTTTTAATCTAGCAAAAAATAAGAGGTTTTATTTTGACGAAATCAAGGTTGAGGATGAAACTACGGTGAAGAGTTTTGTCTTAAAATCATTATTAAGGTTTCTTCGTGTTCTTCCCTAAACAAATTTTTATCAGTTTTGACACACTGCTAGTTTGTACCATCTATTTACACAACAACGATGTTGGTATCCCTCGCTACTAAGCATCCACACATTGTAATTTTTATGTCATAGTCACTCGTCGACTTTGTGTAAGAGTCAGTGGGTGGAATTTTTCAAGCAGTGGTGATTAGACCAATTCATGGAGATTCATTAGCTTTACATAAAATATCACAAAGTTTGTGTCTTCCTGGACCTAAATACAAAAGCCAAGGGTTTCAATCACTTGGGGACACTTTGCTTACAATTTTTGTATTATAAACTTTTAGTTGTGACATAGTGGGATTATGTGATCCAAATTTGCATTATAATTTCCATGTTTGTTTTCTTGGCCTAATTGTAATTTTGGTTTTTTATTTATTTTATTAATGATTTTTTTTAAATGGTATTGGTTTGTACAGATGATCTCATCCTCGTAAATGGTGCCCAATACATGGCGGTGGGATGAGATCATCATGCATTTATTAAAATCATGGCACTACAGAAGCTCATTAATTAAGACCAAACCCTTTCAGAGAGAGTCATCCCACTAGAGTTCGAGCATAGACGGTTGATAAAGCGAGGGACTTAGTTGACTAAGTTAAAGCATTGGATCCTCCTTAAGCAAACATGATTAAATAACCAATAGAAAGGGTAGCTTCAAGACCAGGTGAAATTTATTCGACACTCTCAACAATTGTATTTGATTGAAAAGCAGTGTCAAAGGCCACATTTAGCCAAATCAAAGTCCTGTTCCAACCGCCCATCTTATGGATCTAGTTCCATGGTTGGTAGCATTGGTTCCAGGTTGATATCCAGTGCTAGAACCATTGGCAACTGTGTATTACCCAATATTGTCACTGTAGTAGTTTTTGCTACTATTGAATGAGAATTTATATGTATTTTGGTGTGTAAATTCCTAATTATACAATGCAACCACATATCATTTTCGTGAGAAGGTCACATATCCAAATTGACATGCACATAAAGACCCTGTTGGGTTTTTACAAGCTGGGCAATCTTACCCTATCGGTTAAGCACGCTTTAGTTGCTGGCTCATCATCATGCATTCATTAAAATCATGACACTGCAAGAGCTCAGTAATTAAGACCACCTTCAGGTGCTGAGAATGTCATCGATCAGGTTATGTTAAGGTAAGGTGAGGGCTACTTATTGATAACTGTAAAGAGCATAATGTTCACGACAATCTAGGGTTAATGGTGAATCAACAAGGTACCACCATTGCAAGACGTAACACACTCTGTGCCTTAAACGCTAATTTTCTGCCATGTAAAATATAGACATGTTAGCTCGACACCTTTAACAACTTTCTTAGGGTTACTTACTCGGTTATGCTTAGACGCCTTAGACGCCATGTTTGTCATCGTTTCATCATTGTATCGTCTCTTTGTGATAGGCAATCTATCCAAGGATGTGCTGTCAATTTATCATTGTACTATTTGGCCCATGAATTCAACATCTTCAAAACGCAAACATTTATAAGGATAGAGATCCAAAGAGCACTGCCCATGGCTACGTAGTCCTATAGTGGTTGTCTGTGTTTTGTTTATTGTTCATCTCGCTTTTGCTTTTGTTCCAATATTCTAATTATTAATTATTAACCATTATACGGGCCTGCTAATGGTAATAATAATATTTGTTGCTCTTGTTTAAACTTGTTACTTATAAATGGCCCCGTGAACATGCAACAAGAGAATGATAATAATAATATTTGTTGCTATTGTTTAATGAAGGAATCATTCTTTTACATTTTAAAATGTTCTTATAGAAGAAATAATAATTTACTTTGGCGAATGTTGTTCCTTTGAGAATGTTACTCTTTTTGAACTAAATATGGAAATTCATAAGTTGTTCCCTTAAGATTGTTATTCTTTTCGAACTAAATATGGAAATTCATAATAGGATTAGGTAAAAGTTGTGAAACTTTGATGCGATTGTGTTGAGAACTCTTGTCCTTCCTACTTGGAGTGAAGATGGTGCCCTGGTTCAAATTGTATTGGGGTAGTAGACAATAGAGCTCCTTTTTTGTGCACATGAAATCTTAACATTCAAAAGAAGCTTTCCACTAACATACCTCCCATTAATATTGTAACTTACCAGTACAAAATATGTATTAAATGGCCTTTTAAAATGCACATGAATTTGTCCACGTTCAAATTAACCACAATATGAATTTTCGTTCATTTTCATCAAATATATATTAGTGATAACAACCATTTAAGTTAAGTCTCACTTTATGTTTTTTTTAACAGAAACGCCTGGGTTTTGTTTTTAATTATAAAAAAAGGTTGTGGATACAAAATGCAAGATGGGTTGTCCCCTAATCAGAACATCATCCCTATCTCCTTGACCTTCCTTCTTTATCCTGAAACAGGCTCGAAATATGCCCATCCACTATGAGCTATACCTTTTAACAAATTGCCCAAGCAGTACAATACAAAAACATTACATAAAAACAAATCAGAAATTAGGGAATCCAAGCATTTTTCGCTGATGACGCTATCCTTTTCCATAACCCTGCAATCTATGACAACCCCTTTATTTACCATATAATCATCCTGTTGATTCTCTCTTCTCAAAATGTGCAAGAAAATAATGTTTTTAAATTCTTTGACTAAAGATAGAAGCATCCTATGCATCTTGATGTAAGGAGTTTTCCAATTTTTATAAATGTTTCTTGCTTCCCTGATGACAATTAGAGAGTCACCAATGACATTCATTTCCTCTATCCCCATTTCTCTAGCCAGCTCCAAGCCTTTAATTAAAGCATACCATTCTGCTCCGTTGTTTGTTGCCCTTCCTAGACCCCAGACAAACTCTTTTTGTTTGTTCCCTTCGTGATCCAAAATTACTCCGCCTACACCAGCAATACCTGGATTGCCTTTGGAGGCACCATCAAAGAACAATGTACTAATTCCTAAATTATTCCTCCACTTACTTAGATTCTCTGTGCTCATCCTATTATGCTAGCATGGAAGGCCCGACTTCAAAATTGCATTGCTTTTAGGAGAGACATTCCAAAGAATGTCTGCTAACCAAGATCTTTCATCCACCTTTAGAGGTTCATTTATTAAGTTTTTCATTCCTCTTGTGACTAGAGAGTCCGCCCATAAGTTCTTTGTTGTGTCAGATACTTTTTTAAAGCATGCTACTTTCCCTACAAATATCTCTTTATTCCTTGCATTCCATATTTTCCAGCAAACAAATATTGGGAGAGCATCCCAAGCTCTAGCAAAGTTAGGCTTTTTATTTAATGAGCCTTGGTAATAATCCTTCCAGCTAAAAAAAAATTCATACCAGTTTGTTGGCAATGTGATATTCATTTTGAGCTCTTTCAATATCTCACTCCAGACATGCTGAGTGAATTTACACTCTGTGAATAAATGAATTCAGCTTTCCTCTTCCTCTTTGCACCAGATGCATCTGAGCGGGACTATAATCCCTCTTTTTTTGAGATTTCATATTGTCAAAGCTTTTCGATGAGCCAGGATCCAAAAAAAGAAATTTACCTTCAGCAGCTCATCATTATTCCAGATATTGTTCCACTTGAAATTTTTAATTACTCTATTTTTCTTCTTGTATACCACGCAGTATCCTTCTTTCACGGTGTATTCACCAAATTCCCCCCAGCCACGTCTGTCAGCATCATTTAAATGTGTTGGGGCCCTTCCATGCAAAAGCAAGAGAAGCATTTTGTAATCTGCCTGTAGGTGCTTAGGGATCTCCACGATTTTCCAACCAGACCACCTTCCAGATGACGTCCAGATTGAAAAATTAAACAACGTTATGAAATCATTGTTCACACAACAGATTTTCAGATTGCTAAGCAAGTCTCACTTTATGTTTATATAATATTTTAATTAAATTATATTTTTTCATATAAATTTTCCCAATATTAAAATATGATGAACATGATAATTTATGATATTGTTCAAAATTAAAAACAATTTTGAATTTAAAAAAAAATCATTTCATTTTTAAATGCATAAATGGGTAAGTTTTAATTTATAACTTTCTATATGAAATTTCCAAACACTTAAAATAGGTTGAACTTAAAAGTTTATAATATCATTCAAAATTAAAAACAATTTTTTTTTTTTTAAGAAATAAACATTTCATTTTTAAAGACACAATTCGATGAGTTTTAATTTACTTGAAAAATTATAATTTCATATTTAAATATAAGAAACTATAATTTCATATTCAAATATAATAAATAAAGTGATTTTTAATTTATAAAATAAGCATCATGTATATTTCCAAAGGAAAAAACCTTTTATTCAGAGAATAAACATGAACTACTCTCACGAGCTTACATAAAAAAATAAGCCTTGTGGACTTGAAAACATAGTCTTAGTGTCTCCTATCACATCATGCAAGAGCTGCTATGCCGAGCTTACATCTTAGCCTTGAACTTTGAAGTAACAATCTTAATGTTTTTTCAGATGAATACATAGCCTTTATGACTATTTCACACAAGATTTACAAAAAATTGCACCAAGAGCATTTTAAATCGCTTCATATCGTAGGGTTGATACCCCATATGCAACTTCTTCTATTTCCAACATTCCTGGTTGGTATGCTAAAGCCTGTTTTGAGAGGAAATCAACTTCTTCGTTCAGTTCTCAATATATATGTGCAAATGATATCCTCCTGAACATTGCTTTCAAATTCTGAATTTCAGCCAGTATATGTTGTAGATATGGAACTCGTATATTTTTTCTTCCATTTGCCCATTCCACCACAACTTTTGAGTTGCCAAAAATCTGAATAACATGTATTTGATTGTTGTGGCCCACTTTTAAAGTTGCCCATAATGCCGCAAGTTCTGGCCTGTTATTTGTAGCTTAGCCCATGGCATATTTTACAAGCATCTTTCTTTTTGAAGAAAAGTATATGATTGCTCCAGCACCTCCCAATGGAGGCTCGCCCTAGTTGGTGCCATCGAAATAGGCCCATGGAGTTTCAAAGTTTATTACTAGAGCTCTGATATTTTTTTTTTGGGAGGTGACAGTGTTAAGCTTGTGTTCCCATATCTTGTTCGTTAATAGGGAAATGGTGATGTCAGGGGGAGTCCATGTGTTGTTGAAAATAGACATGTTCTATGCTTCCCATATACTGTAAACAAAAAGAACCAGAAAGGCTTCATATAGACCTACCCCTTCGTCATGCCACCAAGTTTTGGTTCGTTCTTCTAAAGTAGCACTTGTTATTTCATGTGTTCTTCCTGCTGACAGCTTGCCCACTACGCCCATCCATACATTGCCTACATATGGACAGATGGCAAACAAATGAGAGCTTGTTTCGTCGCTTGATCTACATAGAGAGCATAACCCTAGTCCTTCAAATCCTCTTTTCTGCATCATTTCCCATGTCAATAATTTATTTGAAAAGGCTAACCACATTATGACTATGGTCTTTAAAGGGAATTGTATTTGCCATAACCTTTTCCACCACCACTTATTTTCTCTCCCTGTATGTTCTTCAAATGACACTTGATATCCAAGTTTTGTTATGTACTGCCCTGATTTTGGATTTTTTGTCCAGACTATCTTATCCTGTTTCGACCCTAGGTGAATAAAATTTATGACTGATAGATTGAGAAATCTATTCCATTATGCCGCAAGATCTCCTGTTAGTTCGAGATCATAGCCATTTTTCCATTGTCCTTGCCCTCTTAAGGCTGAATTGACACATGCGTCTGCTAAGGAGTAAATTCGAAGAGACCTTAGGTGTTGTATTAACCATGGAGAAAGTTTGTAATTCCCCCCCCCCCCTGCTCCAGCCCAAGGGTCTTCTCCCACTCTTACTTTCCTTCCATCACCTATCTTCCATGCTATCCAATGTCCAACTAAGGGGTAGGCCAAAATCATCGCCTTCCACCCTATTGAGCCATTCTTGAAAGTTTTATCTGGATTTCTGATCCAATCTGTCAGGCTGGTACCGGGGCAATATTTGGGAAAGATAACCCTTCCCCATAGAGTTCCAGGGTTTTGAAGAAATCTCCACATGGTCTTTGTTGCTAATGCTTTGCAGAACAACTCTAAATTTTGTATGCCCCGTCCTCCTAGTTCCTTTGGCTAAGCTAATGTCTTCCACTTTACCAAATGAATTCCTTTTGTCTACTTGCTTGTTGTCCACAAGAAAGAGAAGCACATCTTTCTATTTTTTGTTAAAATTCCTTTTGGTATGTATGCTATTGAGGCCCAATAAATCGGGATACTTTGTAGGACTGCTTTTAAAAGAACTAGCCTTCCTCCTTTGGACAAGAACCTATTTGCCCATATATTTATCCTGCTTTCAATCTTTTTGAATAGTC
This sequence comes from Pseudotsuga menziesii, assembly GCA_001517045.1. Classification (NCBI taxonomy): domain Eukaryota; kingdom Viridiplantae; phylum Streptophyta; class Pinopsida; order Pinales; family Pinaceae; genus Pseudotsuga; species Pseudotsuga menziesii. The sequence goes on from LPNX010059288.1 coordinate 855,739, forward strand.
AGACCCAATCTTGATGTGAATAACAATTTGGTTTCAGTGTAAATCCCAAATACTTGAAACCTTCCCCAACGGGAGTAATTTGGTATTCCAAATTTCCCTTGTCCTCTGTAGCATATCTTCAGGGAAATCATTATGGATGAGATTGGATTTATCCATGCTTACCACCATTCCTGTAGCTTTTATATACTTGTCTATTAGAGCTATGAAGGCCTCAAGGTTCCTGATGGATCCTTCTCCAAACAACAGGACATCATCTACGAATAGAGTGTGTGTTACTTCTTCTGTATCAGACACTTTGATGCCTTTTATTGCCCCTTCTGATTTAGCTTTATGTATGATCCTACTCAAAGCCTCTGCCACCAGCAGGAAAATGAAGGGTGAGAGTGGACAGCCCTGCCTTCAGCCTCTTGTTGGTCTGAAGAAATTGGAGGGAGATCCATTGATTAGAACAACAAAAGAGGTGGATTGTAGACAACCCATAATCCACTCCACAACTTATGTGGCTACTCCATTTTTTATCAGTAACAATCTTACAAAGGTCCATCCCACCCTATCATAAGCTTTTGATAAATCAAGCTTTAAAGCAAAAGTTCTTTGTTTTTCCCTTTTTTATGGTATGTATTGTTTCCTGAGCCAGGGACACTGTATCATGAATCTGCCTGTTATTTAAGAAACCAAATTGTTCTTCAGTAATAATTTCACTTAGAATTGGTTTGATCCTTAAAGCTAATACCTTGGCAATGATTTTATAAATAATGTTGCAGCATGAGATGGGCCTGAATTCATCAAAGGATTGTGGTTTTCATTTTTTTCGTATCAGAGGTAGAAAAGTTGAATTTATGCTCCCCGGCACCTTCCCTGATTCTTGTGATTCTCTCACCACTTCATAATATCCTTTTTCATCAAATCATAAAAACCTAAGTAAAACTCCAGGGTAAAACCATCAGGCCCCGGGCTTTTTCCTTTTTGAAAAGAATGTAGGGTATAACTGATTTCTTCCTCTGATATTTCCTTAGTGAGTTCTTCATTCATATCTTCAGTTATCATTCTCGGAAATAACCCTAAAACTTTCAGGATTTCCTGAATAGGGCACCCTTCTGGCTCTTTGAATATGTTTTGAAAAAAACCAACCCCAGCTATTGCTTTCTCCTCAAAAGTGTGTACTATGTTTCCCTCATGGTTTCTTATTTCACATATTGTGTTTATTTTCCTCCTGTGAGTTGCATAATTGTGAAAAAAATTGGAGTTCTTGTTCCCTGCTTCAAGCCACATAACTCTGCTTTTTAGGCATAGTATTTTTTCCTCATTGTCCAATAGTTTCTCTTTCTTGCTCTCCAAAGATCTCATCATTTAAGTTTCCTCCAGGCTGAATACCCCTTTCTCATTCCTTTGGAACAATACCTCTATGCTTTCTTCTATTTCCTTCAACTCTTTTTGTAGAAAGGCCTTGTGTATTTTGTCCCATTCTTTGGATATTTTCTTTTCCCTCATTAAGTTGTCTACAAACTGTTGCATTGCACTATGGTTCGGATTTCTTCTTACAGGCTGCCAAGCATTTTGAATTTAAAGTCTATACTGATCATCTTCCAACCTGAGGGGATTGAATTTGAAAGGAGCTAGTGGTTTCTTCTCATGAGGTATTATTAATAAAGAGATATGTCTATGATCAGAATTCCCCCTGTCTCTACTGTAGATTTTAGGGTTAGGTTCTCATTCAACAGGTTTTCTTTAACCAAAAATCGATCTAGCCTTTTAGAGATGGCTTGAGTGCCTCCTCTCTTGTTGCGCCAAGTTGGTTCTAGCTTAAGGGGAGCCATATCCACCGACTGCTCTTTTTCAAAAAGGCTTAGAAAAAAAGGAGCCAGAGCATCTTGCCTGGCATTTTCTCCCCAAACTTCTCCAGCTGCTAGGGTTAGATTCAGATCTCCTCTTAAGATAACATTTTGTTGCTTCATTGCTCCAATAAGACTGAACTTTTCCCAAAAGGTTTTTCTGTCGTAGAAGGGTCCATACACATTTAAGAATGTGAAGTCCTTCCCTGTTTCTTTGTCGTTCAGTTTGATTTCTATGACTGAATCATGTTTTCTTGAATCAATTTTGATCAAAGCTGGGCTCCAAGCTGTTAACAAACCTCCCGAATGACCTTCTGCATCTAAGGTTTCCACTTCCCAATCTTTGAGAATTTCTTTGATTATGGCTTCTGCTTTTGTCCCTTATAACATAGTTTCCTGAAGCAGTACTGTAGGTTTAAGATTGTTGAGCAACCTTTTTAGGGTGGTTTTTTTTTAGGTCCCCCCCAACCCTCTTGAGTTGTAAGATAGGACAAGCATTAAGAACCCCCTTCTAGGGCCAAAACTCTTAGGGCCCACTTGAGAGTAGTTTGTTTTCCTTGCTTGACATCTATAACAGCCTGAACTTGTGCCTTGGATAAAAGGGTTTTTCTTCCTAGTCTAGTTTTTTGGGGAGGATTGAGTGTTAAACCTCCAGTAGAGACCCCTTTGTCTAGAAGTTCTAAAGGAGAGCTTCGGGACCAAAGTTCATAAGATCTCTTAAAATCAGCTTTTTTTTGTTTTTGAAAGCAAAGACTGTTCTTTTATAGGGGGGGCAGTTAAAACAGAAGGGTCCTACTCAAGAGTAGGAGAAGGTGTACCTTTGTCCCGGTGTGACGACCCCGCATCCTGAGCCTCATTGTCTATTGAGAAACTGGGTTGACTTTTCTAGCTCCGTTCTTCGTCTTCTTTGTCGTCTCCATTTTCGATGGCCCTGTCACTTTCCTCCCTTTACCACCCTGCATGTCTTGTAGCACGTCCTCCTCAACGACTAAAATCTTCTTTCCTTTATCTGGTGTAATTTGAGAATATATATATATATATATATATATATATATATATATATATATATATAACAATTATTTTCCAACTTTTTATCTTAATATATCTTTATTTGAGTAATTTTATACTAAAAATAGTTATATTAATAGTGTCCCTTGCTACTAAAATTTGTGGATTAAATGTCCATTAAGATTTTTTCAACTTTATTTTGCAGTTAATGAAAAAATCACAAAATCAAATATCTTTTACAAACATAGAAAAACCAATAGTGTTACTAAAGATGATTTCAAAACAATTTTTTAGTTGAAATTTTGCAAAAATCAATAATGTTATTAAAATAGTCATTATCTAATACCAATCTTTTCATACATAATGAATCTATAATATTTGTTTATACATGTTGTTTTAAGTTTTAATATTGATTATTTTTGCTTAATACTATTATTATACCTCTCCATGTATAGGTTTTTTTTTTCAATCATACTTATGTATATAGGCTTCTACTTCTTATATGAGAATGTGTTTGACAATATTTTAATTGCTCTTGCTCATGCATTAATTACAGAATACTTTTAGCAAATACCTTTTTGCTAAAAAATTATGGCAAATAAAACATGCAGCAATATCTAGGACATTGCCACCTTGTAGCTCTTGTTAAGTTCCTCTTTAGTTGTTAATAAAATGTACATTCATCATTAAAATTTATCATATAGATAACGAATTATTGAATTGAATCTAATATAACATTTCATCTCTTTTGTTTATTGGTATTTTATATTTTTTTTCCTTTTCTTTTTGTTAAAAAGGGTTAATTGAATTTTGCAAAAGTTTGGGGATTTGTTTACGGGTTAATATACTTATTATGAATTTAATAAATTACTTACATGAATTGAATTTGGGTGAAACTAATAATATTGCTTCTAATAAATATAGTTAAACTAAATTGATAATTAAAAATAAATTATATCATATTATTCGTTTTTTTCTTAATTTTGAGCTATTTTGATGTAGTAACTTTGAAATAGTTTTAAGTAACTAAAAGCATTTAAATTATATATTATTTTTTTTCTTAATTTTGAGTTATTTTGATATAGTAATTTTGAAATAGTTTTAAGTAACTCAAAACATTTAAATTATATTTGTTTAATCTAAGAATAAATAATCCAAAAAGCTATTTATTTTACCATTTAGACTATTGGAGATTGTGTAGAACATTTAAATTGTAATATTTCTTTCAATTAAGAATAAGATATTTTAAATTGAATTTTATAGCAACAAGTATGGGTGTTTATATAGTTAAGTTGAGGTGGATGCTCGATATCACATGATCTTTGCCTAGCTTTATTGGTGATGGAGCACATGAGATTTAGGTATTTTGGGGATACTATAGGGGTTTGGAGTAACAATTTTGGTCTTCCAGTAAGACCTAAAATTGCTTCTAATTGTTTAAGGGCTCACATTTCTCTAACAATTTTTTTTCAATACTGAAAAACTATACTTTATATTAATAAGCATTTGTCCATCTGGTCAAAGATACAAATTCCCCAATTGGTCCCCACCTTTCTCGAACATAAAGAAACATGTTACCCAAGACACATAGATGTTGGAAAATTGTTTCTTTAAGAAATACCATCCAAGTTTGAATTACCTTAGGTGCTGTAATTTTATTTAAATAACTATGATAGATGAATCCACTTAGACTAATATATATGGCACTCTCCTAAAGATGAATCCACTCAGAATATAGAATATAGAAGATGTGGATGCCATTTTGAAAGGAGTATGGAAATGGGACAATTCAGGACTTTTTCTTAAGCACTGGACGCCATTATTTGATCCTTGTACTGGGAGGTATGACTCTATGCCCATATGGGTAAAGTTGCTTAATCTGCCTTTCGAGTTTTGGTTTGTGGATTTTTTTAGGATGATTGGTAATGCACTTGGGACGTTTCTAGAGGCTGATTTGTCTTTTTTAGAATATGATATTTGCTGTTTGGGGAAATTTTTGGTCCTTTTGGATAATCGCAATGGTCTTACTGAAGACATTGTTATTAAGAAAGAGGAGATAGTTTTTACCCAACCTCTGGATTATGTAGGGTTTCCATTTCGGTGCAATCGTTGTCATTGTTATGGTCATTTGTTAGCCCATTGTCATTTACCTTTTTTGAAGAAACAGTATGTTACTGTCCCCAAGCCCAAACCTGTTTGGCATGTCAAGAAATCTGGGGTTTTCCTTTGATTTATCCTTGTCTCAGACAGCTGGTCGGGAGGTTTTTTTGCCTTTGGAAACTGGAGCTTGTCCTGATTCTTTTAAACCTAATTCCCAGGATATCTATGAAATGACTCTTAAACCTTTGAATTTGGCTTCCTTGGTGGATTTTGAGGAGGGTACATTTTTAAGTAAACGTTCGGAGGCAGGAGTGGATCATTTGGATAATTTTAATTTGGATGATTCCAGGCTTGGGGATTTAGGATTTATCTCCCCTATTAAGGTTTTTAAGGATACTGGTTCTGGTTACTTTCTTAGGTCTAGTTCTAAGGTCCTGATGGATTCTGTCTCTTTTGTTAAATCTGGGAGATCGTTATCTTTAGCAAAATTTGATGAGTCTCTAGAGGTTATTGATCGTTCTGATGTTTCTGGGGCACTTAGAGCCGTGGATGCTCGTCACAGGCGTACTTTATGACAGTGATGACTCTTAATTGTAGAGGTTTAGCTAGTAAACCAAAAAAACTAGCTATTTGTAGGTTGGTGATTGATTAGTCTATTGATGTTCTGTTTTTACAAGAAACTATGGGTGATGGGGTACTATTTGCTGGTGAAATGGAATTATTACTGTATGGATGGACCTTTATTTCTATGGATGCTAAAGGCAAATCGGGGGGTTTGCTTGTGGGTTGGAGAACACGATACTTACTTTTTTTGAATTCATGGGCAATGGATTCGGGATTATGTGTATCTCTCTATTCGACTGAACTTAAATTGGAGTTATGCATTTTTAATGTTTATGGACCTTATGTAGAGAGGGAAGGGTTTTGAAACAATCTCTTGGAATTTGTGAGTTTTAATTGTACCAAGATTATTTTCGGTGGGGATATGAATTTTTCCTTGGGTTTATCTGAGATCTGGGGAGTTAGGGCCAGAAGTGATTGTCTGTCTGATTTTTTTGCAAAATTTTTGGATGATCATGGCCTTGTGGATATTGTGCCAAGTGTGATTCTTCCCACTTGGACCAATAGAAGAGTTGGTAGTGAGAACATTTGTAAACATTTGGATAGATTGATGATTTATGTTGATCTTTTGGAATTTGAGCTCTGCTTTCGTCAATGGGTGGGATGTGGGGGGGACTCAGATCATCATCCTGTATTTTTACAAATTTTGGGTCATGATAAGAATACTCATAGTCCTTTCAAGTTTAATGCACACCGCCTTGAACATGAGGATTTGGTCATACTTTTGAAAATTTCCTGGAGGGTGTATGATGAGAATTATGGTATGTCTCCTGCCTCACAATTTTCTGCTAATCTTAAAAGGATTAAAGATGTATCTATTTGCTAGTCTGTTAAGAGGAAAGAACAGGATATTAAAGATTTAGTAGAGATTGAGATATTATTAGAGGATGGATGTACTAAATTGGGTTTTGGTTATTCTACTGTGGAGAATAAGGCTTATCTGTATGTGTTGGAATCTAGAAGGAGAAATATTTTATTGGATAGAGAAAATGAAGCCAGATAGAAGAGTAGGGCTATCTAGTTACTCTATGGTGATGATAATACTCCATTCTTCCATAAATTTGCTAATCACAGAAAATTTATTAATTCTATATGGAAGATTGCTGATGATAGGGGTAATGTTGTTGAGGGTTTTGAGTCTATTGTTGGGGTGGGTGTTCAACACTTTAAAACTTTGTTTAAAGAAGATAACAATTTACATTTGCCTGAGATTTTGGAGATTGTTGATAAATATCCTTCTGATATTTATGTAGAAGAAAATATAGATCTTATGATTCCTGTTACACTGGTGGAAATTCAATCAATATTGTTAGTAAGTAAAAATGATAAGAGTCCTGGACCTGATGGGATTCCGGTGGAAGTTTATAGGGCACTATTTGATGTGTTGGGAAGTGATTTGTTAAGAGTTATAGAAGATTCGAGAGTGAGTGGAAAAATTCCTGTTGTTTTTAATTCTACTTTCATTGCATTGATCCCTAAGTCTAATTCACCTAAGTCATTTGATGACTTCAGACCAATATCTTTATGTCATTTTATATATAAGATCATTGGTAAAATCATTTCTACTCGTATCAGAAAGATTTTGGGGAGATTTATTTCTAATGAACAGTTTGGGTTCCTGCATGGAAGACAGATTCATGAAGCTGTTGGAATCATTCAGGAAGGTTTACACTCTATACATAGCAAGGGTTTGAAATTGGTGGTTCTAAAAATTGATTTATCTAAGGCATATGATCGTGTAAATTGGGCATATTTATGGGTAATTATGTCTAAAATGGGTTTTTCAGTACCCTTTATTACTTGGGGTGATGAGTAGCATTACTTCAGTTACTTTTGTTGTACTAATTAAGGGGGTGGCTTCAACTTTTTTTAGATATGGCCGAGGGCTTAAACAAGGATGCCCTTTGGCTCCTTTACTTTTTCTTATTGTGGTAGAAGGATTTAGCGGGTCTATTCTTACAACTAAATATAGTGGGGCTTTTCAGGGTATCTCTTTTGGTAACAATATTATTCTTTCTCATGTTCTGTTTGTGGATGATATTATCTTGGTATTTGATGGTTCTGAACAGTCTTTATCAACATTATATGAGGTTTTGATGGTTTTTTGTAAAGCATCTGGAATGGTTATTAATGAGGACAAATCATCTTTTTATTATTCTGGATTGGATGAATCTGAGTTGATTTCATTACAGAATATATTTACTTTCAATGTTGATAAAATTGAGTGTGGTATGAAATATCTTGGTTTCCACCTAAAACCTTGCAGATATATGTTGAAAGATTGGGATTGGCTTATTACAAAAGTGGAAAAGAGAGTCAAGAACTGGAGTTTTAGATGGTTATCTAAGGGAGGTAAACTTATTTTGGTGAAGTTTGTTCTTGAGGCCATTCCAGTATATTGGATGCATTTTTGGATACCAGTGGGTATTCTTGAAAGAATTAGGAAGATCTGTTTCAAGTTTTTATGGTCTGGCAACAATGACTCTACAGGTTTACCTTGGTCTTCATGGAAGGTTTTGGCAAATCCCAAATCTCTGGGAGGTTGGGGTTTGAAAATTCCTGTTTTATTTGCTAAATCACTTGCTGCTAAAAGTGTGTGGAATCTTATTCATGGAACAAGACTTTGGGTGCATATTGCTCTTCAGAAACACATTAGACCTTTATCTTTATTATAATGGATAAGGGTCTCTATTAAGAAAAAGAGAGGCATCTCCATTTGTTGGAAAGCTGTACTCTGGTCTTTTGATCTTATTGGACAGTCTCTTATGTGGAGGATTGGGACATGATCAGAGGTGCGTATTGGCATGGACCCTTGGCTTGGATGGAAATGGAGGCATTGCTTACCAGTCTCTATGACTGATAAATTACATTATGCTGGTTATTTTGTTTTGAAGGATATTGCATGTCCTGGTGCATCTTTTCTATAGGATCAGGGATGGCTGAATGCTGACTTTTTTGGATTTGTGGACCAGGAAATCATTATATGGAATACTTATGTAGCTTTGCTAAAATCCAGTCATGTTAGAATTTCTAATGATGACGATCTGTTGGTATGGAGACTATCCAAAACAGGTAAGTACACCCTTAAAGTTGGTTATTTACATCTTATTCAAGTTAGGAATGAGATGGAAATATCTTGGTGGTGGAAGTGGTTATGGAAACTTAAATGCCCACTAAAATAAAAAATCTATTGCTGGTTTTTATTTTCAGGGAAAGCACTTACATGGGATATTCTGTGTAGAAAAGGCAGAGAAGGACCTGGTTGGTGCTACCTTTGCAAAATGGAGTCTGAAACTAATTCTCATATTGGTTTCGAATGTTTTTTTACGAGGAGGGTTTGGTCAGAAATTGAGTCCAAGTTAAGGCTTATAAATTTTTGGCATGGTATTTCAGTTTTAGATTGTGGTAATAATTGGTGCTTGCATGCTGAGGACATGCATATATCTTTACCTGTTATTGTTTCTTGGTTCATATGGAAGGCTAGGAATCAATGTTGTTTTGAAGATATTCAGCCGAAGTCTTATGTGGTATCTTCTTTATGTTTGGGTTTATTGAATTCTTATCCTTTGGATAACAGAGCTTTGCATATCAGAATGGTTGTTGATGAATACATTGACAAAGCATCCCCATGGGGGTATTTTGATGACTCAACAGCTGGGGTGCCACAGATTTGTGGGGCTGGTGATATACTGTATTTATCTGATGATCACTATTTTACTTTTTCTGCTGGTCTAGGTCTGGGAACCAACAACTTTGCTGAGCTTTTAGCATTAAAGCTGCTTATAACCTTGGCTTTAAAATATGGGGTTCATACTCTGCAGATCTTTGGAGATTCACAGTTGGTGATCAATTGGGTGTCTGGTAAGTTCAGAATTAATAATGTACTTCTTACTCAGGTCCTGCAGGAGGTGATTCAAATTTCTGATTTCCTTGATAAAGTGGATTTCAAGCATATTTATCGCGAAAGGAATTCTAAAGCAGATGCTTTAGCTAAAGTAGGTGCAAATGTTGTGGAAGGGCATTGGATTATCCAGGAGATTCGAGCAACTGAAACCTATGAGACTTTTCAGGTTTTCTAAATTTGATTGGGGTGATGGGGTCTGGGTGGTGGTTTTTTGAGGTCTTATGGTATCTTGTTTCTTGTTGATAGTATTATTTGTATTATGCTGATCATCTCTTTGATGGCAAAGATACATTTGGTAGTTTTTTTGGTGGTTAAAGACATATCTTATATACTTTGTTGGTGAAGACAGAATTAGATGACATATATATTTTACATAGTCTTTGAAGGATAAGGTTTTTATGCTGTATTATTGTTGATATGTGCAGATATGAATGATGACAAGCTACTTTCATATTTATCTTACAGTATACATCTTTTGATGATTGTAGTGAAACTCTATGTAATATTTTGGATGGATATAATTTGATTTTCAAAATCAATTATCATCTTTTGTAATAGCATTTTTTGTGCTGAAGAATTGAGAAAATGGACACTCATCAGTAAATGATAGTGGTTCATTTGATAAATGTAATTTTGTATATAAATAAAATTAGGATTTTTTTATGTTGAAAAAAAATATGGCACTCTCCTTCCACTACTGCTTAATTTCTAACTTTGAGAGTCTAACAAACACAAACTTTAGAATACCAACAACATTAATAAGTCTTGACTTATATATTGTTTTTATTACTAAAGCTGAAAAATATATTTTTAAAACAATTGTCTTAAAACAAATATACTTTTATTTAATTAATAAATGAGAATTTAGTTTCTAAAATTCATTTGATTTATGTAAAATTTTCCATTTTTTAATAATTTTTATAAAAAATAATTTTATAAAGAATATTTTTTTATAAAAAATAATTTCATAAATAATAAATATTTAGACCATAAAACTGAAATACGAGATTTAAATCGCTGAAATTTCAAAAAACATGTAAATCAATTAAAACCTAAACCTCTACTTATTAAAGTCCATTATTTATTGAAATTTCAAAAAACATGTAAATCAATTAAAACCTAAACCTCTACTTATTAAACTCCATTAATTTTTTAAATATTAATTTTTAATGACATTCCTAGTAACAGAAAGGCTTTTCGCATTCCAATTTGAGGTATGAAAGGTCCATCTATTTCAAGAAAGTAAAGAATAACTTTCCTAAAAGTGGAGCTATATAAATGGCCATTCACTTTCATTTGTAAAGCAAACTTGCAGATCCAACACAGCACTTGAAGGAGAAGCAGCAGCTGAAGGAGAACAGTAAACCCTCAAAACCCTATCCTTCTTCCATTGCATTTGCTTATAAAACATGGACGGCAGCTGCGACGGAGGCGATGGCGTAGTCGACTCGGACTGGACATGCTACAGGGACGACGACATTATACAGCAGCAGAACGCCATACAGGCCGAGGAAGCCCTCAAAATCCCCTTCGTCGGCGACAAGGTAAGATCCACAAAGATCAAAGTTCATACCCTAATTCTGAATGATAAGGCCAGCATTATGTTTTATTTTCTCTGCGGCGATTTGCTTTCGTTACAGCGCCTTTGGCAAATGCAATTTGTCCCTCAATTGTAGTTGGTTTGTATTTGTTTTGATACCCTATACTCTGTGAAAACGGGCTCGGATGTAGACGTTGTTCGTTCTGTAGCCAAATTTAGGCAGCGCAGGTTTTTGTGCTGTGGCCAATATGTAGCCCTCGCAGAGAACCGGGTTTTGAAATTATCTTGGACTTCTTAATTTGTCCCAAGAAATGTTCAGTGTCTATATATTTTCACCCAAGATCGGCGAATTTACATCTTTCTGAAAACAACGTGATCGTTGTGCCTTTTTAAATATTAAGTACCTGCTCTTTCAATTTGCAATGTCTATTTATTTATTTGTTAGTTACCCGACGTGGTTGCAATTTTAAGGAGAACTTTGTTTGAAAATTGTTGGGTCTGTGCTGGAGTTTTTTGTAATGTTCTAAAAATCGTTCAATGTATTTGGGTTCTGTCATATCGCAACCTTCTGGACTCTTGCGTTAATAGTGATTGCGGGGCCGGTTTTATAGATCTGCTAGAATACGATCTGCAACGGAGAATGCATTCATCATTTTTATGTCGTTTCATATTTGGTTGTGTTTATTGCGGAGAAGCCATATGGATTAGGTCATAACTACATTAAGGGGCTGAGGATGTTTTAATGATGGTGCAATTCATCCTTTTATCAACAAGACTTATCTCTACTTATGCATTTGCTTTAGTGAAGGAAGAGGAAGCACTGTTAACTTATCTTTGTGGAGTGCATCATCGACAGCTGTATCTGGTTCTGCATATCAACATATTGTTGACTGCAGTTCAGATGTATTTCTGCTGCATTTCAGGCAAATTTCGGTTATGTTTTGTGTGTTTCCGGTGATATTTTGGATGTATACTCTTGTTTTTCATTTGTATTTGCTTTTTTCAAATATGGGTTTATCAGATATGTATGTGTATCTGTACATGTACATGGTGTGGTAACTCTGGTATTGAAATGTTGACTGTCTGCACATTTTCCCTGTTTACAGAAAAAATATAATTTCTTCCCATAGCTTGTAAAGGGATTAGACCTCTCTTTGGACAAGGGAATTGGAATAAAGTATAATTACAGCACGTATACTATAAAAAAGATCAGAACTGCTAATAAACTAAATTTGAAGGAAAAAATAGAGCAAAAATTGATTGAAGAGGGGCCAAAAGGCAAAAACTCAGCAAACCTTCATTCTATTATATTCCAAAAAAATTTCTCCAGTTTATATCCATCTTACCTTTTGGACACATCCACAAGTTCCTGAAATCATTTATATTAAAGAAAACTATTATAATTTTAAATATGCCAAAAATGGATTCTTATCTTTTACCTAAATTTTACAGATTGTTTCAGTTTGCACTTTACAGGTCTACCATGTTGCCCATAAGGCATCCAAATACATCAACGTGCAGTCAAATGTTTATTGATTAGAAATAGTCTATCGACTCTTCATCTTGTATAAGTGGGAGAGAAAAATTGAAATATTAGTTTGTTCAAATATTTCTATATGTACAAGGTAATAGAGCCAGTGAGCATGGATGTTATTCGTAGTGTATAGTTCTCTTGACATCTGCTTTATGTTTTGGACTATTTGTGGTGGACTATGTGTGTCAGTGCCCACTCCCTTTTGGTGCTCGCTAAATAGATTAATGGTTAAGATGGATCTATTCAAGTACCAAACCAAACATGTTGTAAAGCTTACAAGTAGCTAATCTGTTTGGTTTTCTTTTTCCTATTATGTTCATTTTAATTTCTTAAGCTTTTAGTTTTCTTTATTTTTTGTAACAAAGGTTTGTTTTCCTTAGGCAATATGATTGAGGGGTGCCTTCTCTATTAGTGTTATGTAATACAATAATACTTGCACCTATTGACAGACTATTGTTGCAAATATTGTTTTTGGGGTAATATCAGCATGCATAAACATAGATTTGAAAAACTCAGAAAAATTCAGACTAAAATAAGTTTGTGGGTCATTTGAACAGTCAATCTGAGCATATCCAATTCACTTTGTAATTCGAAGACAATGACTACATCCCATTCCTAGATATCCTCATCTCCAAAAAGTTGGATGGCTCCCTTGTTCATAAAGTGTACTGTAAGAAGACCCATACTGACGCTTACCTTCATGCTAACTCTCACTGCCATCCCTCTTAGAAAGTTGGAGTTATCAACACCTTGGCCTCTTGAGCTTTAAGAATCTTTGATGATGAACACCTGGACCAAGAAAAACTCCACCTTATTAATGTTTTCAAAGAGAGAGGTTACAAGAAATGGCAAAAGCATTACAGAAAGCTAATTTGTCTCATAGATCTCGTGAACACAGGAAACCTCCTCGGAAGAGCATAAGGTGTTGCTCCCTTATGTTCAAGGGACCTTTGAGATGATTGCCAGGATTCTAAAGAAGAGGCAGATAAATATTGTTTTTCAACACCCAAGCAATATTAGGAACCTCTTAAAGTCTGTCAAAGTTCATGTAGGCATGTAGTCACAAAAAGGTGTATACCACATCCCTTACTCGTGTGGTCTATCGTATGTTGGTGAAACAGTTACTTTTTTTCATGTAAGGATTAAGGATCATAAAGCAACCATTGCCCACAATGGTGTTAAGTCCTCGGCTTTAGCTGATCATTCCAACAAAACTAAACATCATATATATATTGAATACGCAAAAATCTTGGCGAGTGAGTTGGCTATGGAAATTGTGAAAGATAAGAATTGTCTCAATAGGGATGATGGTTCAAAGTTGAGCAAATCTTGTCTACTTATCCTTCATAACATCTCTAATTAAATTTTCTCCTTGGTTTAGCATTGTTATATGTGCTTTTGTTCCTTCAAAAATTCCCTATTTTTCATTCTCTTCTATTTTTCTAGGTTCTTTTATTTTCACCTTTCCTCTTATTTTTTTATTGTCTCTTTTTGGTTTGTCTTTTTTGGTTACTCATTCAGTTTTAAAATTTTAAATTATATCCGTTTGGTTTCTTCTTCTTCTTATTTTTATTTTTTAATGAAATATTATTTATTAATTTTATTATTATGCAATTGAATTGGATTTTTGATTTTTAGTCTTTAGGGTTAAATATTATTTGTTTATTGTTTTTATTCTTTCTTGGTTTTCATGTTTTATTATTATTTTTCTTTTTATTTTCCTCTTTGATGACCTTCTTCTTTTTCTTTCATAGTGCTTGTTTTGTTGGCTTATTTCCATGATTTTTGTTTTTTTTTTAAAATATATATTTATGGTATCATTGCCAACCTCTTTTCATCTATTCATCTTTCACTAATCCTCTCATTGCTCAATCTCTCCTTTGTCTTGATGATGGACTGTGTATCATAGGTTCGAAACGTCGACCTTAAAATTCCTGACACAGTGCTTTCGAAAGTCCAATCAAACAACCTAAAATAAATTGGAAATATTAGGAGAAATCATAGATATTTGCAACACTTGATTAATCTTTAGCTCTTACCTTCGTGATTTTGAACACTAGCACAAATATTTGAAGCTACTGATAATCTGGAAAGGATCGTTCTATTGAATTGCCTATTCTTATTCTTGTACAAAGAAATATTTTTGTCCTTTCTTTGAAAGTTTTTAGAACATCCTAACCCTCCTAAAATTAATTACTATATGGCCTCCATTACGATTCCCCCCTTCAAATTAGGTTCTTTTGAATATTCAAGAGCACCCTATTCCCTCATTAGGTTGTGGGAAAAGACATGGAAGTGCTTTTGTGGAGTTTGGCTCACAAATTTGTAGGTGTAGCACAAGTCTTGAAAAGCGTTTTATACTATTTTGGAGTTGTATTGGTTGGCACATGCTGAGCAACGCCATGAAAACATAACAAGAGCTAAGCCCATAAACATTGTTGCCAAAACGGGGTGAGAGGAAGTGGAAGAGAGGTAGTAAGTAAAGCAAAGGATATTGAAGGCCTCCCAAGTAAATCATCTCAAGTGGGTGTTGGAACAACTCAACCATCATAGCAACAGTCCTCAACTAAATGCTTTTAATTGGAACTTTGACTTGCTAGATGAGAAGTCTCATTATACAATTATCAAAAATTTTAAAGGAGAGAAGAATAACTCATGAAACTACAAAATGATAATGATCAATTCAATGTTTGTTATTCCAACACGAGGAATGCTAGAAAGGAAACTTAGAAAATGGGCATAAGATGTAGCTTATGTAGGGAGAAGGGCTTGAGGGCAAGCTTACTTTAGTAATGGGTACTCCATCGATGATCATTGCCTCACTTTACGTCACATGGTGGAGAAGATGTGGGACTCCAAAGATAAATAATCTTGGCGTTGCTTCGTAAACTTTAGGAAAGTCTTCGACATGATACAAAGGGAGAAACTATGGTCAAGGATCATTAGAATGGGGGGTGTTGGATGAGTGGGGTGCAACTTGCAAAGGCTTTATGAGTAGGTCAATGCCAAGTCAAAACTTGGGAGGTAGTATCCGATAATTTTAGTGAGGTTTTCCTAAACAAGGCATGCTCTTTCATTGAATCTATTCAAGTTATGTGGACATATTTCCTATAAATAATCTCCCCGATAATCCCATTCATCCCTTGCATATTAGGAGGTTGCTAGGAGCATCTAAAGGTTACTTGAATGATGGAAGGCGGTCCATTGATATGCCTAGTGGTGTTCCGTTGAGATTCGATATGCAAACTCATTGAAAAAAACAAGGAACCTTTGAGAACCAACATCTTGCTATCACTTTACAGGGGGAGTGGACTAGGTTAGATAAGATATGTAAATATGTATTTGTTGGTTGTGGAGTCGATGAATCTTTAGAGGTTATGCAACAACTTTGCTTGTTTGAAGGTAGTCTCGATTAGGAAGGGGTGGGCCGCAAAACCTCCTTGAATAATATTCGAGGAAACCATCCTCTTGCATTTGATAATGTGGTGAATCAAGAGGGTTTCAATTCTCTCATTGTGGGCACAATCCAACTCAAATAGGATATGCCTCCAAACCCTACAAAACTTTGGGTTTGATGATGGAGTTTATGAGGTTCAATTTGGATGAGATGTCTTGAAGTGGTGTTGGAAGCCTTCTATAAGGGCGAGGGATCCATATTCGTTAGTAACGTAGGGTTGGAGAGCCTATCCGAACTTGGGCCTAGAAAATTGAATCCCTAGATCTATGCTATGGTAATTTTGACTGGCTCCTTGAAGTAAGTGTGAAATCTTGAAAAGGTCTTCATCTAACCATTGGAGATCATAACCCCATGATTTTCCAAAGGTTGATTGTCCATTATCGAAGGTGGCAAAATATGGCAAGAGCATCCAATTGTCTTTGTAGACTCTCTGGCTTGGAGGCTAAACCGACCACATCGTCAACAAAATGGAGTACAGGGGTTAGGATACCCATCCCTTAGTTGGATGTGCTTGTATAGGAATGGTTTTAGTATTAAATTTTTTGATGTCATGCCTAGGTATTAATTCCTAGTTGTTTCTTTTCTTCAAAAATCAACTTTAAGGCTTTAGTTGCTTATACCACCCTGTCTGTATGGTTGTACCAACTGTATGTACTTGTATTGTATGAGCATGTACAGATATGTCAATACAGATTCTGTATGCTAGTCCTCATAGTTGTATGGAATCTATACGGATTGTTATGTATGGTTATACAAAATTCGGACAGCTGTGTCTTAAAACTTTTTCTTTGTTTTCTTGCCCCGCTGTGTTTCAGCCCTAACTGGTATGGTTGTATGCTGCTCTAGGATTGGTGTTTTCTTTTCTTCTTGGCCTAGAAATCAGAAATTCCTTCTTCTTTCCTCCTTGGATGAAAGTCTTTCTTCACCCTTGCCCCAAGAGACTGAAAATCATAATGTCCTTTCTCCTAATTCTCATTCAATGCTCGAGTCTCTCTCTTATGTCTTTTTTCTCTCCCCTTAGCTCCCTTTTATACTTTTGGGTTGAACCAAAACCCTAGCTTCAACGATGAAGATTAAATCTCATCCATTTGAGATCAAGGGTTAAGATTCATTTGATTAACAAAAATCAATAAAGCCTAGAAACATAGGCGTTACTCCAATTTAGCCTCCCTTTATTAAGTCTTTTAATTAAAGTGAATTACCTAAGTACTTGAGAGGTCATGGTGACGATTCCCATGTGCAAGACATCCACCCCATGGAAATGTCTGCCCATGCTACAAAACATTAACATCTAGCTTGCAATTTAGTTTTCGATGCAACGAAACAACAATACAATATTGAGCATTTTAACATGGTAAGTGAGATCAAAGTGCAAGAATACCTTAAACTCCATGTTTTTTGGAGGGAAAAGCACATCTTGGCTTAATCTTGGACAAGATTGCTTGGCTATTATGTGAGATAAGCATATGGATGGAGCTCAAGGAGTGGAAGAGTAGTACTTGTCACAATGGTCTAGGACAACCGTTTGGAACTGGAAGATGTTGCAAGGAGAGGGTATCTCATATTATTCGCCCAGGGGTGAAAATGTAGGCCCAATCTGACAAGTAGGTAATTAAACTAACGATTTTGGTGACTCTTGCTCAAACCTCTTATATTAGGCTATCATACTTTTGTAATGCCATGAAATTGCTTTTTAAATCTGCATTCTTATTCCTCATAATTATTTGTTTTATAGTTGAAAAGCCAGACTGCCTCAGTTTGTAACATTTGTCTTTTAAATCCTTGATCTTGTGGATGTTTAATACAAATCTATTTATCTATCTTGATATTTTAAAGTTTTTATTTCATCCAATCAGAAAAAATTGGAATTTTATTATAATTAACAAATTTACATTCTTTATATGTGATTCCACAATAAAAAAACCCAATAGGCTATAAAAACATTGTTTGGTTCTCTCTTTTAAAAGGTCCTCCAGTCTGGTCCAAAACAGTGAAATATAAGTTCTATTATATCCATTATATGAACATATAACTAATATGTTCCCCAATTATTCAAAATATAAAGACATATGGCCTTGATGAAACATTGAAAAGATTGCGTAGTAGAAATCGTATCTAATAAAAAGGATGGTGATCATTGTTGGCATTATGATAGGTATTGCGATCATATGGAAACAAATCAGATTGTGATGCGGTTGTCATTGATGGCAACACGTAATTTCCAAGCATATGATCCAACAACAAGGAGGACATATAACCAGAGATCGGAGTGTAATTAGGTTCTCCGCTCATGTATGCAAGCAAACTAGTTCCCTTGATTTAGCAAACTATGACTTGGCCTGGATGAATACCTTTAGTATCGAAAATCAAGAAGTCGAGACATGTTGTCCATTCAATTCATTCGACAGAGATTGGACGATCCAGAGAGTACATTCAATTCATTCGACAAAGATTGGACGAACCATATTAAAGGAGGAAAGATGGATCGACGGTGGGAAATGATTCACAAAGTGAACCTGTACGGGAGATAAGCGATCCACAAAAGAAAAGTGAAGACCCACAATGTTAAGGTGAGATTTGCATTTGATCGCAGATCGAAGGTCATTAAGGAGCTCGCAAGAAATCGACGGCTCTAAGAAGTTACAGAAATAGATTTGCGGAAGGAAATTGCGGAAGTCCATTTCGGGAAAGGTTGAAGGCACGTTTGTAATCCGCAATCCGCAACCCGACTGCAGAAAGAGACTTGTGGAAGGAAAATTACGGAAGCCCATTTTTGGGAAAAATGGGAAGGTGGATCCGCAATTCGCAATTCGATTGCGGAAATGACCATTGCGACTGCATGATTGTCGACGTCAGTTTTTGGGAAAACTGGGAATTGCATGCCTGCAACCTACAATTCACAATTGCGGAAAGATTGAATTGCAGAAAGACTAAGGTTGCAGAAAGCTCTATTGTGGAAAGATAGCCTGTGGGACATAAGTTGCAGAAACTCAATTGCGGAAACTTAATTGGGGAATTTGAAGGATCCCCAAAATACAAAGGAAATTCGGTTCGAGTAGTTATGAATTGAAGAACTTGGCGGCAGATGGTTAAAGAAGTTTATAGAATGCTTATCGATTGGGTTCCTTGCCTGCCATGAGTCATTGAACGACTTTTTGATCAATTATGAAACTGAAAGTCAGGCATACGAATAGGTGAAGGGAATAAAGATTAGCAAGCATAAAACATGGAGCAGAGAAATGTGTGACATGCGCTGAAATGGGGAGAATACGCAGAACAGAGACAGTGAAGGGAGCCAAGTTTGAATGGGCAGGAGAATGTAACAGAATTGGTAAGCATAGCTATATCTGGTTTTCAGCATATTGTACTGAACAAAATTTAAATCTATGGAATAAGGGTGGTAGGGTGGTGCTAGGGAAGACTTGTAGTCTTCTGTGTGCAAGTCTAGTGTGTGCTAGAAAATCAGGAGAGTTAGTGCTCTCCACAAGTTGCTGCTTGTAAAACAAAAGTTGTAGCCTCACTTGAGTTGGTGCTCAAAGAAAGTTAATTTATAATAAAATAATTTTCTCTTATGAGTTTCCTTGTGAACATCTGTCTTTGTCCCCGTCATATGTGTGATTGATAACAATTACTTCTGTTTTATATTTGTTGCATTATCATGGCTGTAAATCTTTGAACAGTAATAAATTTTAAAAGATCAAAAAATGTTTAAGCTTAGGAATAATTGATTCAACCCCCCCTTCTCAGTTATTCAAATAATCTCAACAATTGGTATCGGAGCAGGTTCCTTTTATTTAAAGGTAGATTTGTAAGCTTAAACATGACAAGTCATGAAGGGACTTTAACCAATAAGGTTCCTCTGTTTGATGGAACAAATTTTGCCTTCTGGAAGGTTAGAATGAGAACTTATCGCTGATGTTTGGGATGTAGTAGACACTGGCTATGTAAAACCAGTTGTGCTAGCCTCCAAAGATGATAAGTTGGAATTTAGTTTTAATGCAAAGGCAATGAATGCTATCCTGAGTGGTCTTGCAGAAGTTGAGTTTGTTAAGGTGATGCATCTTGAATTTGCAAAAGAGATGTGGGACAAACTTATAAGCAGTTATGAAGGAAATGAGAAAGTAAAAGATGCCAAATTGCAGACATATAGATTGAAATTTGAACATTTAAAGATGAATGAGGATGAGACTGTTAGTAAATATTTCTTAAGAGTAGAAGAAGACCGTGAATGTTGAAAGGTCTTGGTGAAGAGATTGAGGAAGCACCCTTAGTTCAAAAAATTGAGATCTTTGCCTGATAGATTTAGTCCCAAAGTTTCTGCAGTAGAAGAATTAAATGATCTTAAAACTCTGCTTTTTGACCAATTCCTAGAAACTCTGACTGCTTATGAAATTAGAATTAGTAAAGATAAATTCACCACTAGAGAAGCATCCTTTAAAGCAAATAAGAACACTGATTATGAAATGGATGTGATTGAGGCAGAATTTGTAAGAAGGTTGAAGAAAGGATCAAGTAAATATAAAGGCAAGATGCCCTTTAAATGTTTCAATTGTGGTAAGATAGGCCATTTTGCATCTAAATGTCCTCACAAGTAAAAGGGTCAGATTTCTGATGATGAAGAGAACTACACATTCAAGAAATACAATAAAGAGGCTAAATATAAAAGGAAAAGCTTGTGCAAATGATGTTGATTCCTCAGAAGAGATTGATAGTGATTCATCTTGTGAAGATAAAGTGGATAATTCTATGCTTATGGCCATAGAAGATTTTGAAAATGAATATACAGGAATTGACTTGAATGATGAAGAAGCTATGGTCGATATGGAGGGTGAACTAATAAGTGCTCTGTAAGAGATTGACAGACTCATACTAAAGAAGAGGAAACGAAAACAATTGTTGATCCAGTATGAAAAGAATGGTTAAAAACCAAGTGAAGATCTTGCTCTGTTAAAATTAGAATTAGAAGAGGCAAAGAAAATAGAAGATATTCTAAAACAACAATTAACAGAGGAGAAAATGAGATGTGAAGCATTGGAAGAAGAAGTAGTGACGGCTATAAAAGAATTGGAGAAATTTCAAGCTTTGTATCACCAAAATATGTCAAGTATTAAAGCTTTAGAAGAACTGAACAACATTTTGAGTAAGCAAAGATCTCCATTGTTAGAAATAGGTCTCGGCTATGAACAAGGTTCAAGTAGCAACCACTCAGAAAACAAGAAATAAGGTAAGTTGATTAAAAGCAACAAACAGTCAGAAACTCAATTTGTCAATCTTTTCCAAAACCCCCTTGGGGAATCTATCTATTTTGACAATGAAAGGGATGATAGCTAATGGAAGGAAGTGAAAATAGTTTGTAGAAGTGCAACTAGAAATGGAATTGGGGGAGAATTGTTAAAGATAATGCAGTTGCGAGATCCATTCTTAGGGAGGATGACACCATAGTCAGTTAACTAGGGTTCCTGGTCAGTTAACCAAGTAGAGTAAGTCCTTAAAAGGTACCCTAGGGGCCCAATAGTCTCTTGGGGTTCTTGGTCTGGGACCAAGCAGGTTGATGCCATGGCAAAATCCTTAGCATGTGGCTAGGTCTCTAAGGTATTCTAATATGGGATCAAACAGTTCTGGTCATGAGGATCGCAAATCTTGCAGGTTGAGACAAGAGACTTCTTGGTTTGGGACCAAGTGGATTCTTGGTCTGGAAACAAGCAATTCTTGCAGGTACATACTTGGTATGGGATGATAGCTAATGGAAGGAAGTGAAAATAGTTTGTAGAAGTGCAACTAGAAATGGAATTGGTGGAGAGCTGTTAAAGATAATGCAACTGCAAGATCCATTCTCAGGGAGGATGACACCCTAGTCAGTTAATTAGGGTTCTTAGTCAGTTAACTAAGCAAAGTAAGTTCTTAAAAGGCACACTAGGGACCCAATAGTCTCCTGGGGTTCTTGGTGTGGGACTAAGCAGGTTGATGCCATGGAAAAATCCCTAACATGTGGCTAAGTCTCTAGGGTATTTTGGTATGGGATTGGACAGTTCTTGGTCACAAGGACCAATCAGATCTTGCAAGTTGAGACAAAGACTTTTTGGTCAGGGACCAGGTAGATTCTTGGTCTGGAACCAAGCAATTCTTGCAGGTACATACTTGGTCGGTTAACCAAGTGGATTTTGGTTAGTTGACCAAGATGAAGATGTGTGATGTCCTCTTTTCCTAAATGGTTATTGCTAGTTTTTTTTTAAGGGATTGGCCACTCCTTGATGATGTCACTAGCACTTGACCTTTAGGAATAGTTTGGAGGACCAGTGGATCACATTATCTAGTTTAGACCTTCCTTATATGGTGATGATAAAACTCGCCGTTATTGTATGGAACTCGTGGAAACTATACCTTGAGAGAGAAGATACAAATTTGGTACCTTGGTCTTGTGGGTAAAAGGGTTGTTTCCCCACCTTGATGGTACACCTTGGTCTTGTGGGTAAAAGTGTTGTTTCCCCACCTTGACTATACACCTTGGTCTTGTGGGTAAAAGTGTCGTTTCCCCACCTTGACTGTACACCTTGGTCTTGTGGGTGAAGTGGTTGTACTCCCACTTTGTTGTGTACCCTCTTGTTGACTTGTGGTCTTGTGTTTCCCTTATTGGTCCTAGCGCCCATCTTCATAGTGGTACCTTGACCCTTTTGCTATGATGACTTAACTTCACTGTCTTTATCTTGTATAAGGTCTTGACCTTTGGTACCCTATACTAAGTCAACATAATAATATTTTATATTTTATTTGGTAACAGTCCTAAGACCTAGGGTTAGAAGAATATTTTCTAGAAGACCTTTCAAGGTTATAAATTCAAGTCTTTAACTTCATTTGGAGGGTGTCTTGACAAGAGAAGATTGGAGATCTGATTCAAAGGCCTGTTCTAGGGTTTGTTGTTGCTCTTTGGCTTGACATCTAGGGTTTTGTTGTTGGTTTGAGCTTCTGCCACTTCTCCCTTAGCTTGCTAGGGCTGCCGCTCTCGTCCTAGCTGTTGCTATTGTTTATGTTTGAGCTGTGACCTTGATTGAGCCAATTAGGGCTGGGCTCAGAGCTATTGAAGCCCTTTATGGAGGAATTGTGACCAATACAGACTACTAATAAGTTGTCATTGCTATATCATGACTGTTTGAATTGGGCTGTGATTGTTTTAGCTTGCCCAAGGCTGGGTCGTGACTTGTTGACAAGCTATTAGGCCGGGCTGTGACTTGATGACAATAATGTATTAGCTTGGGCCGTGATTTCTTGATAGCCGATTAGGTTGGGTCGTGACCTGTTGGCAACCTGTTAGGCCGAGCCGTGACTTGTTGCAACTTGTTAAGGTTGGGCCGTGACCATTGTGAGGACTACTAGGGATGTCGTGACTGTTTTGATTTCTAATCCGTAACTTCTAAGGTCTGTTAAGTTATTAGTATACTTGTTGGTGTTGACTTGTTGATCTCTTGAGGTCTAAATTGTGAAGTATATCTATGGAAGGTGACGTTGCCTCTCTTTGCCTCCATGAGGTTGCTACTATTGTGGTTGAAGGTGTCTTCTTGGTAAAGGTGTTGCTACAGTATGAGGGTGTTAGTGTATGGTTTAAGGCTGCCTCTGCAAATTTGAATGGTGCTGCGATTGATTGATCTATGATTGTCCTAAACGCTGTCATTTATTGCAACAAGGGTTTAAAGTTTCCATCCT
The DNA here is from genome assembly GCA_001517045.1 of Pseudotsuga menziesii. Lineage (NCBI taxonomy): Eukaryota > Viridiplantae > Streptophyta > Pinopsida > Pinales > Pinaceae > Pseudotsuga > Pseudotsuga menziesii. Next base: position 879,433 of record LPNX010059288.1, read on the forward strand.
CCTTTTGGGCTGTTTTTGTTAACCCTTTGAGGTATGTACTTGTTTAACGAACTTTAACCATACCCTACTGCAAGCCTCCTATCTCTCTCTCAGGTATGTTAACTGTTCCTTAGTGACTTGTCTTCAAAAGACAAGGGCTGATCCAAAAAAGATATCTGAGTATAAGGAAGGTTTAAACCAGTTTTGTTTTCCTCTTTTACTGATGCTATTTGTTAGTTTAATTTAGCTTGTTCATTAGCCTATTTTCATTACTGCTATTGTTATTTAGTATTTACTATTATTGTATGTTTCATCTTTAACACAGGGACCTTTGGGAGTGTTAAAGTTGAAAGAGATGAAACTTACCTTTGGGAGTGCTAAGTTGAAGGAGATGAAAATTAATTTTAATTTAACTTGTTTTGTCATTGCTGTATTTTACTTTTGGGTACTGGATTTGCATTATTACATAATTTATAGTTAAAATTCTGAAAAATCCTAAAACTTCAACATGGTATCAGAGCTTAGGGTTTGTAGCTAGCTTTGATGTTGCAGCCTATTAGAGTCTACATAGATCCTAAGGTAAGGTTGTGAGTACTAACTTGATCTCAGAAGGTTCTTGGTAAAAGTTCATCAAGCTGGTAAGAAGGGTTTGAACATTTGGCCACAAGATGGCCACATATAAAGTATTAATTGGTTGGAAATAAAAGATGTGCTTCTATGCCATATGACATCAGAAAAGAGATGTGGAATTAGTAGGCTGGTGGAATTAGTAGGTAAGTAAGGAGCCAATCTAACTCTTTAAGTGCTTAAATAAATTATGGGCCTTCATGATCATAACATATTCTAGTTTAATCATTTTGTTGTATAAAGAGTTTTATGATGCATTGATCAATGCAATTTGAGTTTGCAAGTGCAAAGAAGTTTAGAGCTCATCCATGTATGAATTTATCATGACCTCAATTCTAGGGTTATGATCTAACCTAGATTGTACTAATGCATGTATGATATTGCATGGAGATGATATGATGTTGATGGCATTGTACCTTTAGAATTACATGTTCAATATGATGTCAAGATCAAGATGCACACTATGATTTCTACATAAGGGCGTATATAAAGACAAAGGACTTTCTATCCCAACTTGTTTTGATTCTTTGTATTGTCATGACATGTTAATATGCTCGTGATGGCATTTGGATAGCTTCTTAGTGTATGGATGAATGAGAAGGCTATGTCATTATGTGAAATTGGCATTGGTTATTACCGACTATCGTACTGAATTTAACTTGTAGGAAAGACCCACAAGAGGAGGATGATGTGACTTGCTATGAAAAGTGATCCTGTTTATGCTTAGAGTTAAAGACATAGTTCTAGAGGGACTTGATTGCTTAGGTACAGAGGGAGTAAGATGCTCCACTAAATGCAGGATCAGTTATGCTAGATTTTCATCCTCCCAAGTGTCAACATTGAGTCAGTTAAAGAGAAACTACTAGGCATTTGTTATTGATGGCTTCTTCCTTACTAAAGTGGAACTATTAAGTTCATAGATTAAGAGGGAGCCAAATGTGCTCCTCAATCTCCAATAGGATGGGATTGCAAAGTAAAGATGTGATCTCCCTTGAGAAAGTTATTCAGAGAGTCTCTCGGTGATATAGACATGGAAGTAAGCCCAGAGAAGCGGCCAGGCATTTGTTATTGATGGCTTGTTCTTTACTACAATGGAACTAGTAAGTTTAGAGATCAAGAGGGAGCCAAATGTGCTCCTCAATCCCCAGTAGGATGGGATTGCAAAGTAAATATGTGATCTCCCTTGAGAGTTATTTAGAGCATCCTAATATCATATAGAGTTGGAAGTAAAGCCTAGTCCATGAGTCATCTCTCTTAGATGAGCAAAGGGAGGAGGTCGGGGAGTCTTCAGTTGTTCTCTTTGAGAAGCCTATAGAGAAGTTTCAAGATTGCTCTGGTTTGATATCTTAGATGAGCCATGTCATTGTTTCAAAATCCTCTATTTATGAGGAGCTAGCCAAACATCAGGTTTGGAAGATATAAAGATGTTAAATGATGTGCAAAAATTGGTTCTTAGCTTTCAAGGGAAATCAGTTATAACTTCCAAGTGGATCTATAAAGATCAAGCTTCTTGCTGACAATTAGAGCTGTTTGGAGCTCTCAGAAAAATCTGTGCTCTATGATAGGTCGGAACGCATTAAGGGGAAGTATCACTATGTTAGGGACATGGTGCAGTATGCTCTGTCAAGTAGATAATTTACCGATGTGTTGACTAAGCCTCTGTGAAAGTCTAAGTACCTTCGAGACGAGCTTAGCGTTGCTAAGAGTGCCTCTCTTGTTGAGAGGGAATGTTAAAGATAATGCAGTTGGGAGACCCATTTTCAGGGAGGATGGCACCCTATTTAGTTAACTAGGGTTCCTTGTTAGTGAACCAGGAAGAGTAAGTCCCTAGAAGGTACCCTAGGGCCCCCAGTTGTCTCTTGGGGTTTTTGGTCTGGAACCAAGTAGGTTGATGTCGTGGCAAAGTCCCTAGCATGTGGCTAGGTCCCCTATGTCTTTAGGGTATTCTGGTGTGGGACTAGATAGTTCTTGGTCACGAGGACCAAGCAAATCCTCTAGGTTGAGACAAAGACTTCCTGGTCTGGGACCAAGCATATTCTTTGTTTGGGACCAAGTAGTTCTTGCAGGTACATATGTGGTTAGTCCAGACGATGATGTGTGATGTCCTCTTCTCCGAAATGGTGATTACTAGGTTGTTTTTCTAGAGATTGTCCGCCTAAGTTGCCAGGAAACTTGGGTGTGGGGACGGGTATGGGGACATGTACGGGTACAGGGATGCCACTTTTTGAAAAAGGCTACTTGGGTACGTCGAGGGTACTGCATATATATATATGTCATAGTCACATCATACATGCATATAGATTTCTTCATAAATTATGAATCATGATTCATAATTATAAATTCGCTGATTATTTGAACAGTGAACATTCAGATTGAAAATTTGAAACATAAAATTTGATAAATCATAGACTCAGTAGATATCAATTAGAAGACTGGAAGTTACATAAAATTTGATAAATCATTGTACTAGGCAGCTGCAACAGAGAATCAAACTCAGACATGGAAGTACACTTGAAATCTTATTTTAAACACCTATTTGTACTACTGTTACAGGCAATAAAAAATTGAAAATTGCCAAATATATTCCTGTGTTGATGTGAGTGTATTTCTCAATATTAAATACATATGTATATTTTTTAAGTGCACATTTGGTAGTCAAATTATGTTCCATGAGTGCTGAACACAAAACCATAAAAACATTCATTGTAAATTAATGTAAAATCAATCTACTAGATTTTGACAATACTCAGTGGAATTTGAACAGTGTTGCAAAGTGTTTGACATAATTCCTAAATCAGACTCCATACGTAGTTAGCAAAAAATTAGTTCAGATTTGGTGGGGGGTCATTACATTTTCCCCAATGAATTGCATATTATTGAGTCAGTCGCACCCCTGGAGTACCCAAACACGGGGTACGGTGTACCATTTCGCCTATAAGTACCCCTTTTTTACAACGGAGTCTCGGGTACGTGGACCTAGTATGGGGTATGACAGGGTACGCCAGGAAACATACCCTACGAGTACCCAAATACCCCGTACATGTACCCAACCCCCGGGTATGGGTACCCTGACAACATAGCTGTCCACCCCTTGATGATGTCACTAGCACTTGACCTTTAGGAGCAGTCTAGAGGATTAGATTATCCAGTTTGGACCTTCCTTATATGGTGATGATAAAACTCACAATTATTCTATGGAACACATGTGTACAACATACCTTCGAGGGAGAAGATAAAAGTTTGGCACCTTGGTCTTGTTGGTAAAAGAGTTGTTTCCCCACCTTGATGGTACACCCTGGTGTCGTGGGTAAAAGGGTTGTTTCCCCATTTTGATGGTACACCTTGGTCTTGTGGGTGAAGTGGTTGTATTCCCACTTTGTTGTGACCTCTCTTGTTGACTTGTGGTCCTAGCGCCCATCTTGATTGTGGTACCTTGACCCTTTTGCTATGATGAACTTTATTGCTTTTATCTTGTATAACATCTTGACCTTTGTTACCCTATACTAAGTCAACATAATAATATTTTATATTTTATTTTGGTAACACTCCTAAAAGCTAGGGTTAGAAGATCTTTGTAGAAGACCTTTCAAGGTTATAAATTCAAGTCCTGAACTCCATTTGGAGGGTGTGTTGACAAGAGAAGATTGGAGATCTGATTCAAGGGCCTGTTCTAGGGTTTTCTGTTGATCTATGGCTTTATGTCTAGGGTTTTGCTGCTAGTTTGAGCTGTCGCCACTTCTCCCTCAGCCTGCTAGGGCTGCCGCTCTCTTGTCCTAACTATTGCTACTGGGCTGTGACTGTTTTAGCTTGCCCAAGGCTGGGTCGTGAACTTTTGAGAGCCTATTAGTCTGGGTCGTGACCTGTTGACAGCCTATTAGTCTGGGCCGTGACTTGTTGACAGCCTATTAGGCTAGGCTGTGATTTGTTTACAGCCTGTTAGGAAGGGCCGTGACATGTTGTAACCTGTTAGGTCTAGGCCGTGACCATTGTGAGGACTGCTATGACTGCTGTCACTGATTTGATTTCTGATCTTTAACTTCTAAGGTCTTTTCAGTGATTAGTATACTTGCTAGTGTCTACCTGTGAAGTGTATCTCTGGAAGGTGATTTTGCCTCTCTCAACCTCCTTGAGGCTGCTACTATTGTTTTCGAAGGTGTCTTTTGTCTTGGTAAAGGTGCTGCTACAGTATGAGGGTGTTAGTGTATGGTTTAAGGCTGCCTTTGCACATTTGAAAGGTGCCGCAATTGATTGATGAATGACTGTCCTAAAGACTGCCATTTATTGCAGCAAGGGATTGAAGTTTCCATCCTCCTTCTGGATTGTTTTGGTTAACCCTTTGAGGTCTGTACTTGTCTAACCTTACCCTACTGCAGTCCTCCTATCTCTCTCTCAGTTATGTTCACTGTTCCTTAATGACTTGTCTTCAAAAGACAAGGTCTGATTGAAAAAAGATATCCGAGTAGAAGGAAGGTCTAAACCAGTTTTGTTTTCCTCTTTTACTGATGCTATTATTTAGTTTAATTTAACTTGTTCATTAGCCTATTTTCATTCCTGCTGTTGTTATTTAGTATTACTATATGTTTCAACTTTAACACACGGACCTTTGGGAGTGTTAAAGTTGAAAGAGAAAAATTAACTTTAATTTTACTTGTTTTGTCACTGCTGTACTTTTACTTTTGTCATTTGATTTGTATTAATACACAAGTTATTTAAAATTCTGAGAAATCCTAAAACTTCAACAAGAATCATCCCTATCTAAAATATCATCACTAATTTAAATGTTCCTTTCAATCAAGTACAAAAAAATCTTCTCTTTCATAAGTGAGCAAAATAAGAATAAGTAATCTGAAAAATAACGGTGGTCATAGAAATCGTTATGTGTTTCTGAAAGTTATCAATCATAATTTTAATGAGTTATGTTAGGGTGAAGCAAAAGCATTTAGACATCACTCATAGTGGACTACAAAGTGACCTGCAAAAATGTCTGAAATAATTATGTTACAAATGTCAACAAACGGTAAAGACATTCTATTAAGTTGTTGTAACATCAAAAGGGTCATGTATGTAGCAGGTCATTAGGCAAGAACAGGGGGCTTGTAAAATAAGTATGCATATGGACAATATTGAAATGTATGATACACAGATTTTTGAAATTGCAAACAGGTGTAGTTGTAAAAACGTTATTCCTTTCCACATATTTCCTACCCCCTTTTATAAAAAGAAGCGATTTTATTGTTGGCACTTCAAATGTTCCACTAGGTGAAACAAACCTAGGACATCATTGTAAGATAAGTAGAGATCTAGGAATAGCTTGTAGTTTGTCGATGAGATGAGACAAATCCTAGGTGAGAGCAAGGTTTTCCCTTATTGTGTATTAGTGGACAGATAGCTTGTGGACTCTTGTGAACACCATTGATATTTCTCAAGTATGTTAATGGATCCTAAATTTGGATTAAACTACTAGGAAGGGTGTTTATGTGTTTCAGATAGATTTATATTTGACGACTTCTTGGTCCATGCAAGATTCCTAGTTGTAAAAGCCATCCTACATTAGAGCTATACACATGGTAGTTTTGATCCATTATTTAATGCAACTGTGACGGTGTCCAAAGTAGTCAGGATTGGAATAGGATTAGAATCAATTTGCCCCAAAATTATGTTGTTAAAAAATCGGTATAAGAAATGATTGAATATAAAATATTTACAATATTCAAATTTAAAAAAAAATTTAAAATATATGTTCATGTTCATCAATGCATTGTAAATACAAATCATTAGACTCGAATGGTGTTTGCACCTAGAGAACTTAAATTAATTGATTTTATGACCATGAACACAAGTGGATCAAAGCCTACTCCCACTTCCCTTCAAGGTAAAGTTTTTTGGGTTGTGGTCTAGTGGCAACTTGGATTAGTTTTTGGGACAATGACCCAGGTTGAAATATTGGTGGGTATGCTCCTCCCCGGTGATTGGTTTGTTAGATGTGGCTATTGATTTATATTGAATATTGTTGATGTGGCATTTAGGCAGATTATTATATGGCATTGGCAAGGGTACCAAGAAACCCTATTCTTCACATAAGTGCTTGAGTATGATTTGAACTTATCTTTGGGTTTACCATCTACAGAAAGAGAGGTTCACATTTAAAAAAAATCCAATTCATTAGACACCAAATATTGGAAGTTTGCTGATTTATATTTGCATGCAAGGGTGTTGAAGTTTTAGGGTTTTTCAAAATTTGTAGATACAAAAAAAGAACACTGAAGTAAAATTACAACAGTGACAAAGGACTAGATAATACACAATATAATTTTCATCTTTTTCAACTTTAACACTCCCTTAAGGATCACCGTGTTAAAGGTACAATAAATACAACATGTAGAGTAGCAGCAAATTAAACTAGACTAACAACTAGCATCAATAAAAAATCAAACTGAGAAAACAATTCTGGTTTAGACCTTCCTTATACTTGGATATACTTTCAGATCAGACATTGTCTTTTAGGAGACAAGTCACTAATGCAACAAATTTGGCCCTTATTTGAGGGCAAGCACATACCTAAGAGAGATATTGATAAGTTGTTGTGGAGAAGGGTTAGACAAGTACAGACCTCAAGGTGCTAACCAAAAATAGTCCACAAGTGTACAAATGAGGTGGGTAGCTTCAAACCCTTGCTGCAATAAATGATAGTCTTTAGGATAGTCATACAACAAGCAAATAGCAACACACCCTTTTAATGTGCAGAGGCAGCCCTGAAGTATACACTAACACCCTCGGCCTCAACCAGTAGCAACACCTTCACAAAGACAATAGCACCCTCGTACACAACAGTGGCATCTTCAAGGAGGGTTGAGAAGGGCAAAGGCACCCTTCAGTAGACTCATGACACCCCTACATAGGTCACAACCTTCTCTAACAGGGTCACAACACCCCTAAGCAGGTTCAAATAGGTCACGGGTCACCTCTAGTAGGCTCACAACACCCCCTAAAAAGAAGTGTTACATGGGGACGTGTCTCGGAGGGTCGGGGATGCGTTTCTCACGTCCCGGGGACTCTGAAACTCCATCCAAAACGTTTCGGGATGTCCCCCGTTTGGTGAAACTTGGCGAGACGCGGACCAAAACGTTTCGGTGGGCGGCGAAACTTGGGGGAATTTCCTGGTGCCCGGACCAAATTTCGAAACTTCGTCGAGACTTGTGGGCGTCCTGCCCCGAAACTCCGAAACTTCCTCGAAACTCTGAATTTTTTTTCTTTCTTAATTTAAAAAAAATTAAATAAATCATTAAAAAAATTAAAGCTATTTAATAAAACTTAAAATTGTATTATTTATAAAGCTATAAACTTATATATTAAAATTTTAAATTTTAAACATAAAAAAATATTAAAAACTAAATAATAATAAATTTTTAAATTTAAAACATAAACAAAAATATTAAAAACTAAATCTAATTTACAATGTCTAACCTAAAGTATATTATATAATTCTAAACTATCAATGGCCGTGAAACAAATATTCATTTTTTCAATCACTTAAAAGTCAAATCTGAAGATTATCAAATATGATGTGCATGTTAATCATAGATTCATATTGATATATAATATATTTATAAATTATTGTTAATATAATGATAATCTTGATGAATCCTGTAATGTGTTTGAACTTTGAATTTTGCGTTTACATTGCATGATTGCAGATTCCAGAATGATGAATGTTTGTTATTGTTGGGATTTATATTTTTCATATTTTTAATATTTTAAAATTTTTTATGACTATCGCGTCTTGCCGTCCCCGCTGAATTTCTCTAAAATTTGGGGGTGGTCTCCACACGTCTCGAATGTGCGTCTCCCTGAACCTGCGTCCCGTCGTCCCGAAACCTTGGTGGAACATTGCTAAAAAGGCTCAGTAGGTCACGACTTGCTACAACAGGTCACAACTTGCGACAATAGTCTCATGACAACCCGTAAACATGCTCAACAAGTCACGACCTGCTACAGCAAGCTCATGACACCCCTAAATAGGCTCTAACATCTCATGACCCCCTAATATAGGCTTAGCAGAGGTCATGACTCTAACAAGCTCAACAAAGGTCATGAAACCTAGCAGGAGGTCACAGAAGCCTGCAACAACAACGGCACTAGCACTAGCAGGGCTTATATAGTGGTAGCGACTCAACGAGGACAAACCCTAAAACCCTTGACGTCACCTTCAGTCAGTTGAATAAATCCTAGAATAGTCACAAAAATCAGAACTCCAATTTTTTTTCACAAGTTACTTGAAAAATGAATGCCATGGCTTGAATTTATAATCTTGAAATGTCTTCTAGAAGGATTATTTTTCTAACCCTTCAAAAACTTTATGGTTACTCAAGACGTCCTAGCTTTTAGGAATGTCACCAAAATAAAACATAAAATAATAATAAGATGACTTAGGATAAGGTACCAATGTCAAGATGGCATACATTAGGGAGGGTTTCCAAATACACGATATAACAATAAAGTTAAGGCATCATAACAAAAGGGTCCAAGTACCATACTAAGAGGGGGGCACTAGCATAAGGACCAACAAGGGGTCAACACAAGGCCATAAGTCAAAGTGGGAGGACAACCCTTTTACCCATAAGACCAAGGTATACCAACAAAGTGGGTAAACAACCCTTTTACCCACAAGACCAAGGTGGCAAACTTTTATCTTTCTCTCTCAAGGTATAATGCCCACATGTGTTCCATACAATAGCGATGAGTTTTATTATCACAATATAAGGAAGGTCTAAACTGGATGATGTGATCCTTTGGTCCTCCAGACTGCTCCCAAAGTGCTAGTGACATCATCAAGGGGTGGCCAGTCCCTTGAAGAGACAACCTAATCAACCATAGGAGAGGAATACATCACACACCATCATCTCGGTTAACTGACCAAGATCTTCTTGGTTAATTGTCCAGGACTATACCTGCAGGACCAGCTTGGTTTTATACCAAGAATCTTCTTGGTCCCAGACTAGGATGTCTTTGTCTCAGCTTGCAGGATTTGCTTGGTCTTTATGACCAAGCATTGTCTGGTCCCTGACTAGAATACCCTAGAGACAGATAGGGGCCCTAACCACATGCTAAGGACTTTGCCATGGCATTAACTTGCTTGGTCCTAGACCAAGAACTGTAGTAGACTGTCGGGGGCCCTAAGGAACCTATTAGGGACTTACTCTGCTTGGTTAATCGACTAGGAACCCTCATTAATTGACTAGGGTGCCATTCAGAGAATGGCTGTCGCAGCTGTACATTTTTTAACACTCCCTCCTAGCAACACAAAGCTTGTCTCGGAAGTACTTGGACTTTGACAGAGGCTTAGTCAACACATCGGTAATCTGTCAACTTGACAGAACATACTGCACCATGTTCTTGACATAGTGATATCTCCTATTGATGTGTTTGATACAAGGTTTTTGAGAGCTTCAAACAACTTTGGATATCAGCAAGAAGCATGATCTCATAGATCCACTTGGCCATTACAACTGACTTCCCTTGATAGCTGAGAACCACTTTCCTTGTCATTTTCCATAGCATCTTTCCGAACTTGTTGTTTGTTTGCCTCCTCATAAGTGGAGGATTCTGAATTAGTGACATGGCTCACATTGGAGCACTCTTGAAGCCTCTCAATAGGCTTCTCAACGAGATCAACTGAAGGCTCTCTGACCTTCTCCCTTTGCTCATCTGAATGAGCTGACTCATATGCTGAATTTTCTTGTGCTTCTATATCTGAGTTACTGGAAGACTCTTTGGAGTGATGGAAGTCTCATCTCTACTTTTCTTTTCTGCAATCCCATTTTGCTGGGGATTGAAGAGCACAATTGGCTCCTTCTTGATCTTTGAATTTTGACAGGGGCCATGAACTAGAGCTTTAATAACATGTTTTGAAACCTTATAAAGGTTACCTTCACAGGCTCCAATCACAATGGTTGAGCTGATGTTTCCATCCTTGGGGCACATCAGGGCCTTTTCTTCTGAGAAGACTATAGTAAACCCCTTGTCTTGTAACACTGAAAGAAGATTCCTCTTTAGTCCAGGAACATTTAAAATTTCCTCAATGTGCATAAGCATACCTGAATCAAGTTGTAGAGGTTGAACCAATTCCTCTTATGGCATAGGTACTTTCATCTCCTAGTTCCACTTTCACATTGGACTTCTTGTTCTTGTAATCTGCAAGAGCCTTCCTGAATGCAATAATATGCTTGGAAGATCCACTGTCTATCCACCGAGAATCTTTCAAGTAAAGATGGAAATTGAGAGAGCTGAAACCAGGTAGTATTCCTTTTGTTCTTGAACTTTAACCCTTGATTTCCTTTTTTGTGGTTCTATCTCTTCTCAGTAGCTGAGGCATGGTACTTTTTTCTCTGCCAATTCTTGTTAGGAGTTTTTCTACAATTCTTTGCAAAGTGACCAAATTGGTTGCAGTTATAACATCTTACTTTTGACGTATTAAAATACTTACCTAGAGGTCCCTTACCTTTGTCCTTGTGCTGAGGGAATCTTTTTCCCTTCTTTGTCTTGGTAGCAAGTGCATGATCCTTTTCTGGAGGAGGCCTAGTTTTGCTCTGGAGTCTTCCTTCTTCTAAACAATCATGCCATAATCTGTCAAAGTTTGATTGGACCTCTCTTCCATTACTGCTGCCAGAAATGTCTCGCATGTCTTAGGAAGACCTTCGAATACTGCCTGCACAAGGTCTTCATCTTCTTTTTTATCTCCAATGGCCATGAGCTGTTCTCTTATCTGAGATCTTGTAGAAGAAGGTGGCAACTGTCTTATTTTTCTCCATCTTTAGTGATCGAAGTTGTTTTTTCAAAGCTCTCCTCTGAGTAGGGGGCCTTTTTCTAATAGAGATTTGCTAAGGCATCAAAACACTCTTTAGCTGTTCTCAGAGGAGCTATCACCGGCATCAAATTAGCTTTTACTGAATAAAAAATGATACTCTTTGCCTTGGCTTGCTTCTTCTTATAGGCTGCTCTTCCTTGATTAGTTGTCGGCTCTTCCACAACCCTCGCAACCAGATCATCCTATTCATTTTCCTCTAGGATGTTTAAGACCCTAGCTTTCCAACCATTGAAGTTTGAGGCTCCTTAAAGCCTATCTTCTGATTTAACTAAAGAAGATGCCATCTCACTGCCAACTTGATGAGCTTTGTCAAGAAACCCCTGAGGTCAAGGTGGTAAGTATTCAAACCCTTACCTTAGGATTTAAGTAGATTCTGATAGGCTGCAAAAACAGAGTTAGCTACAAGCCCTTAGCTTTGATACCATATCAAAGTTTTAGGGTTTTTAAAAATTTAACTAGCTTGTACAATAATGCAGATCAAATAAAATGAATACTGAAGTAAAAGTACAGCAGTGACAAAGGACTAGATAATAATTCTACCTTATTTTAATGCTTGGATTAGGAAGTTTATCAAAATTGTAGGGTGTCGACTAATGTTCTTGGAGGATGGACTTCGAGGTAGAGGCAAGGACTGGACCCTAGAGGAAATGGACAGAGGATGCTATTGATGACTAGGATCCCAATAGATGCAATTTTGATGATATGTATTTTTTTGTTGTAGGACGATGTTTTTGGACCGTTTTTGCTATATAGAGCCTCTTTGGTTAGTATTAGGCATGGGAAGCTTTTTCTACCTTATTTTAATGCTTGGATTAGGAAGTTTATCAAAATTGTAGGGTGTTGACCTAAGTCACCTGACACGGGGACACGGGACACGAAGGACACGGGGATTCGAGTGTCCGACACGGACACGGTGACCCTAGGAATCAGGACACGTAGGACATGTTATATATATATATATATATATATATATATATATATATATAGATATCTATTTAAAAAAAATTATATATATTAAAATTTAAAAATATAGACATATAGCTCCAAATTTTTTCAAATATTCAATATAAATCAGAATCAAGCCTTCAAATCTTCTTCACCTGCAAATAAAACCAGTCTTTGAGCTCTCCCAACATTTGCAAATGACAATATAAGTGAAAAATCGTTTTTAAAGAGGGCCCTGCCAACTTTTTTTCAGTTTGAGTGTCCTGTTTTTGGGACACGCTGCAGAGAGGTGTCGGACACACTCTGTCAGCGTGTCCGTGTCCGACACGCGGACACGAGACACGTAGCCCAAAACTAGCGTGTCTGGTTTCTTAGGTGTTGACTAATGTTTTTGGAGGAGGGACTTCAAGGTAGAGGCGTGGCTAGAGCCTAGAGGAAAGGGACAGAGGATGCTATTGATGAATAGGATCCCAATAGATGCAATTTTGATGATATGTAGTTTTTTGTTGTAGGATGATGTTTTTGGACTGTTTTTAGCTACAAGCCCTTAGCTTTGATACGATATCAAAGTTTTAGGGTTTTTAAAAATTTAACTAGCTTGTACAATAATGCAGATCAAATAAAATGAATACTGAAGTAAAAGTACAGCAGTGACAAAGGACTAGATAATAAAAAATATCATTTTCATCTCTTTCAACTTTAACACTCCATTAAGGATCACTGTGTTAAAGGTACACAACTAAAACAATAAATACAACATCTAGAGCAGCAGTAAATTAAACTAGAATAACAACTAGCATCAATAAAAGATCTAATTGAGAAAACAATACTGGCTTAGACCTTCCTTATACTCGGATACACTTTCTGATCAGACTTTGTCTCTTAGGAGACAAGTCACTAAAGGAACAAATCTGGCCCTTATCTGAGGGCAAGGACATACTTGAGAAGGAGATAGATAAGTTGCTGCGGAGAAGGGTTTACAAGTACAGACCTCAAGGTGCTAACCAGAACAGTCCACAAGTGTACAGATGAGGTGGGTAGCCTCAAACCGTTGCTGCAATAGATGGCAGTCTTTAGGAAAGTTATACAACAACCAAATAGCAGCACCCTTTTAATGTGCAGAGGCAGCCGTGAAGTATACACTAACACCCTCAACCAGTAGCAGCACCTTCACAAACACAATGGCACTCTCATACACAGCAGTTGCAGCGTCAAAAAGGCCGAGAGAGGCAAAGGAACCCTTCAGTATAGTTACGGCACCCATAGACAGTCTCAGCAGTTCACTGCCTCCTCTAATAGGCTCGCAGCACCCCTAAGCAGGTTCAAACAGGTCACAGGTCACCTCTAGTAGGCTCACAGCACCCCCTAAACAGGCTCAGCAGGTCACGGCCTCCTACTGCAGGCTCACAACACCCCTTAAACATGCTCAGCAAGTCACGGCCTGCTACAGCAGGCTCATGACACCCCTAAACAGGCTCTAACAGGTCATGGCCTCCAAATATAGGCTTAGCAGAGGTCATGGTCCACTCTAACAAGCTCAGCAAAGGTCACAGCAGCTAGAAGGAGGTCACAGGAGACTACAGCAGCATCAGCAATAGCCCTAGCAGGGCTTATACAGTGGCAGCGGCTCAAGGAGGACAAACCCTAAAACCCTTGACGTCACCTTCAGTCAGCTGAATAAACCCTAGAAAATAAGCTGAGTTAACACGTATTTTAATACCCCTCAACACAATTATTCTAGCACCCCTTCTCAACACAATAACTTCAAACTTTGATAAAGGACAAATTGGAATTGACCACAACTTCTCTTCTGTTGCTACTACGAAATTAGCTATTCCTGGTCTATAATTACTTGCATTGAAAGTAGACTTTGCAACTTAGTGCCCATTTCAGCTAGTCAATCCTCATTTATATTCCGTATACTGGATTGCTGTCATTCTAATGCAGGGCTATATATCTTGTTTAGAATCTTAGATAAGATACTTCCATTAATGTCCTACAAATGACTGCAAAAGTAGGTTACTGTGACTAGTAAAACATACAATCTGAATTGTACAAAGTGGGAGTGCTGATGCAGCTCCAATATTTAAAGCTTTTATTAATGATAACAGATCTAATATCTAAGAGCCAAGCCATAAAAAGCTTGGATGGAAACTAATATCAGAACACCTTTTAAATGCCTCTCTTATAAGGACAAATTGGAATTGACCACAACTTCTCTTCTGTTGCTACTACGAAATTAGCTATTCCTGGTCTATAATTACTTGCATTGATAAAGGACAAATTGGAATTGACCACAACTTCTCTTCTGTTGCTACTATGAAATTAGCTATTCCTGGTCTATAATTACTTGCATTGAAAGTAGACTTTGCAACTTAGTGCCCATTTCAGCTAGTCAATCCTCATTTATATTCCGTATACTGGATTGCTGTCATTCTAATGCAGGGCTATATATCTTGTTTAGAATCTTAGATAAGATACTTCCGTTAATGTCCTACAAATGACTGCAAAAGTAGGTTACTGTGACTAGTAAAACATACAATCTGAATTGTACAAAGTGGGAGTGCTGATGCAGCTCCAATATTTAAAGCTTTTATTAATGATAACAGATCTAATATCTAAGAGCCAAGCCATAAAAAGCTTGGATGGAAACTAATATCAGAACACCTTTTAAATGCCTCTCTTATAAGGAGGCTTGCTGGAGATTATTTCTGCTGGTTACCTTTGAACTAAATAGTGATTCACATTCTTTAGCATGGTATTGTCAACCAAAATTTCCTCAACAAATTAATGACCTTTTTTTCCGTATTTTAATGCAAATTATCCCTATTTTTGGTTTCTCAACACGTGTCTAATCTTTAATAAATATTTGTGCCCTTTCTCCAAAACTCTGGGAGACTGGTCCCTGGTCTCTATTATTAGAAACCATCTGTTGGGTAATTCCTTCTCTGTGTCATTCATATTTTTTCTTTAAGAAATCATTATCTAGCAGAATTTGTTGCACATTTATATGTGCATTTGCCTACTGTTAACTGCAGTTTGCCACTCACATTAGCCCCTTTAATGTTTGTAGTTCGAACACAAATAACAATTATAAAATTAAACCTTTGTTCTTCATATTTTTAATTTAACACTGTTTTGGCTTTGTCATGTGCCTGGTGTTTCTGGATGTCTGGATTGTGTTGTTTACTTTTGTAGAGTGCTGTCATATTGGGTCCTCCGGGTTTCAGTTTTGACTCTCTTCTGTGACTGGTCAAGCTTCATATTGGTTCTCTTGGGATATTTGGTAACAAGCAAGTTGCATGGAAATAGATATGGGTGCAGAAACAGATTTGCCTGATTTTTGAAAATGCAGTGTCTGGAAACAAGGAAACTTCACAATCAGTACAAAAAATCTGTAGTAGCAAGATTCGAGTACGATTAAAGATACAAGTTTGATTCGGTATGGAGAAAATAGGTAAATGAAAATTCTAGGCTTAAAATATGGAAGTAGACATCTCATGAATATAAAAACAAGCATTATTTAAATTTAAAAAAAAAAAATATACTTCTAAAATTTTAAAGTAGCACTCATTCTTCACTGTTAGCAACTTGAAATATATCTCAAATTTGAATATAACGTATAGATAACAACTTGAAAATAGAGTTTAATAGGTAAGTATGGGCTAAAGCCTAATTGCCTCATTGTGGTCATTGTCTTGTGATGAAGAAGTTACATATAGTATGAGACTTGAGTTATCATTGGATATAATGTTATTATAGTTCTACTCTTTTATTAATAATTAACAACTTCAATTTTTAATGATATCATTTTGTAAATATATTTAAGAATGTGGTCAATTTTTCTTTATCTGTACTATGTCCAATATTTGCCTCATTTCGAATTCCGTGTGAATTCCATGTGAATTTCCAATATGGCCAAATCTGTCATCCGTGGGGATACACATCTGTGGATCCCCAGATTGGATATGGACCCCCCTGGATCTGCTCAAAGACTGCACAAGAGGGCACTGTTGACATGATGGATGGCTGGTTTTGGGGCAATTTGAGGTTCAGCGGATGGTAGAATGGTGTTAATGGATGGTGGAGTTCAAGGTTCAGCAGATTACATAGTTGGGGCAATAGACAGCAGAGGTTGGGGTCAACAGACAGTGGAAGTCAGGGTTGATGGAGGGGTCTGAGTATCATGATGCTATCCACACAAATGACTGCCTCTCCCACAAAAAGACAGCTTCATGCTCTCCCCATTCTCATGCTCAACCACACAATTTTGCTGAGTATAAGGGACTATCTTTTACCAAGAGATGCAAGAGTGGAGAAATTGCTAAAAAATGTTATCAATGTGCTCGCCTCCCCCATCAATGTGGAGACATTTGATCTTCTGTATGCATTGAGCTTCTGCTAGAGACTTTAGTTATCGGAGTTTGCCAAACATCTCATCCTTGGATTTAATCATGTACATTCAGAGGAATTGAGAATAATCATCAATATAGGCGAGGGGTTACTTGGCTCCCCCAAGAGAAGTAGTGGCTATGGGGTCACAAATTTTATTGTGAATTAGTTCAAGTGGCCGAGAAGTATGCCATGCTTTACCCTTTGAAATGGACTCTATGATGTTTTCTCATCATGCAGCGCTCATAGACACCACTAGGAGGGTTCATCTGTGGAAGACCAGCAACAAGGTGAAGGCGTCATATTTATCTCAAGGATTTATAATTGGTATGACCTAGATGATAATGCCATAGCATATTATCAGCATCTGCGTTGGTGTTAATTGCAGTGTATTGGTTTTGAGCTGGAGGTGGAGAACTCTTCCCCAAATTGTACATATGTTCAGATTTATCACAATATCCAAAGGCAACCACTTTTAAGTTTTTACCAGTCACTGATATCCTTGACAAGTTACAACCTATCTGTTTAGCCAAAATTCAACCGTTTTGTGTGTGTCATGTGATAGATAAGAGATTTGGTCCAACCCCTGGAATATGGAGAACATCCACAAACTTAGCATTGTCAACAACAACAGTGTCAGCTGAAAACTGGGAGAGTTGAATAATCACCAATAGTTACCTTCTGGCATTTATGCTGATCACTGTAGTCAGAGAGAAGATGTCTCTGTTCTGTCATGTGCCTAGTAGCCCCAAAATCTCTGATCCATTCCTGTGAAGAAGTTGAAGATCACAAAGCACAATGCACAGCTAGATATGCAGAATTAGAAGTACCAACCTTGTCTTCAAAGAAGCTATTGTTGCTCACTGTTTCCCTGGCATTATCTTCAAACTTTTGAAGACGAAGGAGACAAGTTTTGAAGGAATGCCAGATAGAAGATGTCTCTGTTCTGTCATATGCCTAGTAGACCCAAAATTTCTGATCCATTCCTGTGAAGAAGTTGAAGATCACAAAGCACAATGCATAGCTAGATATGCAGAATTAGAAGTACCGACCTTGTCTTGAAAGAAGACATTGTTTCTCACTGTTTCCCTGGCAATATCTTCAATCTTTTGAAGATGGAGACAAGTTTTGAAGGAATGTCAGAGAGAAGATGTCTCTGTTCTGTCATGTGGCTAGTAGCCCCAAAATCTCTGGTCCATTCCTGTGAAGAAGTTGAAGATAACAAAGCACAATGTACAGCTAGATATGCAGAATTAGAAGTACCAACCTTGTCTGAAAGAAGCCATTGTTGCTTGCTGTTTCCCAGGCAATATCTTCAATCTTTTGAAATGAAGGAGACAAGTTTTGAAGGAATGTCCTTCCTTATAGCAATAAGAGCACACCTTCCTGTTCTTCTTGGTGCATTTGGGAGGTTCCCCTTTAGACTATGTGTGCATGAGGACAAGGTAGGCTTAACACGGGCTTTATCAAGAGGGGTAGTTCTCCTAAATTTCTCAAGGTGACTTGATTGTGGATACGGTTTGAAAACACATCTCTCTAAAGAGAGGTAGAAGCAGGTGCCTGGTTAAAGAGAAGAATTCTGTAGAAAATGTTTGCAAACTTTTTGAATGCAGGAGAGATTATTCAGAACAATACTTACACTAGGTTCCTTGCCTCTGGATGTAAGGAAACTTTTCCTTGCCTCGGGATGTAATAATGCCAGCTTTTAGGTTCTTGAATCTTGCCAGCCATCTTGAGATTGGAGAGCTCAGTTTAAAGTTGATGGACACGAGTACTGTTCATTGTGCTAATCATGGTTGAAAACATCACTGAACAAATGCCGATATCCTGAAAAATCGCAATGTTTTTTGGCCTGCCGATTTTCTTGGAAAAGTTGGACCTTGCAATTTCTTGAGGAAAATTGTGCGACTACCCCAACAAATCACCAGGGAGGTTGGGCCGCGGGCTTTAAGGCCAATTTTGACAATCTTAGACGCCTCTTGCTATCTGGATTGTTTGATCTGGGATAACACTAACTTTCCACGGCAAGGCTCCAGTGAAGTTTTTACCTGACTAACCTAGTTATAGCACGAGACTAATGAAATCATCCACCTGTCTAGCCAAGATTATATACAGAATCTGAAACCAGCATAGATATTGCAATTTAGTGCTAGAATTAAAATTGATGTACATATTGCAAAATTCAACTAATTAGAAATTTCTGGTTTATTTAATTTTGGCCTAATTAGAATTCCAATCCTACGATCAAATAAGTTGACTAATTTATCATGGTCACGACCTCTGTAGAGTCGTAAACAAATAAGTCGACTTATTTATTATTGTAGCTTTCATACTCCATGTGAAAAAGCAAGAAATAAGGAAATTGGGAGTCTGTTGGTTCTTATTTCTTAACGAGTCATTCTTTGAACCTAGTTGAGAACATGTTAGCCAGGTCAGTCCATGGGCATAATAGATAGCTGTGAAAGCTTGGAAATACATTATAATTTGTAATTGTTAAGGTTTTAGATTAGAATTGACTTTAGGAAATTTGTTTCATCTGTTTTTCATTGTTATCATTTCAGGTGTCTCTTTCTGCCTTGGCAGCTGAGTATGAAACAGGCAGTTCTATCTTGAAGGCAAAAATTGAGGTATAATATTTCTAACAACTGCTTAGGTTGACAAGGTATTGGTTTTCTTTTCCAGATATGTTATGTGTCTGATTGCACTTGTAACTGTGCAGGTATTGGATGAGTTATATGGGGCAATTCGTCGCACACGTGGCGATGGAAACTGCTTCTTTCGTTCCTTCATGTTTTCATACCTGGTAATATGGGAACAGAACATTCTTATCCAGAGGGTTGGCTCCTTTAAAAAGTTCTAGGGTTTAAGTTATCTATTTTATGGGAGGGAGAGGGTAAGAGCATACAATCATTTCAACTAATAGTATGAATGTTGAGGTTACGGATTAGGAGCATATTTTGGAGACCCAAGATAAAGCGGAAGTGGAACACGTGTTGAAAAACATTGAGCAATGCAAGAAATCCCTCCTGGACCTTGGATATGCGGAGTTCACTTTTGAAGACTTTTTCTCTGTAAGCCCTATTTGCAGCTTTTACCCTCTTTCAAATACAGCTTCAGTCCTCTGTATAGAGCTTGTGGTAGTCTGAACAGACAGATTGAAATATAGCTTTAGTCCTATGTATAGAGTTAGTGGTATTTTGAAGGAAATTTAAGCATTACAATCTGTTACTCTTTATCTATCTTACCTATCCTGTTCTGTATTTTAAATATTCACTGTAACCATGGCTGAAATGGGTATAGTAAAACATCTTTTGATCATTCTAGGCTGTCTGCTTTATTTGAGGAACTCTTCAATGCAACTTATAAATAATAATGTATCACTAGGAAATTCATTTACTTTTAGTTTTTTTGTGGTACGTGTTTACCCTGATTAGTGCATGCTGCATCCACAATGCTGACAGATTTTTTCTATATAATTGGATTCTCTGTCTGTAATTGAGGTCTAATCAAGGTTAAAGCTGAGGAAGTTCTACTGATAGCACTTATGGGCTTCATAGTAAAGGTTGAAACTATGATTTAGAACAAAAAATAATTGCATAACATTAGAATAAACAAAGAGATGACAACAGAGAATATCGAGACAAGTTACAACACAATGATTTGACAGTGGGAAATAATTTACAATAGAATGATTTGACAGTGGAAAAAATTTACAAGTGTTTCTATGATCATTCATAGACTGTCTACTTGAAAGGAAGATTTTCAGCTCTAAGCCTCTTTTCCTGCTTGGACATTAAAGTGGCCTCCTTAAATAGGGGCACTCACATTACATTAATGATTAAATGCTACCCTATTAAAATAAGATTTTTTTCACAACCTATCTACTTCATTCTGCAATACCCCGCTAATATTTCAATAGAAACAATATTAGTTAAGAGCCAAGACACCATACTAAAATATATTTTATGACGGATACAAAATATTTCATTCATGTATTGGAGTGGCAGTTTATTGATACAATATACATTATGACAAGTAGAAAACATTTCATCACTTGTAAATGTAAAAGGTTCAAAATTGAATTAATCTCCTTCAAATTTTGTTGGTTCTGTTTTTCTTTCCACTAGTGTGTTGTCAATATTTTTGCCTTTCTTTCATCATGTCTGTAAAGGTGAATGATTTGTTCTCTATGGTTAGTGTTCTTAGTTTAAAATTCATGCTATTAATCTAGTCAGAAGATTACTAAAGATTAGGCAATTTTACTTTATACTTAATGCATTTGTCACATTGTGTTGAGTCAGTCTGTGTGAGCATTTATATATATTTGAAAACTTGCATATTAGTAAATATTAAAATATTTATCAGTCTGTGTGGGCATTTATGTATATTTAAAAACTTGCATATTAGTAAATATTAAAATATTTGATCAAGTTCTTGATTTGTGCATTTTTAAATGCCATTCAGATATTTGTTGACCTGCTCGAGAGTGTGATTCCAGGCAGGGATTCATCTATAAGGTAACATTTTCAGCTGGTTTTATTGAGACTGGAATTCTTTTAGTTACAGTTGATATGAATTTCTAAATTTAGGTTGGATGCTGGCTTCTGCCTACAGAAGATTGTTTGTAGTCGAGTGTAATTATGATTTTAAAATATGCATTCATGCAAAGGCGTGACTATTTTTCTACCCCTGAAGTCAATTAATGAGAATGTGTTAACATTTCATTCATTAGTTTTCTTAGATGTTACACAGGAGATAATTACCTTTTCACTGTGCAGTATTGATACACTCATTGAGAGGTGCCGAGACCCATTAGTGTCCAATTATGGTAAGACCAGATTTCAAGAATTTCTGTCATCCATATTAAGAAGTTTGATTTATCTTTGCAGTGACTTATTTCATTCTCTTTGTATAGTTGTAATGTTTTTTAGATTTGTGACATCGGGTGAAATTCGTCGGAGGACTGAGTTTTTTGGACCTTTCATAATGGGTGTAAGCAATGGAACAGTGGACCAGGTGACAAGGAAGCTTTCATGAGCTTGCACAATGAATTTGAATTTATCCAACGCTTCTAATTATCAACTGCTTTTCTTATTTTGTTAATTTTCTTGCTGCATGCAGTTCTGCAAAACATCTGTGGAACCTATGGGAGAAGAGAGCGATCATGTCCATATTACTGCTCTATCAGATGCCTTGGGGGTGCCAATTCGTGTTGTATACCTTGACCGAAGTCCATGTGATGTTGGAAAGACGGAGGTCAATCATCACGATTTCATACCTTCCAATTGCCTTTTAAAAGAAGCAGGATCAGAAACAATTGAGCCTTCTGTAGTTNGATTTGCTTGGCTATCACATTGTTGTAAAGATGCCGGGAATTAATATTTCGCGCTTAGCTGCAAGTGTAAATATGAAACTGTCAACGATTGGCAAATTATAATTCCATTCGGATATACTGCTGACTTTCCAACTTTAATTAAGACTGTTGAAGGGATGATTGTTTCTTTTTGACATTTGTACATCCATTCCTATTGTTTGGAATCCGAGTCCATTAAGCTGTGGCAAGTTATATTTGAAGTACTGATTTTATATGAATCCTATACGATGGTTCTAAATTACGATGAGCATGGTTTGTAATAATGGGATCCTTCTGGCTGAGGAATATTAAATGACCACAATTTGTAGTTTTATAATTGATCAGATTATTGTATGCAGGATATGACCAATGCTATTAGTATTTAGAGCACAATGCTGCAATTTAGAGGCATTGCAATATAATACAATATTCTCGACAAATTAGTTGATTCTTTTGGTAATACTTGCAGTTTTTACACAAATCCTTATTGCATGTATTTGTATTATACTATCGTGTGTTTGTGAACTAGTGGTGTTCCATCATGACAGAAACTTATGAGAGAAAACTTAGGTTATTTTCACCAAAAATATGCTAGTAATCGACACTGCCCAAAATGTTTTTCTTAGACTAAAGGATTGGTAACTGGACAGAGTGATTCTTTGCCCAAGATGGTTATGACCTTTACCAGGAAGGAGTGTAAGGGCATTGTGTCCATGGTTTAACAAGAAACAATGTTCTTATTGAAGATTCAATGCACTGATGGCTTACTAAAGTGATTGAATACTATCGGAAGAGTATAAATGACTTGGTTTTTAACAAGTAGATAATGGTTGTATAGTGATTCCATCTGAAAATCTGGGTAATTTTTAATGATGAGGTTTAATTTTTTTATAAGGAAAACCTCGCTGGATCCCCTCTTCTCCTTGGAATATTGAGATAGGAAAAATCAGTGGGGGATATTTCCCCACGTTACTCTTTTTTGGGAAAACGTGGGGAAACACTGAGTGGATGTTTCCCAAGAAATGAGGGGCATTTCCCTTTTGTGGGGGAACTCTTGGGAATCCTGCCCTTCAGGATTTTGTGCAATGGCCTCAGAAAAAGTCAAATATTTAAATAAAACATAAAAATATAAAAACCCTATATTTATTCCATACTTTCATTGTTTATGTTTACGACATCCCCTTGTTTTTCATATATTTTTTTAAGAAAACCAAAGATAGAAACCCTGAATTGAACGTGAATATTTATTTCATAATATGTTTTATGACTTGTCTTTGTTTCTTATATATTTGAATTTTTATGTTCTTAGGATTTTGTAACTTTTTCTCTTATGTCGGCGCCCTCGATGTTCTCCATATCGTTTCTTAGAGTTTGGGATGTTTCCAAACATCCTTCACACGCATTCCTGGTTCCTGCGTCCCAGAGAGTTGATGAAACATTGGTATTTTTTAACCATCTGCTGCAATGAGTCGAGCCACCTTCTACCTTCCACAAAACTGCATATTTATTTCAAGCACAAGTGAAAATAGATTTGACACCGTTTTAGAAAATTGAGTGTGCTTTATCTTGGCAGATTACTAAATCGTTAACACAACTATTCATCTAGCTAGGGGTTCCACATCCTCACTCCCTGCCCGGAGCTATAGCATTTTGCGAGTCACTTGGCTTTTTATGTTCTCCATATCAATGCTAATTTGTTTTCTGGGCCTGATAATTGAACAAATATTCGTCCCTTATTATTATAATTTTATTTCTCTGATCCCAGGTTTTTCTCGCCTGATAATTGAACAATTACTTCTTACTCTAGTGGAAGTGCCAGGTAGTTGCGCTCCGCAAGTAAATCTTGCAATTTCTCTTGCGCTGCATTGAGTATGTCTTTCATAGCTCCTCTCAAATCCTTATTTTCTTTCTCAAGCTCGTGTATAGTTGAATTGACCTATTAACCTACATTTCCATGCATTTTTAGATCTCGGATCTTTTTCTTGATTGAGCATTAGTTCATCAATTCGCCTGGACAATAGTTGCATAGTTAGTATATCCAATTCTGACTATTCAATTTGGTCAAAGGTTTGTCCTGATGACGTGGTGTGACTTTGTGGTAGAATAGGCTCCGGGATGGCATACGCATAAACAAATCTGTATATTTTATTGGTTGCTTAGCGTTTTTAAGGTTTTCAGCTGATTAATATTTGGATTGACAGAGTGTATCAGATTTTGTTGAGAAAATAGACTTGGTATTTTGCTAGTGAATTAGAAGTGCCCCATTTTGCTCGATCAGATTATTGATTGGTGGAGTAACAGATGCATTCAAAGGTACATTTACAAGTAAATTTACAGTAAGTGGAGGGCTTGACAATGGTTGAGCTATGTTCTCACCGTTTTTCAAGTTGTCTGTTGAAGGGACCTCCTCAAATGGTCTCCTGCCATGGTGCCTCTCTTGTGACATTTCCTTGTATCTTTACAATGTCCAATTGAGTGTCTAGATTTTCAAATTCATAAAAGACCAGAGAAAACTGTTTTGGGGGTTCTTGCCACTTCAGGGTTACTAGGTTGTTGTTACGCAGGTGGAGTACCCTTTTTCTTTGGTGATTTTGCCAGAACAATAGTATGCTCAGAAACTCTCTCGTTGCGATGTTGGTAACCTCCATCTCCACCTTTCCTCCCTACAGATTCTTGCTACTTTTGCTGTTGTTGCTGGCAAAGCTTAACCACCAGCCTAGGACTTCTGTTTTGAGAAGGCGGGTTGCCTCCAGTACTTGTTTTATTGAACGCCTTTTCAATGTTGCTTGTTCACGATACATTTGCTGATCCTGTTTGTTGCACCTGTATCTGAAAAGTTTGATTTGATCTCGCTAAGCCTGGAGATTCTGGGCTATTTACAGAGTTTTTCTTCTTCACTGTTCTGGTTGGTTGCAATCTCTTGGTAGAAGGGGAAATTTTAAGGTCTAAATTTCACCTATGGGTTAATTTTCCACGTTATTTTTCCATTTTTTTTTTCAATTTTCAATTTTAATAAAAATATTTCTCCCAAATTATTTAACCTAGAAAATCGCCAAAATTTGATAGAAACTACATAAAATCCTTAAAACTTTGAATATTTTACAAAATATTGCCAAACATTTTGACATACTGGGGTTTATTAAGATTCACCAATGTTATTACACTTTAAGATAAATTTATATCCCTAAAATTCTCCATACACATTAAGACCAAGTTTTTTCTCTGGCCATTTTGTGCTCATTCATGGGAGAGAGCATCATGTCTTGAATGTTTCTAGACGTGTGCTTGTCTACCTCTTGAGGGTGCTTCTTATTAATCATGGGAAACTTCTTCATCGACATCTGTTTACTCTTGTTTATCGAAATCCCTAGTTTGAATTCCTTGTTTGCAACGTTGTCTTCCTTGGTTTAGCCCCATGCAATTTCGCTTCGTTTTCATACAGGGTTATATTTGGTAATGACGACCACATGTATGTGAACTGTAGAACTTCTAGTAGAATCCTCGAGTGTTTCGAAATTAAAAACTTAAAAGGCTAACTTTCACTTGCTGCTTGTTGCGTGGTACGACATTCCAATGGTCTAACCAGAATATGCATGCCTATAATACTTGTATGGAGATTTTCCTCTCTACAACAATCTTTCTTGAATATTTTGGAATCATTGTGGCACCGTAGGGAAATTTTTGTAATGCTCTGCTTCGAACAAGTCTGCTATATCTCTCAAAGAATTATTAAAAATATGTGGAAACCTAGAAATGCAAGGATCTCTGGTAGTCCATCCTCTATTTTGTCATAATACAAGTCGGGTGTTTTTCTCCCGACTATAGAACAAATAATTTGATGTGAATTGGGATGCCCCTGTTTCTAAAGGAATATTTGAGCCCTCATCTGGCTTGTAAAACATGAACAAAGTTAAAAATAAATCGAGTACATAAAAAAATCTGCAGGGCTCTCCTTCAGTGATATAAGCTGTGTTCATGTGGGCAGTTATGTGTCATTGTATATATTTGTTACCTTCAGAAATCATATTAAACCAATATATCTAATCCATTTGTACGTTTGATAATGTGATTCTGCGATATGCTCTTGACAACAGATCCAATATATTCTCTAGTGTACCATTCCTAATTACGGTGTTCAATTCATAGGCCTTAATGCATGTGAGCCAGCTATTAATCTTGCCTGTGTCTACTGACCACCTGGTATGCTGTTTGTTCATTGTACTCGTAATCAGCAACGGGGATCAAGAGTGCACTCTACACAGAGTTTGCACCTGAAAACATGGTCATGTTGCCTACAAGTTTGATGGTGCAATCTTACGGATCATATCTAGAAACGAATATGTTCATGAGTTTTGGGATCTTTCTCGGTTCTGTGACTTTTAAATGTTGCCTTTCTCCCATTTATTCTATTTTAATCCGGGGAAGTAGTGCTTGTAGACTTCAATTGGATTGACAAGTGTTGTTGAGTTTCGTCCAAGGTGTACTACTCTACCATCTGTGTGGTTTAGTTACTGTGCGACGTCTATCGGGTCTGGAGCTTTTCTTGCCTACACTGTGGTGTTGTCCTTGGTTGCATGATGAAGGACACACTGTTCCGAAGGAATCCTGGAGTGTTCCAGTTTATAGGTGTTTCAATTTGACCATAACTCCCATACAAGGAGAGCGTTTATAAGCATTTCTAGGGTAGTTTAGAGTTTAAAAGTATGTTGCCTTGTGGCATCTTGTCATTGGCTTGTGGGATACGTATACTGGGTCTCTGGCTGGAATTCTTAGTTCCACTCTTGGTTGTCCAAAATAGTGTGGAAAATCTGGGTCATTCTCACACTTTGTCCTTTTCCTTCCTTCGGTTCATCTTTTGTTCCCAGGGGTATTCTAGTCCACACTTGTTCTTCCATCTGACTCCTTTTTCTGCTTCCTCTGGCTTAGCGATTCTACATAGTTGAGCTTTCTTCAGTAGGTTTTCCACCACACACATGGCGCTGCTACATTTTTACCTCCAGTATTTCTCCAATTCTTTGATAGCTTGCCCTTCACCCGTTGTGAGTTTACCAAATCACCGAGATATCGATGTTTTAACAAAGTGGCCCAAGGAAACGAGCGTGCAAGGTGTTTCTCAATTTCTTGGTATAACAATATTTTAACAAAGTGGCCTAAGGGAACGAATCTCCGAGGCGTTTCCCAATTTCTCGGTTTTGAAAAAGTCGGTAGAGAAAAATTGGCCATTTCTGAGTTGGGTTCTCATGTGAGTTGAGTTTCAAATCCAGGTTTCCATGGGATGCTTACCTTTCTTGAATTCTCGATGCTAAAAGTACGATACCTCCAAAGAGCACAAATAACGATCTCAAGTTGTATGAAAATAATAGTTGTAGGAAATTCCGATATCAAATAAAAAATTGGTAGAAGATTCTTGATATCAGGGACTTGGCGTAAATTGTGTTTGTCAGCTGGTGTCAATCTTTGATGCTGCAATGCATGCTTGTATCTCTTTCTTATCCTTGGCTGGGTTTATCTGATCCTTATGGGTTTGTTTATGATCTTTCTTCTCTCTGAAGAGTCATTAGAGCAAGGATAGTGGACCATCTAACCCTCATTCCGTTGTTACTTCTTTTTTTAATTTGTCAGCGATTTTTGTACACCTTTTATCGTCCTTGGCATACGATGATACGACGATAGAGACCAACTTCTTAACCGGTGTCCTTGCCTTAAAAGTTAATAGTGATGGCATGTATGTGGGGAGGTATTCACTTGAGTACGGAAGCCTAATTCTTCAACGACCAAATATCCACTTACATTATTATAAATGTGGTCTTTTGTAGGCTCTAAGCCATCTATGTCTATTCTTTGGCTTATTGTGTTTAATTCTTCAATTAGAATGGAGTACTAGGTCTCCTTTTAATTAAGATTCGAGTTAATTATCATTTGTTTATTTATTTATTTACGTTTTTAGTCTTTGATCATGTTCAACATTATGTGTCACTTTGTCGTCACCATGTGATATTCAGTCCCTTTTCCCCAACGTTTGTATTTCTTCCAATGTATGCTTTAGCGAATCTTCCTCTACCAGCTTTGGTTCACTGCGACACATACTGAAGAAACCCAATTCCATTGGCATGAATGCATCATGACTGTACACTAATTAGAAAGGAGGCCCAATTCCATTGGCATGATTGCATAAAGACTGTACACGAATTAGAAGGGTGTATGGCATGCAGATTGTTTTAGCGCAGTTCTGTAGGCCCATAGATTGCATGGATTGCCATTGCAGAGTTTAGTTGCTTGCCCATTTTCTTTAGAATAATAAGGTGTACTTTTTCTGTAACCCAAGCGCCGAGTGATTACTCTTCCCATGAAGTGGGTTCCTCTATCTGAGTTTCGTTCGGATAGGGCATTGATAGAAAACTATTTGAAAGAGGAACTTGGCTAGTGCTTCCATTGTATGCACGTTCAAACAACTCTTGCTTCTATCAACTTAGCGAACAAATTCATACCTACAATTGTGTACCCTTTTTGTTGGCATTGAAGGTCGAGCAAAGTATATTCCTGATTGTTCAAAGATCTGCATTCACAGTGTTGGATGAAGCTCATTGAAATCCAAATCTAGAATTTTTGGTATCTCTGCTACAATCCTTTTAACAAATTGGGCCATCATACTTTAGCATGGAGCAGTATGTTGGATGTAATGGGCATTGAGAAATATTCACCAGCTTCACTTGAAGTTGATCTTTCATGAAAGTTTCTATGCATTTTTTTCAATGTATTGTTTTCTTTATTCTACATTTGTCGTGCAATCATTTAAAGGCTTTCATAGCCGGACTTCTTTGGGCCATTGACATTTCTGCTAGAGCTTTGCCATCTTTTAGGAAGAAGTGGATATTTCCTGAGCATCTTGATCTTTCAATCCATAAATTAAATTTGCATCAAGAAAATAATCATGAAGCTCTCCAAACTCTCTACTATCCAGTCTTAGCATGGAGCAGTATGTTGGATGTAATTGGCATTGAGAAATATCCACCAGCTTCACTTGAAGTTGATCTTTCATGAAAGTTTCTATGCATTTTTTTCGATGTATTGTTTTCTTTATTCTACATTTGTCTTGCAATCATTTAAAGGCTTTCGTAGCTGGACTTCTTTGGGCCATTGACATTTCTGCTAGAGCTTTGCCATCTTTTAGGAAGAAGTGGATATTTCCTGAGCATCTTGATCTTTCAATCCATAAATTAAATTTGCATCAGGAAAATAATCATGAAGTTCTCCAAACACTCTACTATCCAGTCTTGATAGTTGGTCAGGTCCAACATGTGCTTAGGCAAGGATTGACAAGGATTTCATAGTCATATTCCTTGAAGAGCATAAGCTATATGCTGAGCCTTAGAGAGAATGGCTTATTCACAATGCATTTAATGGATTGATGATGCACGTAAAAATTGAAATGATTTGCTGGGAGATAATGTCGTTTCTTCAGTAATACATACATCATACCTAAGGCTTCTCTATTTGTTGTTGGGTAATTATTTTGATGCAGAGAATTCTCTACTTGTACAAGATTAGATTATCTAGGACTTGGTTGACCTAACATTGCTTTGATAACAATGCTTGATGCATCCACACAAGGGGAGGTTTCTCAATGAGAGTCGTACTTGATTCAAGTGATATGGGGAAGGAAATCTTGTTTCTCAATTTGTATGGGATGTATTCGGATAGGTTGGAATTACGGGACTCATTTTTTTTTGAAAAAAGATGGATATTCCAAAGTCTTTCTATTATTGGCGGGGATTTAAATCTTGCCATTGGTGTGTCTAAGGTATTGGGTCTAATCTCTCATATTGATGAACTGTCAGATTACTTCACTCACTCATGGGAAGAATTTGGTCTCATTGATATAGCCTCATCCATCCTTAATCTTACCTATCAGAATAATTGTTGGTGAGGCTAGAGTGGCTAAGAGGTTGAGTTGTTTCCTTGTTTCATAAACTTCTCTTAATGAGAGTCAAATGAAAAAAATGGGCAGTGCAGGGGGTCTCTTACCATATCCTTGTCCTACTCAACTTGGTTTGCTATGAGAAAAGAAACCCAGGTCCTTTCAGGCTAAACCTAGATTGGGATGAGGAGGACAGTTTCATTAATGCAATCAAAGAGGGGATGGATCGCTTTCGATAGTCAATCCAAGCTCTCTTCCTTTGAAGACTTTTTTTCAAATCTAAAATGGGAAAAACATGCTTCAATTGCACAGCCTAAAGAAAAACAACAAAAGGATGATATGCTTTTAATTGAAATTGATGCTCGCTTGAATCTTTTATTTAAAAGGGATGGATTTGGGCACCTTTTTGATCAATCCAAAAGTGAGGTCCACCAATTGTAGACAAAACGAAGGTCCCTCTTTTTGGGCCAAGAAAAACAATAACATTTAAAGATCTGCTCCATTTGGTTGAAAGTGGGAGACAAAAATACAAAATTCTTTTATCGCTATGCAAAAATGTGGAAGGAAAGCAACACAATATGTAAAATAGTGAAAGAAAATGGTGAACATGTGTCTGGGTTCAATGACATCACCCCAGAAGTGTTACATACATTAATAAATATAATATTAAGTGATAATAATAATAATAATAATTAATTATTGCGCCGAGAGGCGCTCTACAGCCCAGTATGGGGGAGATCTTGTAACGTAACGTTCCTCATGTAAATGATGGCTATAAATATTATGAGGGAGAGGTAACGTTATGTAACGTTCCTCATGTAAATGTCGGCTACAAATATTTACTTCTATTTACTTATGATCTGATTATGAGGGAGATGTTGTAAAGTTATGTAAGGTTCCTCATGTATATGTCGACTATAAATATTTACTTCTATTTACTTATGATTTCAGATTATGCGGGAGATGTTGTAACTTTATGTAACATTCCTCATGTAAATGTAGGCTATAAATATTTACTTCTATTTACTTATGATGTATATTTAATTAAAAATAAATATTTTTTTTGGCCCATTAAAATTAAAACATATAAGGCAGATGTTGTAAAGTTATGTAAAGTATCTAATACCTAATACCATATCTATTACTTGGCACATTTCCAGATCTACTACTTGGCACATTTAGGAAAAAAGAAAAAACAGAATGCATGCTATTTCAAATTAAGAAAAAACAGATACATGCTATTTCAAGATTTTAATTAAGGCAAATCAAACATGTTCAAGATTATAATTCAGGCAAATTAAATGTAAATCAAGCAAAGAAAAATATATTACCAGCTTTTATCATGGTGGAGATACACCCAGTGAGCAAATTTCCAAAAGAACATTTGCCTCAATTTTTTATTATTATCTTTACTAATTATGGTAAAGATAAACCCTAGCCCTAAAATAATTAATTTGCATTTCTTTTATAATTATATTGAGTTTCACAGTTTTCTGAATATTAAATTACTATTTACTAAATAGTGTTTTATTCTCATTTTAGCTTTAGCTTTATCATAATTAATTATCTTTAAAATAACTTAACTTAGTTATTTTAACTTAAATCATCAATTTAACTTAGCTAACTATTTATCCCTACCCAATTAATCCCTATAAAAATTACAAATTTCCAAATCATTAATCCAAGTGATTTAATATACCTAAACTTTTTAACTATGAAATCAAGGCATTGGCTTAGTCATGTGTGTGTGTGTATATATATATAAAATCAATTCTCTTTATTCTACCATCTTATATTTAATTATACTTATTTATAACTATTTATTTAATTGTACATGGTTTAGGAGGTCTTTGCAAATGGTTTTAAGACCATGTGCAAGACCTCCTAAACAACCCATGATTTTAGGAGGGCCTTGCACATGGTTCTAAAACCATGTATGGGGGAGATGTTGTAATGTTCTTTCCTAACAAAATAAAAAATAATATTAATAATAAAAATATTATATATCGACCTTAAATAAAAAGATGTGTCTTTTCGTCTGAATCACACAAAAAATGATAGTTGAGTGCAATACTTCTAAGAAGAGGTTTACACCTCCAAAAATTTGATCCCTCTCGACGCTTAATAGAGCCGAGGATTTGGATCTATGCTGGTTTAAGGGACACATCCTTTCATGGATGGTCACCATGTGTGTCCTAGGTTAGCTATATAAGTGACACACTTTCATTGTAATTCAATTATCTTATTCATATTCTTATTATTTACTTTTATCTGGTATGGATTATTTTTACATATCCTATTCTTTTTGATAGTTTTTCGAGTGTGAACCAGGCTGGTTCATAGCTTCGGTACCATGAACCAACCTGGTTCACACTCGAAGACCTATCCAAAAGAATAGGATTTGTAAAAATAATCCATACCAGATAAAAGTAAATAATAAGAATAAGAATAAGATGATTGAATTACAATACAAGTGTGCCACTTATATAGCTAACCTGGGACAAGTGATCATCCATGAAATGATGTGTCCATTAAATAATTAATGATGTATTATTATTATTATTATTATTTATGACTATTATCACT
The DNA here is from genome assembly GCA_001517045.1 of Pseudotsuga menziesii. Taxonomy (NCBI): domain Eukaryota; kingdom Viridiplantae; phylum Streptophyta; class Pinopsida; order Pinales; family Pinaceae; genus Pseudotsuga; species Pseudotsuga menziesii. The sequence continues at coordinate 912,097 of LPNX010059288.1, forward strand.
TAATATTATATTTATTTATGCATGTAACATTGTAGTCCTCTTCAGAAATGCTTTGTCCTCAAATCATATTGATGAAGAAGACTTACGCCATGCACTTGTAATGTTATCACATCTTTTTTTGTTGTGTGGTAGTATATAATACATGTCGATATGAACTTCTAAGTGTTGAACGCAACTTTTGAAATGTAAAAGGATCAATCCGTCCTAATTTGATTCTTTACGGAACGTTGCATGTCCAGAACGAGCTGACACCATGAGATTTGATTGCACTTGTAATATCTTTTGTTAATTGTTCCCTACTTTTAATATATATGCTTTTATGGTTTGGATGCCGATAATAAATTCTTATAATGTTATTTTCCCTTATCATGCTTGTAGTGTCTTCTTGGTTTAACTTTCATGTATGCTTTTCTTCAACAAGATTGGCATCTTCTTGAGATGTGATCTGGATTGGATATGTAATTGTGTCTTTTTTTGCAACTTGTACTCTTATTCATGAAGATTTTGATGCCTCATTATGTATTTGTTCTAATTTGTTTTCTAACAACTTGTTATCATTCTGAATATTTTTGAACATTTCTTCTTGTGACTTTTCATTATCTTTTAACTTCTTAATATGTTCCTTTAGATCTTGATTATGAATCTTAAGGTTGCGATTCTCTTCTTGCTTTTCTAGTAATAAGATTAAATAATTTTTAAATAACTTCTTTAAGTGTCTCTTGTATTCCACCTTTTGAACGATTTCAAAACTCTTTAATCACCACCTTTTGAACGCTTTCAAAATTCTTTATGTAAGTAACAAGAAGGGATTCAATATTTCAAAAGTGTTACCACCCAGTTTGCACATGATGATCAACATATAGAAGACATCATCCAGCTAGGGACCTTTTATTTCTTCATCTAGATCAATTAGTCTTCTACTCAGCTGTATTTTTCTCTTCCTTTGTCATGGTCAAAGGAAGTTGTTTGTAAAAGTTTGATATCCATTATATGTGTAAAAATTCTATCCCAAGTGAGTCATTTGTATTATGGCTACTTTGGAGTGTTTTTTTACCTAGATGAGCTTAGATCCTAGTGATCAGGATTTATCCTGGTTTTTTCATTCACACCTCCAAATCCAAAGTATGTTATAATACAGGTGCCTTAGGCTAGTGTGTAAGTCCTTAGAATTCGATGTCAAAGTTTGAGTCATTTACCACGTCCCTAGCAAAATGCATGGCCTTTTAGGTCCCTTGCGGGGGGGTGTAAAATTGTCAGAAACTATGTAAAAGGGGTTAAAGGAGACAAATATTAAAAGGAGAATATTTATAGCATATGCCTCTTCCCATTCTAGTGGGATAAAAAAGTTGTAGCAACCCCCTCATTCAAAAGATATGACCATAATCGTGGGATAAGACAAGCCCCTAACTCCTCCATAAAAAATGTGTAGCTTCCTCCTTCATTCAAGTGTTTTCCCTCATCCAAGGGAGTAATGTGATTCCCTCACCTAACTCATGAGTCACCTCCATATGTGGTATTGACTCTCTTTGTTTGCATTGGACTTTCCTCCAAGAGGTGGCACATCTCCTTGCATGGATTCTCCTCTCTAAAGGTGGTGCATTCCACCTTGATTGCTTTGGGATATACTCTAAGATGTGGTGCACTATCATGGAATTTAAGCTACCTCCCTCATGTAGCACATTCTCCATCCTTTGCCTTGGCCATCTCCTTGCATGGATTCTCCTCTCTAAAGGTGGTGCATTCCACCTTGATTGCTTTGGGATATACTCTAAGATGTGGTGCACTATCATGGAATTTAAGCTACCCCCCTCACGTAGCACATTCTCCATCCTTTGCCTTGGGATCTTCTCCAAGAGGTGGTGCCTTCTTCTCTCATGCATGGAGAAGCTCCCAAAATGCCGTTTATCTATTTAAGAAATCCTCTCTTGCATTTGTGTTGGTTTCTTGAGGAATCATTGTAATACTGCTCTAATATTTGTGGTAATAAAGAAGAAAGACTTTGGAGGTCAAGTGGACTAGTCTCTAGTTGTGTGGAATGATGTTATACTTCTCAAGCTCATATGTTGGAGGTAATAGTGTATGCATGCTTTGAAATTTCTTGTATTTGTTGGGCCATAAGAAATGCATTGTTGCCTCATTGGATGCATGTGATTGTTAGTTGTTTTCTACCTTCCTTTCATTGTTTTTTTGCTTTAAAGAGAATTATTTGTGTGCACCTTACCTTTATCTTGATTGTGTATCTCTAATCTCTTTTTTTAGGATACATTAAGAAAAGAAGGAAAGGAGAGACTCGTCCTTCCCTTTGCTATTCTACTATATTCTCTTTGTGACTTTTCTCATGGAAGGTGGTGGTTTGTGGTTTCAACCTATCCCTCTTTGTGACCTTTCTCATGGAAGCAAAATCTCTCATGGCTTGTTCTATTTGACTCCATTTCCCATCTAGAAAGGGGCACTCTACTGTTATTCTCTCTTGCAACTGTCCTCTTCATTAAAAAATCATATTCTTTATTCCTATTTCTTATAACATACATGTGACTTCTTAGATCCATAGCTTAATAATTCATATTTTAAGGTCTAGTTTTACATGCATAATGATCTAGTAGTTTTAGTATTCATTTTTTAGCTCGATTTTGTTCATTTCTTGTTTCTAAGTGCATGCATGTGAAGGCATACCATTTGGAACTTAGATGCATGCTTATTTTATGAGTGGGTAGAGGTATTTTTGACATATCTAAGCACTTTATCTCACTACCCATAGTCCATACAGTCCTTGGACAGCGAGGAAACCTCACTTACATCCATCTACTTTTGTGGTTCTAACCCTCCTTTTGCATTAGTTTTAGTCTAACACTTGTTGGAAGGTTAAGACCCCATATGGGAGAGATTAAAGGGCTACATTCCAGAGAATTTTTGTCATTTTTCCATAAATTTTATATGCAGATTTAGGACAATGGCCATGCAAACCAAAGGAATCTTGGATTGACAACCAGTTTACCCCCCAAAGTGCCCTTGAAAACAAGGAATTTTAATTCTCTCTTTCTTTCACTTTCTCTTCATTTCGAAGATTGATTTTTGGCCATAAGGACCAACAATAGATATTCTGAAGGCTACATAGATATTCTAAGTTTGACTGGTGTCATATCCCCCTTACCCCCTCGGTCATTTTCATGTGTGTTTCCTTTTTGCATGTTTTTATTTTCCTGCTTGACTTAACATAGCTTTCATTTAATTTAGTTTGATTTGAGTAATAATTACATCACATCTAATTTCAGATTAAAAAAGAATCCCATTGCATGCTAGTATACCCCACTTACTTTATTTATGCATGTTATAATATTGTGATTAATCATACCAAAGTAACACTAATCACTTCACATTAACTTAACATAGAATTAATCTTCCCTAGAGACGTATTAAGTCATCTATAAAGATCCACAAGATTGTCTCTTCATGGGAAAATTCTATGATTGAGGGACCATATTAGGTAGTGACCGTTGATCAAGACTTGTTAGGATATACCTCATTTGGTGTACCCTGAAGACATCCCCATCGAATCCGGTCTAGCACCTTTTTTCATTTAGTACCACATTTGTATTCACTAAAACCAAACTCATTTCCACATACCTTGTGTATATCAAAAACTCCCCCTTTCCCTTTAATAATCCACTAATAACAAGCCGTTGATCCCTGCATAAAGCAGGTTCACTATTCGATGACTCATTTCCCTTTTTGTTCCTCCATTTTAACATGCACTGGTTTTCACTCCATTTTTCAATTTTTGCATGCTTTGATTATATGCGTATCTATATTTCATGTTTGTAGATATGATTATTTGCTTAGTTTTCATTAACTCCTAAGTTGCTTTCTCCAAAGCAACAATCCTTATAATTTTTAGGGTCTACCTCCTTTGCCTTTGTTTACGAGTTGGCCTAAACATAGAAGTCGAGTGTTGTGGTGACAGTTGCACCTGACTAGAGACTTACCCCCAAGGTCGCTCTTAATGAGTTGAGATATTTCTCACGTTGATGTGTGGGTTAAGGTCACAACATTTTGGCACTGTTTCCAGTGATGAAATATTTTATCAACATGAAATTAATGACCTTGTTTTTTATTGTCTTTTTTACTTTGTTTGATGAATTATTTTGATTAGATATTTAACATTTTCATCTACCGAATCCACTTAGTTTAAATCCTAAAAAGAATCCTACAAGAAGAAATAATCAAGGCTTATTCCCTCTTGTTCCTGAACCCAAAAGGATATAAAGAAGAAGATTGAACATGGCTTCTTCTTGTAGAACTCTTGATCAATTGGGATTTGAATCTATCTAAGATCTCCATATCCTTTTTGCAAGTAATTCTGCTATTTCTTTTGAAATGGATGATATATATGCTCCAATAGATTTCTGTTCATTTGCTAGTTATGCTCGTGCTTTGCCCAAAAAAACCATAGATAAATTGCTTGATTTTCAAGGAAATAAATCCATTTCTACTAAAATTCACTTTAAATCCTTCTCAACTTGTATACATAAATATACTGGTAAAAAGGGGATGTGGTTATGAAATGATTTGTTTTATCATTAAATGAAGGTGCTTTGGATTGGTTCACATATTTGGTTCCTAACATTTTCAAAACCTTCAAATAGTTACAAGAAGCTTTTGTGGAAAGATGGGGAGAGTGAAAGGACAACGTTCATTTATTAGCCTCCCTAAATACCATCAAAAGGAACATAAATGAGACTATTGAGGAGTTCATCAAAAGGTTTAATGACATGGTCTCTAGTTTTCCAACAACTATTTCACCTCCTCCTTCTACCATTTCGATCCACTTTATTGAGGCATTTAATGGAGAAATTAGTTATTAGTTAAGAGATAAGGACCCTCAGGGCGTCAAGGTAGGTCATATTGCAATTATTAAAATATATAAGAATACTAAAGCTTAAGGAAGGTCTAACTTGCTAGGCCTCGTCAGAGGCAATACATTTATATTTGAGCCTAAGGCCAATGAAGTTGCAGTCGAGACTAATGAGTCATCCCATGACCTCATAAAGGCTTTAACCGAGCTTGTGAAAAACTTGGAAACAATTTACTCTCAACAAATGAGGGAGATGCAAAATAGATTTGTGAAAATGGAAAGGACCCAACATAATTATAAGTTTCAATCTAGAGGAAATGACAAGTGGCCAAGAAATTGAGGCCCCCATCAAGCCCAAAATCCACATACTTAGTTGGAGCTCATAAATTTGGTTGAGCATGAGGATCTTCCTTTTTGTAGGGAATGCCATGAATTTCATGACGATTCCAACTGTGCTAAGTATAGAAAGATCAATGGTGATGAATTCATGGATTATATGTAAATAATTATGTTGTATTCTCAAACTATGTTAATGCAGTTAGCAAGGCTCATCCCATTTTTTAGTGTCACATGGATCAAGTTAAAGGAAAGGGCACGGGCATTAATAATGTTACCAAGATCTATGGTGAAAAGCCCTTTCCAAACCATATTTTGGAGATGATGGGATACAAAGGACTGACTTACCAGAGAAGGGGGAATGTCAACACAAGTATTGCAAAGCCTCATCAGAACATATCTAAACCTCAAATCAATGTTCCTTAAAATGTTGATTTGAATATAGACTTGGAGTGTTGGCTGGAAAATGCCTAGGTACTTGTGCCAATGACCGATCTAATGAAAATGCCCTTGGAAAAGGATAAGTTACTAAAGTTTATCGAGGGTCCCAAGGAGAAAAGTGTGGAAAATACAAAGAATTGGGTGAAGATTCCCTAGTAATTTTGCAAGATATGGATGAGGATAAAGGAAATGGAAGGAATTCTTCCTTCTTCATCACTACGACCATAAATGACTGTTGCAATGTCATGTATCTAACAGTCATGAATTGGCTTTGTTTAAAGACCACTAGACCATACACAAGTGTATGTTCCATGGAATCAAGAGAAGTATAGGTTTGTGGTGTGATTTGAGATTTACCAATTAAATTGGTAGCTTATCCAAACATCTCACTTACTATGGATGTGGTTGTCATTGATGTCTCGGATGCATGGGGCATGTTGTTATCCAGAAAGTGGGTTTCTTGTTTGGGAGGCAGCTTTCAAATGGATTTATCTTATGCTACTATCCCAATAGGTGGAAACACATATGTCACCCTTCATTGTGAGATAGAAAGGAAGTATCACGTCGAAGATCCTAAAGAACCAATGAATGAACCAATGGATGAAGTTGAGGATCTAGGGTGTTATACAATGTTGTCCAACCTTTGAACACCAGTCATGAAAAGTTACAAGGAACAAATGGATAATGAAATATGGTTCATGAATTTTGATGATGCTCACTCTAAGTCAAGATAGGTGCATGCATTGCCATAGATTATCCAAATGGTGAAATCTTCAATTTTGCTTCCAGATTATAATTCCAAGCGACAAATGTTGAAACACAGTATGAGGCTCTTCTGCTTGGGATATAAATTGCTACATACATGAAAATCAAAATTTTAAAGATAAAGGGAGATTCAAACTTAGCAATCCTTCAAGTAAAGAACAAATTTACATGTAAAAATGAAAGGCTTAAAAAGTACGAAAATGCTGTTTGGGATATAATGGAATATTTTGATGCTCTATCCCTAGAAGAAATTCCAAGAGAGTTGAATGTTTAAGTAGATTCCTTCTTAGTGTCTGCCTCTACTTTTTAGCCTAATCCAAAATTATTGAAATGCCATGGAAAAATGGAAATTATATTCCGGACTTATATCCCAGTCATTGGCAGGTTTTCAAAATTTTGAACAACTTAAAGTGAATTTGCATATTCTGAGGTTGATTGACAAGAGGAAGGACATAAGTATCATGAGGGCTCAGATCCCAAAGTAAAAATTCTCCCTAGAGGACTCATCCCTTTATAATATATGTTTGATAGACATGACATGTACAAGGGAAAGAAAGACGTGGTTAATCCCGAGGATTACATTGAGGTAAATATTGGATCTAAGACAAACCCCAAGATGATAAAAATTGGAAAGGGTACATCCGAGCAAGAAAATAAAAACATAGTCGAATTGGTTAGAGAGTATAGAGATGTGTTTTCCTTCACTTATGATGAACTTAAGGCATATAAGGAACATGCCATACAACATACTCTACCAATAAAAATGGACTCTAAGTCTTTTATACAGAAATTGAAGCAAGTTATTCGTAAGTTATCCCCCCTTATTTAGAAGGATACTTTGAAAATGTTGGTCGCTGGGATTATTGCATTTACACGACATTATTCATGGTTATGCAACTTAATGGTGGTCAGAAAAGGAATGCATTGAATTCCGGAATTTGAACATTTCTTGTGAGAAGCATAATTACTATCTCCGGAACATGGAGTATCTGCTTCAAAGGGTCACTGGTTCACATATCATGTCTATGCTTGATGGATTTTAACCGAGACTTAGTTAAGAAAGAGGATCACATAAGATGACCTTCGCAACACCTTTGGGGACTTATGAATACTTAAGAATGCCTTTTAGTATTTTGAATGCAGGAGCAACCTTTCAAAGGGAAATGTATTTTTCCTTCAAGGATATAATTGGAAAGATTATAGAGATATATCAAGATGCCTTGACGGTATTTTCAAAAGTCATAGAAGTAAACATATAAGTCATCTAAGGAAGGTTTTTGACAAGTGCCAGAAATATGGGATTAGTCTAAATCATGCCAAACCGATTTTAGGGTTGATGGAAGGAAACTGTCAGGACACATAATATCTGAGGAGAGGGTAAAAATTGATCCAGAGAGAGTAGAAGCAATTAAGAGAATCCCTTTACCCCACTGTAAGAAATCCCTTTAGTTTTTTCTTGGGAAAATAAACTTCATCAAAAGATCCATTCCTAATTTCATCGAGATAGTAAAGCCCATCCTTAAGCTGTTGAAAAAGGACTTTCCCTTCAAGTGGTGTGATGAAGAAAGGAAAGGATTTGATATGATCAAAGAAGCCATGGGAAGGTCTTCAGTTTTGATAAGTTCTGATTATTTAAAAGACTTATTTGATTTTCTCATTCACTTCAGAAGAGCAAAGGTCCTTCTTAAAAAAATCATGAAGGCTTAGAACAACCTATAAGCTTCATGAACAAGACATTGCTTGACTTAGAATTGAAGTATATGATTACGGAAAAACAAACATATGCTTGCAGAGTTAATATAGTTATGTCATGATATATGACATCTAGGACCATTGCTGCAAGTAAATATGACAACTTAAGCAAAGAGGAGAGGGAACGGATGAGATGGATGATCTAGTGATATCATTAGTGATACAAATAACATCATTTTATTAATTAAAAGTTGAGGAATGCAACTTCATGATATAAATGCCTATTAATGTGTTCACCCCATATTTCCAAATAAGTTACATACATTACCATTTACATTTTTCATGATACAAATATAAAGTTGATAAACCCATTTTGAATCAATCATTAAACATTAATTAAATGGTCTCTTGATAAGAATTTTACCAATAATTTTGAATGATTTTTTTTGGTGATTCGAAAATAAAAAGTAATTATCGATTCATAAACAAGCTTGGTTAAATGGACGTGTTAAGCATTTAATATGATCAACAAAATCATAAGAAGCTAGCAAGTATTTGAATGACAAGTGAACAACAAGGTTAAGTTATTGATAGACATTTGAGATGGTTGAAACTTTTTTCTACTTAATTGTTTTTCTAATAAAAATGTTTATTCATAGACATATATATATATATATATATATATATATATATAGCAATCTTTATTTTGTTCCTATTAATTCTAATTTCTATAAGAAAAAAATTGTCCTGACAATGGTTTAGAGAATGGTATTTCTATCCTAAGGAATGAAGGTAATATCCTTTTAATGGGTGACTTTAATGCTTGTACTTCAAGCAACCAAGCTATTCTTCTAAGTAATTATTCCAACCCTAATCCTCTTTGGTTAGATGAAGATATTACTCTAGCTAGCAAATACAACAGAAGCTCTGAAGATCTAGGTGAAAATTTGTTTGGGTCTAAGCTAGTCAAGCTCTGTAGTGCTCAAGATCTCATAATTTGCAATGGTCTAAAGAAGTGGTCCAATTATAGCCAGATGACCTGTATCCATGGGATTGGTAGAAGCATGGTAGACTACATTATTTCCGATATCCCTTTATACAATGAAATAATAAAATTTGACATCCTAAATGACCATGAGCCTGATTTAGATCATATACCTTTAGTAACTCTTAATTTTGTCATGCATAGAGATCCCATAGAAGATAATCCTTATAGCCAAAAGAACTTGATATTTGATAGAAATAAAAATGCTCTTTTTCTAAATGATTTAAAAATTAATTTGCTTCCTTTATCAAGTATAGACAACATATAAGACCTCTATCACAATTTTACTACAACCCTCTCACATTCTATTAACAAGTTCTCAATTGAAGTCTCAAGTAATAAATGAAATGGAAAAACCAACCCTTGGTATGATAAAGATTGTAAAAGTGCTAGGAGAGAAATTAAGGAAGCTCTTGATGAGTCTTTTAAAATTGACAAGGTAAAAATTTACAAAGCCCTAACTAACAGAAAAAAATGCAATATATTCATAAAAGACAACAAAATCTCTTACATTTCTCTATGGTGGCTCCTAAGAAATTCTGGAGGCATATTCTAACTAGAAAAACTAAAGATAATATTAGAATTTCTTTACATGAATGGAATTCCTATATTACCAAGCTTTATGAATCCCTGACTGTCAAAGGCAACTTTGAAACCCTGCTCATAATGGTAGAAGTTTTCTCTTGAGAAGACATAGATTTTGGGATTAAGTGTCTAGCAAATGGAAAAGCTAAGGACATTGAAGGTTACCAGGCACAAATCTTAAAAATTGGAGGTCCTATCCTCATTCCTCACATTCACAAGCTTTTCAATCAAGCAGTCAAGCAAGGGTTCCCTAAACCTTGGACTCGGAGCCTCATTATCCTTATTTTTAAAAGTGGGGATACAAATAACCCCTCTAGTTATCATACAATTATGATTAGCCCCCTCTTAACCAAGTTATATGGTATTATTTTGGAAAAGAAGATCAACAGATGGCTTGAAAGTGAAGGTAAGCGAGCTAAAGGCCAAGGGGGTTTTAGAAGTCAACACTCAACAACAGACCACCTCATTACCCTTAGGATCACTGTGGAGGAGTGTCGTAATGATAAATCCAATCTCTTTTGTTGCTTTGTAGACTTTAGAAAGGCTTTCGACACAATACCTAGAAATAACCTTTGGAATATATTAGAAGAGCTAAAGGTTCCTTTCAAGTTGGGAGCTACCTCAATAATACGTGAATGTAATTGCCAATTTTAAGAGCAACAAGGGGTGGTCGAGAGATATTAAGTGCAATATCGGAGTTAAACAAGGTTTCCCCCTCTCCCCTACCCTATTTGGCATCTACATCGATAAGCTAGAAAGTTGTTTAGAAGAAGCGGGTTGTGCTAGCACATTCTTAGCTGGGATAGTCATCATCCTTATTCTCTATGCTGACGATATTGTTCTTATGGAAAGGGATCCGTATGATCTTGATATACAACTTTGACTTCTTAAGGATTTCTGCTTTACCATGGGTATGACTGTCAACACTGAAAAAACAAAAGTTATGATTATCAAATCCAATGACACTTATGCTAATTTTGTGTATGACAATATAAACTTGGAGGAAGTGTCTTCTTACAAATACCTACGAATTGATATTCATCACAAGCTCAACTGGAACTATAGCATTGAGAAAAGGATTAATGGAGGGTGGAAAGCTTATTTTGGTCTTGAAAATAATTGCAAAGCCACAAATATGGTGATGTGGGATAAAAAGATGCTCCTCTTTGAAAATTTAGTCACTCCTGTTATCTTGTATGGTTGTGAGGTTTGGGGTTGTAGCATCTCTAGAGCATCTTGGAGGAAGATTGAGCAAATCCAGAAGCGTTTTATAACGTATAACCTCAAAATTAAAAGCAATACAACATATCCTATTCTCCTTATAGAAGTGGGTCTTTCCCCCATCGAGAGCCTAGCTATGACTAGGCTCCTGTTGTACACACACAAAATCAATAAGATGGGAGACCATAGACTTCCTAAGATAGCTTTTAATTCCGGCCAAGACCACCTAAGGCTCAAGTGAGGTTGGAATAAAGATACCACGGCCTGGTTAAACGACTGGGAGATCAACGAAAGTGTTGCATTGCAAAATATTAATAACATTAAAAATATTGTTACTTCTAAGTTTAAAGAGAATTTGTGGTGTGAGAAAGATTTAGAGGATAAACGAAAATTAAGATATTATAAGGATGTCATCAACCATACTCTAGAATATCAAAAGCATCTCTTTTTATTAACCAGTTCAAAGAAAAAAATTAATATAGCCAAGATAAGAACGAAGTCTCATGAGCTCCACATTGAAACAGGTTGTTGGACAGTTCCTAAAACACCATGGGTGGAAAGGATTTGCCGTCTCTGTGAGAATAGGAACATTGAAGATGAAAATCACTTCCTCTTAGAGTGTCCTGCGTACACCCACATTAGATCTCAGTTTCATAATCTTTGTTGCAATACCGACCTTCCTAGCCTTTTAACTTGTCAAAATTATAGTGAGTTCAGGGTGCTTCTCACCAAGCTCTTTGAGCATAGGAATACAATTTTAAAACAAACTAATTAATTTGTTTCTTTAGGTCCGATAGACCAAAGTTTGGTCTCAGTGGACGTTAACTATATATATATATATATATATTTCAAGGGAATAATGCATAGGGGCTTAATCCATTCGCTCTGATTACATAGTTAACCTGATGGGAACATCAAGTGAGGTCTTTATATAGCGATATATAGCCACCAAAAGATTAGAATTTTTGTTCACAACTTACAACACTCAACCATTTATATATATTGGATATTTTGATTATACAATAATAAATATCATTATCTTAAATCTATATTCAAGTATTGAAATGGATCAAATTTATTAAGATATAAAGTTTTTGATAATTAATTATAGTCTTACTTAACTTTATAAAAGTCACGCCTCATAATTTATAAAAATATAAATATATAAAAAAAATTAATGATTACAAAGACATTTGTATATACAATATAGCAATATTTTTATATAATACTATAAATATATTTTTATTTGATAAAAATACAGTATATAATATTATATATATTAATTTCTATTTTTATATAATATTATAGATATTAATTTGTATATCATATATACATATTTAATCTTTTTCTTTTATATACACATAAAAACATTATTATTATTATTGTTTTGAAATGATATATAATGATGGTAATATTATCTAATTATAATGTTAAAAAAAATTTAAAACAATATTAATTATATAATAATAATAATGATAATTTTGTTTATATCTCAAGCAATTTCAATAAAAAAAACATATAAATAAATATTTTTAATATATTTAAGAAAACTTTACATACTCAATTTAAAAGAATAATAATAATAATAATTATTTTTCTTCCTATATCCTCTATATCATCCATGAGAAAATATCTTTGATATTACTTGGGTTTCCAAGGTACACAAACCAAATTACAAAACATAAAAATGAGCCTAGGATTATGATGTTTAACATACATTTCTAATATATTATATTTAGGTGGATAGGTGTTTAGATATTATCTTGGATTTTGGGTTTCTTTGAGCATACAAGATTAACTCGAGTGTAACAAGTGTACAATTGGGATTCATTTCATGATCGTCATATCTTGTTATGCTTAAACACATCTTAATTACGATTTAAATTAGCCATGATTAAAGAAAATGGTAACCATTTTTTTGAATTTTTTTATATTAAATTGTATTTGTTTTATGTTTACATATAACTATAGCTATGTAGGCATAATGGATAAAGAATAAACTAATATTATTTTAATATAAAATTATATATTTTAGCCTTTGTTTAACAACCAACCATTTCCACAAAACTAAGTGGCTCACTGAGTCTATCGACTATGCTAGTAATTACACCACCCATGGTCGCTTACAGTGTCAATGGACCACCAAGCAACAATATATTACATGCACTTGTGTCCTTTATGTAATATTTTTAATAAGTAAAAATGGTGAAATGGATGGTTACTTGTGAAACATAAGGAGTAATTTATGAAAATGAGTAATTAATGAAGATATAAATATATAAAAATCTAAATTCTAAGGGTAAGATGTGGAGTTCGATTTCATTAATTTGTCTTCGATTTTATTAATTTGTCTTCAATTTCATTCATTTATGAAGATATAAATACATACAAATATATTTTTTAATTATTGTGAAGATATTTATATTTACGTTATATCAATATTTCTATGTAAATAGGAGACACATTATTCCATTGAATGTAGCTTGGGTGGTTGGGAGGAATGATTGCTACCCTCCCCACCCAGGTTCAAATCTTGTAAGTGACATGATGCTCTTGTTGAGCTCCTATGTAATGATTGAGTGGATTATGTAATCATGCCATACCTTGTTTCGCTGGAATAGCAGGTGTTCATATTTCCCACTATAAAAATACATTTTTTATTATTATTGTGAAGGTGAAGGATTCAAGAATGGTGTCTCAAGGCAGGCTTTCTATATTTTAATAGGGGTATTGATTTTGATGTATGTAGATTTTGTTTTTTGTCATTATTTTATAATGGCTTGTTCAACTATAGTGCTAGTGAACTCTAGTTATTAGAGTTGTTAGTAAGTGGGTGGTGGTCAGTTTAATACAACATGAATTATTGAATATTAGTTGCAATGTATGGGAGATATATTTGCTAGAAATGGGAGAACAATGAATTTATACATGTTAGTTACTATGGACTGTCTAGTATTGTATACTTTGATTCTTAAAATGAATAATGTGACTGTTCAAACTAGTAGTATTGAATTAGAAGCACAATGTGGGTGGTATGCTAGTGAATGGTAAGCATAATGGAGAGGTCTAGGCCCAAATGTCACCTTAACCCAGCCTCTCAACTACTTTGGGTAACTCCTAAACCTAGGGGAGAGCCCTTTTGAGGGTACATGCAAGCACCAATGAGCAAATACTCTTTTCTAACCTTTATAGAAAATATCAATGCCTTGTATGGAGTCAACAATGAGTAACAAAGACGCATAGACCATACAAAAGCAGTTAATTTATTCTTATTTACCCCTAATCAGTGAACAAGTCTACCAAATCCATGTACATAATTACCAGTTTACACTGGTAGACAAGTCAATTAAAAAATCAATTGACAAATATGATTTAATAGGTTTATATCAACAAAGAGTTAAGGGTTTAAATTAACAAACAACTTCAGATTTATCAATTTATATCAGCATAGAGTAGAGTTAAGGGTTTAAATCAAAAGTCATCTTCAGATTTATCAGTTTATATCAACATAGAGTTAAGGGTTTAAATCAACAAACAACTTTGGATTTATCAATTTTGTACCAGCTAACAAATCTGGCCAAAATATCAATAATCAGTTCAACAGAAAAAATCCTTACGAATCCTCATGCAAGGGCTTCACACCTCCCAAGGTGATACCTCAGAAAGGTGCGATATGAAGGGGAAAGGGCTAAGTGTCCTACGACACACCTTTTGGTCCAATAAGAGATGCAATACACCTATAGAAACCCTAATTTCAACAATTACATGTTTCCTACTAAAAGTGCTCAAATTGGGACGCCCCTCAAGATCTGTGGATAAATCCATTAGGAAAAATTGATGGGTGGACCAAAATTTCAAAGTTGCAAATATTTTTAGGTTTGTAAATTTATTTGAATTTTTAGGTTTTTTTTTGACAATATATGGTTTTTAGGTTTTACACCAAGGTAAAAGAGGTTTCCCTTCAAGATCCGTGGATAAATCCACTAGGGAGAAATTGAATGGTGGACCAAAATTTCAAAGTTGCAGATATTCATTAGGTTTTTGAATTTATTTGCATTTTTAGGGTTTTTTTTGACAATATATGGTTTTTGGGTTTTACAAAAAGGTAAAAGAGGCCTCCCTTCAAGGGCCATGGATAAATCCACTAGGGAGAATTTGTAGGGTGAGCCGTATTTTTGTAGTTTTTTGGAAATTTTCAGATTTTAAAGGATTTTATGCATAAATTGCATCAAAAATAGATACAAGTAAATGGATGAAAATAAGAGTGATTAAATGACAAGCAAGGGGATATGATTTTTGTCTCAATATTTAGGGCATTGAGAGATTAATGATCAATTCCCCTATCTTGAAATGTCTTTTAACACTTGCAAACTAGGGCATCACCTAGAAACCTCTAGGGTTTGGTAGATGACACTAACTAGGGAAAATGAAGAAGTCCAAGGCCCTAAATAATAATAGATAACTCCTATGGAGGGCATTTTATTCATACAAAAGTTGACAAAAATCCTTAAAAAATCAACAAAATGCACAATAAAAGCACTAGTCAACCTAGCTAGAAGCATAACTTACCAACATTTAACAAAGAGTTAGTAAGGAAAAAGGCCTTAGGTCACACTTGTGCATGAGTTATTCCAACTATTATAGCCCTTTAGCATGTGCAAAAATAATCCCTAAAACATTACTTCATCCTCCTTCAAGCAAGAAAGAGCATCCCAAGAGAAGTGTGCATCACATTAAAGCCTCATAGATTAGGAGAAAAAGAAAAAGAATCATATTAGAACCCTTGTCTTATGATTTTACGATTTTACAATGATGTGAGGATGTCTAATTACACTTTTCATTCTCTACTTTTTAAATTCTTGAGGCTATATTTTTAAAATAAAGTTAAATTAAAAATATACTAATGTTTAGGGTGAATTACCCATAAGTTGGGAAATAATCTCTAAAATGGACAACATATAGAAAAATAGACTAAAATAAGGATTTACTTAGTGGAATAGTGAGCCAAAATGTGATGTCATGCCCCAACTAACCCCAAAATGATACTTATCCCTCAATCCCCCCCTTTCCAAGCTTGTAGGTTAAATGGTGGAATGAGGACATCATAGGGAAAAACATTAGAGGAGGTGTTTTTGAGTGTTAGAATTAGGTCTAAGTGGGTGAAGGAGGTGTGCTAGATAGGGGACAAAAACCATTTACAAGACACAATCAACTTTGCATAACAAAACCAAGGTGGTCATGTGCCCCAGTGGGTCACCCCAGAATCCACGGATACCAACCCATGGGCTTAAATCCTACATGGTAGGGATATCCACACACCAAATGGGCAATCAATTGTGCCACACAACAAAAGTACTTATGAGAGTGAAACCAAGAAGGCAGGCCATGGCCAATCCAGGGGGACAACATGATGTACTCAAAATATCCATACAATATATCCCACATTATCCTTTACAATAAAATTTTTGGACCCCTCACTCTAGGTTAGGCCACGCTAGAGTACTGCAACAACTTTGAGGCGTAACAAATAATAAGTATAGTATTTTTTCTCTGTGTGAAAATATTTTAATCTATGTATAAATATTAATATCTATATTATACCATTTTCTCAAGTTAATTTTTTAAATAATTAAATAAAAAATGTATAATACCCCGCACTACATAAAATATAAATATTGATAGGCCTAACTTGGTGGGGACATCGAGTGAGGTCTCTGCATAACCCATGGATTTGACCTCGAGACCTTCTGCTAGCATAAACAACTCTTAACCACTTGAGCTAACCCACTAGGCTATAAATTGCTATGTTAAACATAATATCTGCACGATTATTTATTTGAATATTTTGTTTTGAAAAATAGCCACCCATGGATTTGACCTCGAGACCTTCTGCTAGCATGAACAACTCTTAACCACTTGAGCTAACCCACTAGGCTATAAATTGCTATGTTAAACATAATATCTGCACGATTATTTATTTGAATATTTTGTTTTGAAAATATTTTTCAATATTTTATTTGTCTATACATCTTATTGCAACCATCTCTTTTTCTGATATATGTTTTGTATTTTTATTTATATTTAGGTTTCTAAGTGATTATGTGTCGAGAAAGAAGTTGGTGATAAAGATAACATTGACAGGTCATAATTGCTTTCTATTTACTTAGTTTTAGAAAACATTGAAGTAGGGAAAAAAATTAACTATAAAACTATTTTCCACTTTGAAAACATTTTTTTTCGCTGATCACTTGATCATCGTTTATACCATGTATTAATGCACCGGTGACTATTCATTACTATGCACCATTTGGATAATCACTACCACCGCCTTTGTGCTTGCCTCACCACTTTCGTGTTGAATTCTATTTATATTAATGTTTGGTTTTTTATCTTGTCTGTAATTGAATTGAAAGCGTTGAGCTATGCCTGAAATTTCTTTGAGATTTGGACGATTTTCTTTGGATCGAGGTACCATGCTATTTCAAATTTACAAGATAATATGAATTCAGTATTATATTTTCCATTTTGAATAATTTTTCAAAAGGCTGCAAATACAAGAACAAGTTAACAAGTAAACGCTCAATACCTTCATGGCTTATGCTTAGCATCTGTATTGCAAGAACAAGTTCATAAGTTAACGCTCAATGCCTTTTGATTCTTAATAAGAATATCAAGGACAGGCTTTTTCTTCCTGAAAAAAAGTTAACGCTCAATAGCTTCATTGATTATTCTTAGCATCTTAACGCTCAGTAGCTTCCTTTGGAATTTTTTTTTGTTTGTTTAAGCTTCACTTGTTTATGCATGGAAGCCCGTTGATTAAGCTGTATGTTTCAACTTATTAGACTATAAGGATAGAGTTAGCCTTAGTTTCAACTGTTTGAGCAATTATTTGAAATGGATGCTGCATATGCTATACTTTGTAGCAATACCTATAAAAATTCAAAATATATAAATTGAAAAGCAAAAATTGTACTTATTATATTTTTATTGTTTTTCATAAATCAAATATATCAAGGTGAAAAGTACATTGGTATAAGTCATCTAAGAACAAGGGATACACAATAGAAAATAAGAGAAGGAAAAAAACAAAGGAGCCAATAAAAGGTAAGCATCTCTAAGTTGCACGTTTTAATTTGAATAATTCTGTTGCTATTCTCTTGTATAAAGAAATATAGTTCAGAAACAATTTTAAGAGAGAAACATAGTTTAGAAACAACTTCAACAATACAAATTAGGAAATCTATTCTCTGGTATAAAGAAACATAGTTTGGAAACAATTTTAGCAAAGAAACATATTTTAGAAACAATTTTAACATAACAATGTAAGTTTGAAGCAACTTCAACAATACAAACTAGGAAATGGAAAACACAGTAGATGTTTAAAGTTATAAAAAAATGCATTATAAATGTTAGCATAGAATATGCATTAAATAGATAGGGCCTCTTCAGATTAGATGCATTTTCGTATACCTTTGGGATTGCCTATTTGATGCATTTCAAGTCTTGTTGCATTTTCACTATTCATCAATTGAATTGTGAAATGGATTAATATATCACTTCTTGATATGTCTAGAAAATGGAGATGTAGAAGCAATTCAATCTTATTAATATGAACTTGCCCCCGAATTCCTATACCAATTGCATGGGATTCATGATGTGGATACATATCTTTCCAAGATATGATTGTTGACATCTATAAATTTAAACGAATTGGGAAGAGGGATACGGGGTGATACATTTTGCATATCTTGGCTAGCCAAGTAGTTAAATATACTGATTGGCATCTGGTCATTGGATAGAAAAACTAGGTATTTTCTATTCAATGGGAATGCAAATGCAAATCCATATTGCATTTTATTCCACGATTCAAATCCTATCAGTGGTTACTATGAACCATTACTGTACAAAAAATTAGGCAAATGCATTTCCAAAGCATCTAACACTTACTTATCAGCAATGTGCAAAGACCTTGAAGATAATTGGAAATGTGTAGCATGTGATATGCACTCACATGGATTAGACAAACGGAAAATAAATACATCGAATTACACATATAATATGTTTAATGTAATTTGGTGTTTGATAGTAAGAGATTTTGATGTACAATCCTTGAGACTATACATTGCACAATCATTTTGCAATGCAATTATGGGCAGCAATCAAGATGCATTGAATTGTTTGCAACAACAGTTGTCAAGCAACATTATACATAATGCAACAATGGTTGCTGATTGGCATGTATATCTCATAAATACGGCAATGCCATATGAACAAGGAAACATAGATAGTGGACCATTTTGTTTGCAATTGATATCGATCATATTTAGAGCAAATATCCAAGTATGGTCTTCCAGTACTAGGAGCATAACAAAATTTTATTCAGGTAGTTCAAATTGCAGTGAAACATATGATATAATATCATTCAAAACAAATAGATTGCATGTTCATTACGAACCATTGGTTCAAACAAAACAAAACTGCAAATTTCATTTGCACTGCAACCAATGGACCAACTAGTCCAATCCAAATACTAATAATATGAAAGGTTGATTACAAATGGCATGTCCACTGCCATCAATCAACAATGCATTCAACTCAAAAGCATAAGGTCAATTATCATGGATTAAAGAAAATAACACAAACGAGAATTGAAGTAATAACACATTACTTGATGCACATGTTATACAAAGCAATGAACATGTGTGCCATAAATATTGTCCAAAAACAACAAGTTCAACTAAAAAGCGTAATCTTAATCATGACACATTTGAACAAATCATGCATATAGAAAATGAAAGTAATGACAAGTTACTTCATGATCCCATAACACAAGTTAACAGTAATAAAAAACACAATATGCATAGTGATAAAGAAACAAAATAGCATAAGGCTACTTGTCATAATTCACAACAATCGTTGTATACACTAAGTAAATGCGATGGAAACTTACTTGGTGAACACAGTAAATGCGATGGCAACTTACTTAAAGAACATGTCTCTTGTGCAGATTTGGTCAATGCAACAACAATACCCAATGATAGCAAGAAAACTAGATACTAGAAATTGAAACAAATATTGTATACAAACAAAACTAGTAAAACTAATTCAATTAGAAAATATGTGTGCCCTAGGAAAAAAACACCAATACAAACTTATATGGAATAGATTCAAGACACTCCTAAACAAGAATGTTCACACCTTTTGTCCAATTTGTGAACGATTTCATTTTGAGAAGAACATGCAAAATATGACCCAATACATATAAAATAAATACCAAAGATTAATAAACCATGGAAAAACATTTGTCTAGCAAAAAAATATGTGCATCTTGCAAAAGATCACTTCAAAATGGAAAATTACCACAATTCACAACTCCAGAACCAATTAGACGTAATATGCAATTGCTAATAGTAGCAACATTGTCAGAACTAGAAGAGTGACTTGTGTCGTTGAGAATTGCTTTCACAAAAATAATAAAATGGCGTTATAAATGATCTCTGATAGGATTGATAGACTCAATTATCAATGTACTTGCACAAACAGATATTGTACAAAGAGCATTGCCGCAATTCATGGATGGCACCATGACAATTGCAATTGCATTGCAAAGATGCTTGCAATACAATAATGCATATCAAATAGGAAAAGTACGTGTAATATTTGTCATGAAAGCATTGACACAATTATGTTCTCTATATATATATAAAGCTGAGAATATTCATATCAATAAGGACTAGGACAATGTACTTGGGCAAGACAATGACAACTTAATGCATTGAATGAACAAACCACTGCTGGAAGAGATATGGACAATGATTAAGAATATGAAAGACCCACAAAGAAATTGGTACATGGATTTTCGATATCACAATATATTCATGATCTACAAGATAATATTATTAAAATTGCACCAACTAAAGGACAACATCCACTTGGAATCTTCAAAGACAAATATGTAGAGGAAATGATTTTTCCAACACTATTCTATGGAGACCCACGTGACGATGACATTACAACAAAATTTAGTTACCCAAAAATAGTACAGTGGGAACCACAACATCCAAGTGGTGATTTCTCGTACCACACGACAAACTTGTTTTTCAAAACAATGTGAATAATAATTGACAAAGTCATATCTTGCATATGGATACGAATAAGAAAAGGTTAGTTAAAAGGAAGAAAATTAGTAGCAAAAGATGTAAAGTACAAACCAAATTTAGAAAAGCTACTTAAGTATGACATTGGATATATAGATTTCAAGAACATACACATTTCTCCTATTTTCCTACAACAAATGAAGAAAACTATATTTGCAATGATACGACAATTAGGACCCTTGACTTTCTTCGTGACCTTCAAAAGTGCAGAGCATCAATGGACACCATTGATAGATACATTGGATGAATTGTACATGAAAAGGTTAAAAATGAAACATATTGAAACGATATAAGACCTTTATATTGATTACCTTATGAGGAAATCCCCAGTCACATGCAGCCATTATTATAGACATAGTATCAGTGCTATAAAACAACTAATATGCCATGATAAAATATTATTTGGAAAGGTATTGGATTATTACTTTGTAACATAATTCCAAAATAGGGGAAGTGAACATGAACATGGTTTGATATGGATAAAGGGTGCTCCAATATATGGATGTAATTGTAACTCAGATATTGGAAAGTTTTTGGACAATTACATCACTTGCGATACTGATCACTTGGATCCAATTCTTGCCAAAGTTCATAAACATTTCCATACAAAAAGTTGCAAAAGGAACAAGGGCTTGCACTGTAGATACAACTTCCCAATTCCTCTATTGAAGAGCACAATGGTCCTAGATCCAATTAGTGTAGACTATGAAACATTATCTGAGAAAGCAAAGTCATTGTTCATGGTCCTAGATAAAATAAATATGACAACTCAACAACTTTTGAAGGATTCTTGAATGAAATGGATCTGACAGAAAGTTATCACATTCAAAAATACATTGCCATAAAAAAAACCAACAATTTTTCTAAAGCAAAATCCCTTGCATATTTGGAACAACAATTTTGCATTTGACATTCCAACTATATGGAATGCAAATACAGATGCCCAATACATATTAAATGCATATGCAACAACATCGTATTGTAGTTCATACATGACAAAGGTTGACAAGTCTATGAGAAATGCATTTAGAAAAATACATAACGAACATGAGAAGAGAAAAATTGATGCCATCTAGATGATACATTCGCTTGGAAATATGCTACTTAATATTCAACAAATGTCATCACAACAGGAAGTGCATATAGCACTATATCTACCACATCTCGATTAAATGAACACACATTTATGATTAAGCCAACATTTCTCTTAAAACAAGAGCCTGATAATTCAGAAGATGTAATGTGCCACTCTATTATTGACTACTACATTGAATTCCAACATGCCATTAGAAAAATTTGCCTTGTAATTTGTGTCCAACTACAAGAAATATGGCACACATATATCTAACAGAAAGAAACCGAATGTGATTTGATTTTTCAAATACAACAAACACATCGATTGTGAAAACTATTGTAGAGAGAAACTACCGCTATATTTTCCATTTTGGAACAATGAAGATACATTGAAGCAAATATTTCCAACATGGAAAGCTGCCTACATTCACCATGAAACTACAATATGAATCAATGAAGAAAAGTTTACATACAACATCAATCCATTATGGGGTGATTTAGAAGATGTCATGGAAGAAGCAAATCATAGTCATGTGAATAACTCTTCTACAATAACAAAAGAAAAGAGAAAAGAAAATGTCATTGTGAAGAATATGACTTGCAAATAGATATTCAATGGCTATAAGATTCCAATCTAAGAAAATCCATTAATCTTGAATTCCAAGTAACAAACCATCCATTCTTCTTAGATAATCAAGAATATTACAAAATTAGGAGAATGTTGAATATGGAACAACAAGCAATTGTCAAGGACATTGCACTTAAAAAATGATGTGATATTTACACGCCATTTTATTTGTTCCTTACTAGTGAAGGAGAAACGGGAAAAACATTCAAAACAAAAGCAATTTTCCAAATGCTCATACGAATCTATGATGCCCATAATAGCGACGATCCTTTGAAACCAAAAGGATTGATATTGACATAGCGGCTGGTTAAGTCACATATAATGCAGGTGGAACAACAATCCACTTGGAATTGCTCATGCAATTTAACAAGTCTGATTTTATACCACTTAGCAAAGAAATGCTAGACAACTTATCATAACTGTACCAAGAATTACAACTCATTTACATAGATGAAGATTCTTTAAGTGGAAGTCAATTCTTTAATTTCATTGATGGTCGATTGAGAAACATAAACCCTGTACAAACCAAATACTTTGGAAATATTGATATGATATTCTACAGTGGTCTTTATCAGGCACAACCCAAACAAGATTCCTTCATACTTGAGCAACCCACAATATATAAGCAAATAATAACTCATGATTTTTGGAAAGACAAAATAATATGTTATTAATTGCATACTACAATGCGACAAAATAATGAAAAATTCATTGCTTTATTGAATAGGATGCACATAAATACACAAACTAGTAGTGACTTGGCATATCTAAATACAAAATGCATGCGAAATGCACCAAAAAACCCAACCTTTCCTAATCTCTTTTAAAGGAATAAAGACGTTGCAACACACAATAAAAATATGTTGCTAGCTATACCCAATGAATAAATTGTGATAAATGCAAATGATGATGAAGAAGAAAACCATGGAAATACATCTTACCACCAACATATGGCCACTCTACCATCACATATTATCATAAAATTGAATATGCTAGCTGGAATATATGCTGACAATTATGATTCGCAAGATGGCCTCGTGAATGGTGCAGATGGAATAATGAAATCCTATACTAAGACAAATAAACTTGACGTCATATGGATTAAGTTCTATGACCCAAAAATTGGATATCACCAAGCCAACATATTTGCATCTTTGTATAATGTAGATATATCCCAAGATTGGATACCAATTTTACGAATAGAAAAACCAATACCAACAATAGGAAAAGCAAGTCGTTTGAAAATTCGTAGACGATTTCTAGTTCAACTTGCATGTGCAAGCACAATACATAGATAACAAGGACGAACTCTAAATGGTGTTGCATTTGACCCAAATGCGGTATGAGTGCATGTACTAGTGTACACAACATTGTCTTGTGTATGAAACATAGAATCCGTATATATATTAAATCTTCTTACAAAAGAAGATTTCAAAGTTAAACAAAAAATAGAGATTGAGATGCAACGTCTACAAACCACTGCAAAGTGGAATCTAGAATATGATCACCAATTAATATAATTATATAAAATAATCTCGATTTTTTCTCTAAACACACTCACAATGACATACTAAATGACTATGCTATAATGGAATGTGACATTGTGTGCTTGCAAGAAACATATATCACCGAGTCTATACAAATTGAACAACTTCCAAGTTTCAATTGCATGTAAAACTACAAAAAACATGGAATGATGACATGTTTCAAAAAGAATATAGTCATCTTAAAGTATATGCACTTTGAAGAACAAACTGTTGAAAGCAAAATTGTAGAAGTAATTGTCCACGGATTACAAATTGCAATCCTGGACATCTATGCTCGATCACATGCAACCATGACCAAAATCAACAATATCCTTACAAAAGCATTATCCCATATACAACTGAATAAAAAAATATTCATCTTAGGAGACTTCAATCTTAACATGTCTAGAAACAATAAAAAAACAAGGATGTTGGCATATTACATGGCAAATTATAGTCTTCATTTTCTTCTAGATAGGAAAAGTCATGCACCAAAATCACTTATTGACCACACATGGTGAAATATATTCAACCAACACTTCAAAATATTTATATTGGATACATATTGGACTGACCATTGTGCAAATTGTCTTGTAGGTGACAATTCAAATTCATGCGAACCATAGTACATATACAAATTATCATTTTCACATTGTCTGAAATCTTGGTATAGTGTGCTATTTTCATATTTGAAACCATAGTACATATACACATTTCCATTTTCGTATCACATTGTTAAATAACTTGGTATAGTGTGTTATTTTCCTATACGGAAAACGTTATATTTCATATTTGCAATTGCATCTCATTGAATTTAGTTTTCCATATATCTAATTTTTCCATATCTGAATATATCAGGAAAACATGGAAACTAAAACCAAAAGGTAATAAAAATATCGCACCTCTATCTAAATTTGTTCATTTGTAAATTTGTTTATGTTACCATCAATTTTCACAATCACTGTAATAACATAACATGTCACAAACAACAACACCAGAAAAACAAATACAAATGAAGAGGAGAAAGTGCTTAACAACATACAAGAAGCAACTGAACATGCTGGGTCCAAAAGGTATATCCATCTCCATATCTAATGCAATTTCTTTTCTCTGTAAACTATGGACTATAAATATGTACAATTTGCTCAAATGCTAAAATCAGGAAAATTTGGACAAGTCAAACAAGAATTTGTACCAAGGATCGCGAACAACACAACAATCAACATCACAAAGGTTAGTACAAACCAAGTGTTACATTTTATAATTTGAAATGTAACACTGACTTCCCATTTTTATATTTATGTATGTGTATGTGTGTGCGTGTGCAACAATTGTTTTCAGGTTGAAGGAGATGACAAATAGCACAAGCGACACACCAGAGTCGACAAAACAAAAACATATCAGAATGCATTTCTATGTTTCTTTCTCTTATTACAATTGCTTATGTACACCAATTGATTATCAACATATGACGAAATTAAATGCACATGGATATATTACCAACCATTCTCTCAATTGAAGTTTTGAATAGTGGCAAAACACGGCAAATATTCATTGGTGACATTATGGTTGTATACAATACATATTTAGATAAAGAGTAGAAATCATGAAAGTCACACGTGTTGATCTAATTGATGACAATTACCATGTCTATTCCTACATTTCTTGTGCAACGTCACAAACAAAAACTTGTATTAGGAAATGACATTTCAATTACAAATTCCAAAATATTGCCAAAGACCATCTATGATTGTGGAGATTATTATCGTATAATATCCGTAGATGATTCAAGTATCTTAGAAATAATTTCTCCAGTATGCAACAAGTACAACTTCATACTAGATACAACAATCAAACAATTGTTAGAAGACACATATTTCCACCCAATGGGAACAAATGGAGCGATTGTAACAACTGTGAGAAAAATGGGAATGCAACATACTTTACAAATAAAAGATGGACACACCAAAGATGACAAAGCACCAATAAGATCGTATTTATAATGTTCGACATATTTACATAGCCTTTACTACTAAATGCATTTACTTTGTAAAGTAGGATCCATGATAGTCTAAATGCTTTTACATGGTAGCGTCAACTATTCGAGACATTTCAAATTTATTCACTTTAATGGAACATCAATTACAAAGAGGGGAATCCACTGTGATTTTGTTCAAGAATATAACAAAAAAAAGCAAGCAAAGGATAAAACATTTTGGACAACACAATTAACATTTATGACATCTCAAAACAGAAGCAACATAGGACCTGTAGAAAATAGTTCAAGCAATGGATATTGTAAGTGACAATATACTTCTTCCCATTTTACTTCTAATTATTTTTATGAAAATAAATGCATTGTATTGACTATTGAAAATTGCATCATTTGCACAGGTTGAAGGCACATTGATAGCCACAAATGTTTACTCAACACCATTCAAAGCTATTTGTGCACATTGCGATTCATGTCCAACAGAATAAACATTAATAGAGGACTCATTGATCAATTGCATTAAATGCAATACATAGTGTCCCTTTATCTATGCACACTCCTTGAAAAAAACCATCAAACCAACAGATAACACTAGCATACAGTACATACTCAAAGACAATATACTGCCAAAGCTACTCCCTAATCTAACACAAATGTTGTATGAAATGTATATCCAGAACAAACAAAAAATGATATACATTCTACGCAAATTCCGATTCTATAATCAGTTTACACTAAACAAGGACAACATAGTCCTGCATTCAGACTAAAAAAATGGTAAATGGCCATTTAAAATATAGTTATGTTATTTCTTATAAACCAACACCATATAATCACTAACTCAACCTTTTTTTTGCAAATGTTTAAGGCCATTGCACTATGCTGCACTATGCTACTCTCTAAGTACATATTGTCTTTATATGCACCCGTCTTGTGATATTTCTACTCCATATTGTAAATATTTATCACACTCCATTGTCTTGTAAATAGTCATAGTGAACAACACTTTATTATGTTGTAAATATTAGTAGTTAAAACAACAATTATGGTCTTTACGCATATGGTATTTATATGGCCTACATAATGTAAATTTGAACACTTCTACTTAGACTTTTGACGTTGTTTTTTTTTTTTTTTTACTAAAACGGTTATAGGCCTTTGATATTTATCTTCTGGCTAATCAGCTTCCAGTAGCTTACATACAGTAATTCTGATCCAAAATATCCATGTTATCCAGAGTTACGGGCATAGATATAGTGGCTGAGCCCTTTACAAAAGTTCTGGGGATTGCTAAGCAGACATAGTAATTCAAATTAGCGTATACATGAAAAGAGCAACTAGTGTTGCAGAGAAATAGATCAACGGAGTTCAGCGTTCTGTTTTTGGAGTCTTTCCATGCTCCTTGAGCATGGCTTCTACCTTCTTTTCCAGCTTTGCAAGCCGGTATCCAATAGCACCTGAGACATTGGCTATATCCTTCATGTTCGTCAAATTGTCTTCGAAAATATCTTCCCTTAGCTCTTTGAGTTCCTGATTCATACACTCCCAGCGAGTAGTTCCGGTTTTTTGCATTCTGATCTGTTTGGACTCTAGCTTTTGAACTGCTGCCTTCAATTCGTCCAAGCCAGTTTGAATTTGAAGGATTCGTGCCTCTATGGGGGAAGACGAGCTTGCTGCCATTTCTGATCGAGTGCACACCTTCAGCTCCCCTACGTGTTCTCTGAAAACTTCCCAGCGACTTCAACGATTGACAGTGCCGATTGCATTTAGCACTGGGAGTGGTCGTCCTGATATATGCCCATTTCATAGTTTCCTTCCGAATCTTGAACTGGATCTCATCAATTTCCTCAGATCTGCCTTGCTCAGCTTGAGTCTCTCTGGAGGACATCCATTGGAGACGATTTCCAATGATCGTAGAGCCTGTACATGGAGAGCATGGGCCATGTGACCTGCTCTGATCAAATTTTCTTTTGCACATGGGCGTACAATTCCTAGATTGCCTCAGTTTGCAGGCTAGCGACGGAGAATCTTCACTGACTGACTTCGTGATGCTCTTATTCTTGTCCTGGGTGGGTCTGAAGATCGTCTCTCCACTGCCACTAAGGGATGGGCACGTGATTTTCAATTCCATTCAGCATAAGTACTCCCTTGATCAAGGAGGCTCCATTATTAACTTCATGGTCTGTGATTTGATTAAGATTCTGGAGGACATGGAAGCACTTAACTTCTTCGAACGCTTTCATTTGAGTTATGATTTTCCGATGGTAGTGGGCCAATTCCATACTGTTAGGGGCCTTCTTCATATTGAGAGCCTGGATGATGATTCGGGAATCTCCTATGATAGCCAGCTTTTTGACGAAAAGCCTTCTGGCTTGGTTTAGACCTTGCCAAATGGCGAGGATTTCAGCAGTGTTATTGGTTCTTTGACCCAGCCCCCAAGAGAAGTTAAGGACTATTTTCCCAATATAGTCTAGTAGGACTCCTCCACTTCCCGCCGAACCGGGATTCCCTTTCGAGGCCCCGTCTACGTGCAGAATATGCTCATTCAGAGAAGCTCTCCATTTTATAAACTCTTGCTCCTCTAGCCTGATTTCCCATGGAGAGTAATGCTTAGAGATGATTTTGGTCCTTGTGAGAAGGGATGGATCAAGCCCTTGGAACCAGTTGTACTCCTCTTTATCCAGGTTAATTTCATTGGAGATTTTTGAATTTGTGGCTGCCAACTCTCCTATCAGTGCCTTTACTTTGACTGCCAGTTGGGCCGGAGTGGATTTCATGTCCCTGAATATTCGATTGTTACGTTCCATCCACACTTTCCAGCAGAGGATTTTTGGAACCCACATCCAGCAATGTTTTAACAACTTCAGCCGGGAGAAGGAAAAAGGGGCACAATCGGACCAGGAGGCAAACAAGGAGGAGATGGAAGGGGGAAGATCCTGATTGAGCTGAGCAAGAAGAATATTCCAGAGTTCTAATGCAAAGGGACAATGGAGGAAAAGGTGGGTCGAGTTTTCTTCATGACAGGCACAAAGAGGGCATCTTGAGGGCCCTTCCCATCCTCTTTTTAGGAGGATGTCCCAGGTAAGAATACTGTCATGCAGGAGGGACCAGCAGAAAAGATCTATTTTGGGGAGGGAAGGGTGGAGCCAGAGGTTTCTTCATACGTTGGGATCTGGGGCAGCCCAAGGAATGGATTTTAGGGCTGCATAGCCAGCTGCAGCAGTATAGAGGCCCGAGGAGGAGCCCCATCCTCTTTTATCCTTCCCCTTAGTCGAAAAGGAAGAGAGACCTTGAAGAGCTTCTAAGAGGGAGCAAGCTTCAGATTCAAGTTCTTGCGGGACAACCCCCAGGTCCCACTTTATCCAAGAGTCATCCGCTCCCCATCGAGATAAGTCCCAAAGGGTGAATTTTCTGTTCGAATGAAGCCAGTTTTTGATGTTCTCCATTCCCTCCAGGGATTTTAGAGGGGATTACCCCATAATGGAGTCATCCCAGAACTTGATTTTTGATCCATTTCCCGGAATCCAAGTGGGATTGGATGTGATCATATCAAGGGAATTAAGATAGAGGGAGAGAATAGGGGAGCCTTTTCGAGTCCTGGGGGGGCGGTCCAGGCACCATTCTTTGTGACCGATGAAGTATTTTGTTCTTAGAGCTTTGGAGCTCCAGTAAGTTTTACCCCTTATCATTTTCCAAAGGATCTTACCACCCATAGCCAGATTCTGAGTGGCCATATCTCTGATTTGCAGCCCTCCTTCCCATTTAGGGGCTTTGACCTTGTCCCAGCTGACTAGATGCATTTTCCTTCCTTTATTCCTGCCCCCTTCCCATAGAAATTTTCTCAAAAGATTGTCGATATCCTTCCCAATTCCTTTCGGGGCTAAAAGGATGGAGGCCTGATATACAGGAAGGGAGGTAAGAACTGAGTTTATAAGGATTATTTTACCAGCTTTGTTTAGCCAAGAATCCCCCCAAGACATTATTTTAGCCTTAATCTTTTCCACCAGGGGCATCGATATGCTTTTTCTTGGAGCTGCTTTCACAAGCAGAATTCCAAGATATTTTATGGAGTCCCACATTGAAGTTCCTTCCATTTCCAGCGTCCTTGAAATATCAGTCATTTCAATGGGGGGGCAGTTCTAGCCATATATTTTGCTTTTCCTCAAACTTATTTCACTGCCTGAGACTTCCGTGTAAGCGTCCAGCTCTTTTTTGAAGGATCTAGCCGTAGTGAGATTAGCCTGTCCCAAAAGAAGGGTATCGTCTGCAAATTGGGCATGATTAATTTTATTCACTCTGGGGGTGATTGTGAGCCCCATTAGAGATCGCTGCTGAAGGCTCTTGTCCAACTGGAAGCTAAGGACCGACGCTTGAATGACATAGAGCAAGGGGGATAGCAGGCAGCCCTGCCTCAGCCCCCTAGAGGCTTGGAAAAAATTTGCCGGTCTCCCATTTACCAATGGGGAAATCCAAGGACCCGAGATACAAGCTCTAATCCAGCTGATTAACTGGGGGTGGAAGCCCAGTTTGAACATGACAACAAAGAGAAAATTTAATCTAACTTTATCAAAGGCGTTGGCAAGATATAGTTTGACTATCATACCTTTTTCCTTCCTTTGGCAGCTTGAGTGAATTGCCTCTTGGACCAGAATGATGTTGTCCCAAATTTGTCTGTTCTGGATGAATCCCCCCTGGTTCTTCGGAATGATCCTGGGGAGGACTTTTTTGAGTCTGTTTGCAATAACTTTTGTGATGATTTTGTACCCCGTGTTGCAGAGCGAGATAAGGTGGAATCTGGAGAAGCCTCTTTGGGAATTAAAGCCAAGAAGAAGGAGTTAGTGATCCCTCCTATTTTTCTGCAATTTTGAGATTTTTGAACCATTTTTACCAGATCCTTTTGGATAATATTCCAGCAAGCTATGTAGAATCTGGCCGAGAACCCATCAGGCCCTGGAGCTTTATATGGGTTCATTCCAAGAAGAGCTTGGTTTATCTCCTCAGTCGTTATTGGGGCGGTCATATTTCTGTTCTCTTCGTCATTGATTAACGAAGGGATCACATTCAATGGGTAGCGATCCAGGCGAGGAGAGTCATCTAGATCTTCTGTAAAAAGATCTTTGTAGAAAGAGTGGGCTGCATGCTTGATTTCTTCAAATTTATTGAAAGTTTGGTCCTGAAATTGAATTTCTCTAATGTTGTTGTGATTCTTCCGAGCTTCTGCATGCTTGTGGAAGAAAGAGGTATTTTTATTGCCATCCTTGAGCCAAAGACAACGCGCCTTTATACGCCAGTATTTCTCTTCTCTTCTCAGCGCTTTATAGAGGGCCTTTTGCAGATCGATCTCAGTGTTGAGCAGCTCCGGGGTGATCGTGGCGTCTTCCATCTGCAGCTGGTGATTGCCTAGATCGCGTTGGGATTTTTTTCTTTCAGTGATTGGGGATGGCTGAATCTTAGCCCAATTCTTAAGGGCTTCTTTGAGCCGTCTCAGCTTTTCTTCCCAAATTATAGAAGCCTTCCATGGAGACCCAGAGGGGGCTGAAACAGAATGGGATAGGGCCCATATTTTCTCCCGGGGTCAGGGAAAGGGATATAGGCTTATGATCATAAGTACAGGCCTGGGGAATTTCAGAGTTTGCTAAGAGCCCAAGAGTTAGGAAGGATGAGTGAATAAGGAAGCGATCCAGGAGGGCAACAATGTGCCCCGGACCCACTCTTTTGTTAGTCCAAGTGAATTTACCTTTGCTGGGCTTAATATCCTCCAGATCCCAGTCCATAATGATGTCTTCAACCCACTCCCGTGCTGGGTCTCTTACAAGGGAACCTCCTTTTTTCTCCGAGAGGGCGATGGTTACGGTCATATCTCCCACAAGAACAAGGTTGTCATGCAGGTTGGTGGACAGGAAGGAATTCAACGATTCCCAACACTCTTTTTTTTTTTCTGAAAGAAGAACCGGGGCGTAGATGTTGAAGAGGCTGATCTGATACCCCGTCTCTCTATGCTGAAATTTTGTGAAAAGCCAATGGATGGTGTTGTAATCCTCTAGTAGGTCTAGCATGGTGGAATTCCAGAAGGTGGCTAGACCTCATGAGGCTCCCCTAGCGCTGACTGCTCTACCTTCTCCTTTTTCCCAAAACATTTTGCTGACCTGGATGGTCTCAAGCTCCTCCATCTTCGTCTCCTGGATCAGAAGTATCTCTGGTGAATTCATTCTAACGATATCTTTGATTGCTTCTTCTTTAGACTTACTTCCCAGACCTCTGCAATTCCAGGAGACAAACTGCATTAGGATCCGGAGGGGGGGGGGGTGGCTCCTTTCGGAGCCTTGCCTTTCTTTGAAGATCTAGTTTCCATCATGTCCGGAATGGTTTGCTGGACCCCTGCTGTAACATCCCTGTATGATTTTTCCTCCCTTTTTTTTCGTTCTGGTTTCCTTCCTCTTGGATTCTTTTTAGGGGTTCCAACCTAGCTGCTGGTCTCTGTAGCCCCCTCATCTGAATCAGCTCCTCGATCTGATCCTATGGTAATGTGCTCATCATCCGATTTCAGGGATTCTTTTGCTGGTGGGTCGCTTTTGTCTTTCAACAAAGATTCTGAGGGAGACGTGGGTTGTGAAGCTATCTCAATGGTTTATTTCGTCGGTTCCTTAGAAGTTGTTGCGCCTTCTTTCAATGACTCCTTCAGTGGTCTTGGATTCATTGGTGGCTGATCTTTCGCTTGGACAGGTCTGAGGTCTTTTGACTTTGGGGCTGCTTTTCTTTTCTTGACCTTTTGCCAACCCTCAGATTCTTCCTTCTCTGGGGTTTGGATCTTTGGGCAGTTCCTCTGAAAGTGCCCGTGTTCTTGGCAGGCTCTGCGTTTAAATGGGAGGTGTTCGTATTCCACTTTCTGATAATGAGTCCAGGTGTCCACTGTTAGCTTCACTGCTTCCGGGAGCCCTGCCTCAAGGTCCACTTCAACACATATCCTTGCACAGTTGTAAATGGACTTATTGTCAGCCTTATCAACGAACTTCCCTATTCCATTTCCTATCATTTGCAGCGATTCATAGTTCCAGCAGTGGACCGGCAGGTTGGGGAGCCTGACCCATACCGGAACCTCCTTGGGCAGATCTACCGTGGGATCGAAGTCCGGCGTCCAGTGGTTCAGATACAGCCCCTGGGTTCCCATAAAGTATGGGCCATTTCTGAAAATGAGGTCCTCATCCTCCTTATTTATAAATTCGAATAGGAAGTAGCCACTACTCAGGGGGTAGCAGGTGACTCCTTGCTTGAGATGCGGCTTCCAATTCCTTTGAATCTAGTCGTCGGTGGTTTTTTCCAAGGGCCAGAGCCCCATGAACTGACCGAATAGGCCTCTCTCTGGCAGAGAAAGGGCTATCTTGACTGAGGTTGTCTCTGGTAAGGCAATTTCAGGGATTTCCTCAAGCTTTTTGATGAATTTCAGGATCGTGAAGGGGGCTTTCCTCTTGCCTCCGCTGGCGACCAGCCTCCTGATTGCATCCAGCTCTGTTGAAGGGGGGGGGGGGGGGGGGGGATCCCTGCCCCCTGGGGCGGTCATTGCTGCAGCCTGAAAACCCTATATCTCCTCTAGCTCGCGCGCGCCCAGCCTGGCGATATCGCAACCTTCAGGTGTAACAATACAACAAATGAGACTTTTGACGTTGTTATAGCGCACATAACTTTATATTGTTCAATGTAACTTTCTATTTTCTATCCAATCTAACTTTGGCAGGGACTATGGTACCATGTAGCCCTGTTTTAAAAAATTTCAATCTTGAAACTTCTCAAAATTAAAAATAAAACATAACCTTTTTCCAAAGGGAAAATTTTCAAAGAAGGAAAATGAAGGAGACTGTATCGTTTTCCCCTGTTTGAGTCTCATCCATGAAATTTTTTTTCAGTGATATTAAACTCAAATGGGTTTACCAAAATGAAACAACAATGATTTTGTATTCATCCCATAAATTCTAAATCGCTAACAAATATGTCAAAGATATTAAACTCTAAAGGGTTGACCAAAATGAAACAACAATGATTTTGGAATCATCCCAGAAATCTTAAATTTCTGAAGAAGATTATGGTATCACTTATAAATACTATGATATTGGTGATACTTTTTTATTATTTTAAAACCAAAATGGATATACTCTTGTTTTTAAAATGTTGCATTCAAACAAAATGGTTTTAAAATACAAAATGAATGATGTATTTGAAAAACTAGTAATTTAGTTGTATAGGATTTCAAAGGGATGCTACAATTATAAAATCGAAAGAAAGAACCTAAATAAGTATTGTCTTGCAAAGCATAAAAACATAGATTAAAAATATGTGCTTGTTGTGTGCTTCATATTGATTAACATTAGTAGGATGTGATATTTGATTTTCCAGGTCCATGTCCTGAAGCATATGATGAAGAGCTCCTTCCTCTTTTAGCTCCCTAGGTGCAAAGTCCAATGACATTTTGAGATTAGAGGAAGTTGAATGATAACCTTTCTTGAGATTACAAACCTATTTCAAAGCATAGACCACTCTACTCCAATAATTAAATTTATTCTTTTTATTGTATGAGTTTTATCCATTATCACTACAATCTCTAAGCTACACTTATGTTCATTACTATGTACTTTCATTGTCACTGAAAATTTGAAGTACTAAGATGATTGATGTAATACTTATGCATACAAATAATTCTATGAATTTCATGAATATGTCTTTGAAAGTTCCCATGGATCCATGGATAATCCATGCTCCTAAACTTCCCAGGCTTTGTATTCACATCACCACAATCAAACTAACCATCCCTAAAAGAAGAACCAGTCCTGAGATAGAGATTGAACCAACTACACTAAACCCCATACATAAAGACAAATATTGAACCAGGTGAATCGGGGCTAGTGACATGAACCCAAGTTTCCATTAAGAACCATGCATTAATTGACCAACAAGGCCAAAAAACAAATACACCTAAGGGTAGAAAGAACCATCCAAACCCTAAAAGAAAAAATAAATAATTCCAAGAGTCTAATGGTGAATTCGTTGAAATACAATAAGCAACATTCAAAAGACCAACCCAAATTGGATTTAAATTTTACTCCACAATTCTACAATGATTTGAAATCCCCATAGCTTTGTCCAAAATTAGTGGTGCTTTCATCAAAACGAAACCACAATGTGGGTTCAAATGAGCTTACTGAAATTTCCAACTACACTAGGGGAATCCAACAAAGTCTAACAGTCCCTTTGGAAAAGCCAATGTTCAAACTCCATAATGGTAGAGTAATATCTTTGGCATGTGTGGTCATGATGTCACAACATGAGTGTTTTTGGATCCAATCACCCTAATGCAAACACATTGAAAGGCTTTACATGCCCATTTATGTAGGATCTTGCATGATCTTGGCATTAAATTGAAAGATAACATATAATCCATGGTTGTAAATAAATACTTAGGGGATAGCATGAAATGAAACCTCCCCACCTTTTTTCATAATCCCCTCACTCAGTCTTAAGGAATGATAAGCTTAAATATCCACTTGAATATTGAGTTCCTCTGTACATGAAAGAACACAATAACCTTGAAATGTGATGCTTCAACTTTGATATTGGCTAGTACGAGAGCTAGAGTTCCATTAAACTAGAAGTGTTGCTTGTTCATTAGCTTGATGATTATTACAAAATCCCTAATAACTATGAGATATTTGATACAATTTGAGTCAAGGATTCCAACCCCATTAAGAAGTGAATCGACCTCAACTAGATTATTGGTAGCTATTCCAAGGCCCCATTCATAGCCTAGTTCCAGAGTTCCTTTGGGACCATGGATGATACCCCCTACACCTACCACCCCTAAATATATTTATGATATATTATATTAAATAAACCAACATATTATTAAAGTAACCCTCTATTCTTGATTGCATACAATGTCGATGGACTTAAATCACTGACAAGAAACAAGATATTACCTTGTCCTTGTTCTATTTGTTATTTGTTTTTAATATGAAAAAATGAGAAAACGATGTGGCTAGTCCCTGGTGGTTTGGTGGTGGTTAATAGACAGAATGGGAAAAATATTTGGCTAGTCCTTGATGGTTTGGTGGTGGTTAATTATACTATTTAGTAGGAAATATCAAGTTCAATATATTGCAAGGGATGAGGACTCATGAATATCACAGTGGAACTTTGCCTTACCCTATAAATTTGTTTTGACATTTCTTATTTCTGGTACCATTTTTATTGAAACAAATATACACACTGTGCCAATCAAGTGAAAATATTACACATAAGGGAGGGGGTTTATTTAAATATGTTATTACTTTATTTAGTTTTAGAAAATATGTCCCTCCTCTCAACCACTCAAACTGAACCAAATTGACTATATCCTACATTATAATTGAAGAAGTGCTTAAATACATCACATTGTTAATTTTGAGTCACCTCCTTATTGGGAACCTTACTTCTATTTTGAATAGGAGAGAGTCAACCACTAGACCCTTGAATTTAGCTTAAACCACCCACTTAATGTTGTTAAGTTTTAACTTGAATTTAAACACAAGCCGAGGGATTTAGTCCTTAAAACAAAAAAATCAAGAAATATTTTTACCCGCTAAATTCTTGCTTATTTGTAGAAACATTGGAGATCCATAAAAAAATATTGATTGAAAGAGAGGATGAAGTGAAATATTTCTCCCTTCTATCACATGAAAGACTTGATGTCCTTTCAAGACTTGCATATACTTTGATCCACATAAATTCTCTTAACTTTCACTTCTATATGCCTAATAATAAGTTCTTGGGGACTTCAAACCACGGATTTTTACCATAAGGAGCACATTGAACAATATAATTTCTAATAAACAATATTAAATCTTATAACCCTCCAATGTTAGGCTTATCCATTTAGTACATAATACCTCTAATTGAGTGTGAGTGTTAAGAATATCCACACCAACATAGGCTCTGAATGTGCAACATTGATTCTTATAGTTAATTATGTGAAAACCTTTATATTGACCACTAAAGTTAGCCCAAAAAATTAATTTGAGGGACTTCTCCAATAATTATAATAACCAAGAGATGGAACCCAACATGTTTAACAATACACAAGGATGGAAGCAAGTAATTTGTTAAACTTGTAGTAAGGATGCCAAAATCATAAGTTTGGCAATCCACTTTTTAGACTTTCTTCTCACCCCTTTGAATAAGAATGGCATAAAACATCCTTTGAGGAAGTCTATTTGGAATATGAAAGAAATTCCGAAGAATTTGAATATTTTTATGATTGAATCTAGGATTAGTTGGAATCACCAACCAATTTGGGATATCATTAACACTCTACTTGAGCCACTGATTCTAAGCCATTAGTGATGCCTGAAGATGAGCCAAGGATGTCCTAGATCATCTTCATGCATCACTAATGTCCGGAATATGAGCCAAGGATGGCTTGAAATGTCGACACCAATTTCTCGCCCAACGCATAATCTCCACCAGATGCCATGAACTTCTAATGCGGATTCTCAACAAACACCATCCATCAATTCTAATCTTACCCCCAATAAGCTTTGGCAATTACCCATGTTACTTTATTGCATCTCTTATGGCCTACAGAGGTGAAATTACCAACTAATATGGCATAGTAGCAATACCTTTGAATGTTGGCGAAGTAGGTCAAAGTTCTTATTGTCGACAACTCCTCTTCCCCTTATGGAAAACTTGGAAAAATGTCCAGAAAAATGATGATATGATTGGAACATTATTGCTCATGTAAACCATTAATACTGACCCTTGGAAACAAGCAATTTATCTCTAACCATAATGATGTGACCTTGCCCATCTAACTACTGAAATTGTTCCATGTGGATCCCCTTGTCTCATGATGAATCCTTGTTGAAATGCTCAATAAATCCCTTTATACACTTTTGAACGAGGAAACATGGTAGATTTTGATTGGTTATGGAAATCATTTGGTGAAGGGTCCCCTTGAGTGAATATTTGGAGGGGACACATATTGGAAACTTCTAGTTGGTTATATGATCCAGATTTATGCAGGAACACAATAGAATATAAAAATAACCATAGAAACAAATATGCAACGGAAATAACAATTCATTTCATTAATCAAAGAACTGAAACTTGTTTACATACAAAATGGAAATAAACTAGCTAGAGTGCTGGTAGCTTATCTCTGAGAAGAGATGTGGCGGCTACATGCCTTTGAACTCTATGTTACAATGAGGCTCCAAGGCCTATATATTATTGAGAAACAATGGAAACCCTACACATCCAAAAACCTAACCCTAGGAGGTGAAACGCCAGAATGTGGGCCCCGTTGGGTAACTTGGTACATCAATTTCCCGGGGTTGTAACTTTGGCATACTACCTCCGTTTGACGCACATGATACATCGTTAGAAAGATCTCTTCAAGGACTACATCCATTAACAACAAATATCAAGTCTAGAATGGACTCATATTTACCCCACCATTCGATGCCAAAAAAACGTCGTTTAGGGCCTCAAAACGACTTTGGAAGTTTAGGACCCGAAAAACTGCCAAAAATAGTGAATTGTGCTACAATTAAGGAAGTTGGAAAACTGAAAGAAACAATGGTGGGGGTCCAAGTGGAATAGGTGGGTGGCCACCAATATCGTCCTGGATCATGGGCCTCCCCCCTTAGGAAGTAATGGTCCCCATTGCGTTGAGTTCCTCCATGAGATGAGGAAACTTCTACTGAACTTAGTCTCTAGTGAGCCACTTTACCTGGTGAAGGAGTTGGCCTGCTTTGACAACTCGATATAGCTGGATATTCTGCTGGCAGGTGTTCTTGATCTGTGTGTCCATAATCCGATCAGTTGTGGCTTGTTCCAGGCAGTCGGGGTTTAACTCTGTTGGTGTGAGTTGTTCTGCCACGTTTGATGTGTCCAGTAGAGGTGGAAAGTAGGGTCGAAGGCGGTCCACATTGAACACTGGGTGCAGACCAAGGAATGGTGGAATACTGAGCTCGAAGGCATTGTCCCCGACAACCTTGGTGATGGTGTATGGCCCATATTGAAGTAGGCGAAGCTTGCGGTGGGGTCCAGTGAGGTGCTCCTTCTGCAAATGTAGCCACACTTTGTTGCCCACCTGGAAGTTGTGTTGCACCCGATGTTGATCATGCCGCTACTTGTCCTTAGCATTGGATCTGTCCAATATGTCATGAACATGTTGGAGAATCTGCTGAATGTGCTCAATGAAGCTGTTCGCCTTAGAAACTTCAGACTGGACATGAGCTGAATCAGCCTGAGTAGCTGCAAATGGCATGGCTACATCAATGGGACATAGTGGCTGGAATCCCAAGCCCAGCTGAAAGGGGTTGTGGTCGGTTGAGCTATGGAGGGCCCGGTTATAGATATGTTGTACATAGGGGAGGCTCTCATCCCATGTGTGTGGATGCTTTGAGTTGTACATGCGCAAAATGTGTACCATCATCTGGTTGACGACCTCTGTCTGGCCATCAGTCCGGGGATGGAGAGCTGTGGACTTTGTGATCTTGGTGTCTAGCATTGACCATAGGCTAGACCAGAATGTACTAAGGAACCTGCTGTCCCAATCTGAGATTATATACTGTGGGATCCCAAAGTGTACCCACACTCATTCAAAGAAGAGTTTAGCAGTGGATTCTGCTGTGATATTCTTCTTGCAGGCCCCCATTATGGCCATATTTGAGAATCTGTCGACGACCACGAACACATAGTCGTTGCCGTGCTTAGTAGAAGGAAGGCCCGACATGTAATCCATGGAGATGGATTCCCAAGTTCGAATAGGGGTAGTCAATGGAGTATAGAGGCCTTGCTTCTTGATGGACGGTTTGGAAATGGCGCAGGCAGTGCAGGATCGGATGTACTTCCCGACGTCTTATCGAAGGTTTGGAAAATAGAAATACTTCTGTAGTAATGCCACTGTTTTCTTGACCCCGAAATGCCCAGCGACCCGACTGTAGTGCGCTTCCCAAATCATCTTGGCACGCTCGCTTGAGGGAACACAAAGGTGTCCCATGTGACATAGTAGTGCATCCTGGAGGTGAAAATTTGGAACTTGGTTTCCCTCCAAGAGCGTCCTGTATGTGTGGCTGAATTATGGATCGCTTTTGTAGAGAAGCGCCAATCAGAGGTCTCGTTCCCACAAGATTTGAGCACGGTGGTTATCACCACGATCGGTGGTCGGCTGAGGCAGTCTGCAACATTATTGGTGCTTCCCTTCTTGTACTTGATATTCAAATGAAACTGTTGTAGATATGTGGACCACTTCTGATGGCGATCGTTCTGTAACTTCCCTTGTGTCTGTATGAACTGCAGGGGTCGATGGTCTATGTGGATGATCGTTTCCTTCCCCAAAAGGTAATGCTTCCATTGTCGGAAAGCCTGTACAATGTAATACATCTCTTTGGCATAAGTGGGATATTTGCGGATTGTGTCAGACAGTGTCTCATTGTGATATGCCACTAGATGCCCTTGTTGAGTAAGGACTGCCCCAATAGCATAGTTAGAGGCGTTTGTCTTGATCTCAAATGGTTGTTGCAAGTCTGGTAATGTGAGCACTGGGGCACAACAGAGGCGATGTTTCAATTCAACAAATGCCTTCTGTTGAGTTTCTGACCAGAAGAATTTTGCTTTTGCTCCTCCCTTGGTGACTTGACTTAGGGGCTAAGTGATATGAGAGAATCCCAACACGAACCTGCGGTAGAAATTAGCAATACCCAGAAATATGCGAAGCTCTGTTAGAGTAGTTGAGTTTGGCCAATCCCGAATGACTTGGATCTTGGTTGGATCCACATGTACCCCATACTCATCAATAATGTATCCCAGATACTGAACCTGGGTCATGCCAAAAGTGCACTTGTCCAAATTGGTACACAACTTGTGTTGCTGCAGCGTTTGGAGGACCTGTCGGATGTGGTGGAGGTGCTCTTCCCAAATCTGGCTAAATATCAGGATGTCATCCAAGTACACTACTACAAATGAGTTGGTGAATGGCCGCAAGATGTCATCCATCAGTCTCATGAAGGTTGCAGGAGCATTCGTAAGCCCGAAAGGCATGACCAACCATTCGAAAAGGCCCTCCTTGGCTTTGAAGGCAGTCTTCCACACATCGGTCGGTTCGATCGGTACCTGGTGATACCCAGACTTTAAGTCGATCTTGCTAAAATATTTTTCCCCTTTAAGCTGGTCCAGGAGGTCATCAATCCATGGGATCGGGTCCCTATTCTGGACAGTGATCTTGTTCAACTCCCGATAGTCAATACAGAGTCTCCAAGTCCCATCCTTCTTCTGTACCAACATGATCGGGCTCCCACAGGGCGATGAACTTGGCCGGATGTGACCCTTCTGCATTAGCTCCTGAATTTGCCTCTTGATTTCATCGTTCTCCAGAACAGAGTGTCAATAGATCGGTCCATTGGGCAGTGGCGCACCTGGGGTCAGATCGATGGGGTGCTTGACCTGACAGTGCAGAGGAACCCCTGTGGGTGAGGTGAATATGTCCCGGTACTCCTCCACAACCTTGTCCATTTGTTGTTGTGATGCGGATGGGCCCTATCTGGAGGTCGTGGCCACGATCTTCTTCTTGCCCTGAGGGCGGATCATCAAGAAAACAAATTTCTCGGTTTTGGAAATGAGCTTACTGCATTGTTTTGCAGTAACCAAAGAGATAGCGGCAAGAGGTGGTACCTCTGGTATCTTGTACAACTTATTTCCCAACATAATAATAACAGCGTGAGGCCGAGACTCATACACAACATGTTGCTTCCATAAGTATGGTTGACCCAATAATACATCACAAACATCAAGAGGAGCAATATCACATAATACCTCATCGGTGAAGGGCTTGATGCTGTACGAAAGGTGGCACTGCTGGCTGACACGGAGATCCCGTCCTTGGTGAAGCCACTCGATGGTGTGCGGTTGCGGGTGTGCTGTGGTTGAGAAGCCCAACCGCTTCACGACCTCTACTGAAATGAGGTTCTTTTGGCTCCCACTGTCGACAATGAACTATAGTGGGGAACCCTTTACCCACATCTGGGAGTGGAAAAGACGCTCCTCCTCCTCTGAATCTTTTCGTTCTTCCTTTTGGATCTTCGTGGTGGCAACGATGGAATTGGGCTCTGCATCGATAATCTTCTTCCCTCTGTCATTCCCCTTCTGGGGTTCTGATTTGATGTCATAGTATGCATCTGATTCGGAAGCCTTTATCTCGGCCACTAGTGATTGCTTGGCCCGACACTCACTGGTGTTGTGAGTGGGGCTCTTATGGAACTCGCACCACTTTCCTGCTTCCTTCTTCGGCTTCACATTGTTGTTCTTTGCTTGCGGCTTTGGCAAGTTGTCTTGAGTCGCCATGCCTTGGCTGTGTCCTTGGTTCTGTGGTTTTGGGGCACATTTTGTTTGCTTCTGATTCGCAGATCCAAAGTCTCACTTTTTCTGTTTGATATTTTGCTCAATTTTAGCAGCATATCGGTATGTCGTACCAAGCGAGGAGATGTCGATGAACTCCATTTCCTCCTGAATGTATCTGTTCAGACAACTGCAGTACTTCAACACCAAATGTTTCTCAGAATCTTTGATACCCAACTTGGTGCGCAGGGTATGGAACAAATTCGTCATCTCATGCACATCTTGATCTCTTTGCTGCCGCAGCATAGTCCATTGTATGTACTTGTCCTCATAGATCCCCACGAGATAATATTGTCCCTTTATGGCATCTTAGAATGAATTCCGAGTGGGTACAACTGAGAACATAGAGGGTTCCTCCTCGTCCTTTCTCTCACAGTAGGTTTCCCACGAGTCCTTGACATGGGGGATGGCTTTGAGTAGTGAAAAAATAATCTTTTCCCGGTCGAAAAAGTCCTAAACCGAGAAATATCCTTCTAATAGATTCAACCATCTATCTACGACGTCTGCATCTATTCAACCATCAAATATGGGAATGTCGAAGTTTACTTGTACCTTAAAAGGGGTTGTACCTCCAGAGTGGTTGCTAGATGTAGATGCGTCGCTAGTGGGAAGTCGTTGAAGGATCTGGGCGAAGTTATCCATCATCGTGTTCCTTTGTTTTTCAAGGGCCTCCTCGAGCAACATTTTGATAGGATCTTCTGCGCCCTCGTCTTTCTTTTCGTCCCCCATGGGAGGCCGTCGGGATTTGCAACGCTGATCTTGCAAAGGTTCAACCAGATCGAGCCCTAACTCTTTATACCCCGCCCTCGTTGGAGACATGCAAAGAAGGATCGAGAAAGAGCAGATTGCTCTGATACCACTGATCCGGATTTATGCAGGAATGCAACAGAATACCCAAATAACCATAGAAACAAATATGTAGCAGAAATAACACTTCCTTTCATTAATCAAAGAACTGCAACTTGTTTACATACAGAATGGAAATAAACTAGCTAGAGTGTTGGTAGCTTATCTCTGAGAAGAGATGTGGTGGCTACATGCCTCTGAACTCTGTGTTACAATGAGGCTCCAAGGCCTATATATTATTGAGAAACAATGGAAACCCTACACATCCAAAAACCTGACCTTAGGAGGTGAAACGCCAGAATGTGGGTCCCGTTGGGTAACTTGGTACATCAATTTCCCGGGGTTGTAACTTTGGCATACTACCTCCGTTTGACGCACATGATACATCGTTAGAAAGATCTCTTCAAGGACTACATCCTTTAATGGAAAATATTGAGTCCGGAACGAACTCATATTTTCCTCACCATTCAATGCCGAAAAAACGTCGTTTAGGGCCTCAAAACGGCTCCGGAAGTTTAGGACCCGAAAAATGCCAAAAATAGTAAATTGTGCTACAATTAAGGAAACTGGAAAACTGAAAGAAACAACGGTGGGGTCCAAGTGGAATAGGTGGGTGGCTACCAATATCCTCCTGGATCATTGTAAATATCTAGTTATTGGTCCCTTTGTGATCCAGGATGATACAAAACCACTGAAAATGGAAAGTCTCAAACTCGGAAAGGATGGCACTGATATGTATATCTTGTCGAAACGAATCTGCCAACGTTCATTTCACGTTAAAGGGAGTCGGTATGAAGAAGATACAATGATATGAAGTTTCTATCAAATAATTGCTTTTTGTTTTTTTGGCAGAAAAGACAAAAAAATGTGCCATGTGGCCTCACAAGATGACATGACAGTGACAACGCAGATGGCGCGGATGAATGGCATGATTCCATGTGGTAGGGTAGTTGATGTGGTGACTGAGTTTTCAGATAAGTTAACAATTGTTGTAGACCAATCTGAAGCTCCCACTATGTTGACATGGTTTACCAAATATTATCCTACCTGCTAATTGAACCCATGACCTCCGGTCCACAAGCCCTAACCCTTTAACCATTTATACTAACTATGTTCCTTGAATGTCCATATCGAATAATTATTTTAATGGATTATAATTGGCATGGAGGGAAAAAAGGGGGCCATACCGCCATACTTGGTAGTCGGCTAAACCTCCCGCGAGTTTAGCATATAGCCCCACATGGAGCACCC
The DNA here is from genome assembly GCA_001517045.1 of Pseudotsuga menziesii. Classification (NCBI taxonomy): domain Eukaryota; kingdom Viridiplantae; phylum Streptophyta; class Pinopsida; order Pinales; family Pinaceae; genus Pseudotsuga; species Pseudotsuga menziesii. Next base: position 956,934 of record LPNX010059288.1, read on the forward strand.
CAAGTTGGGGCGTGCTTCATTAAAGCACTAGTTAATGTTTAAAAAAGGTGGGTTGTTGTTTGTTATAACCATTTTAATCGTGGGTGCTATTTTAATTGCCACGAATGGGGTGGAATGATATGGTGAATTCTAAAGTGTGTTTAAAAAAAACTACTTTAACCAACGAATATGGCATGATGCCATTAAAAAGTGAAGAATGGATTATAATATGGTTATAGTCCAATGAATATGGATTTGGGTGGATTTAATGCCACTTAAACTTTGGATTTGTACAAGCCATGAACAGTGAAGGGTTATGACTATTGTTAACCAATATGTCATATTTGGAAAAGTAACTAAGTGTGAAAGTTTTATATAGGCAATTGGACTTAATTAACTTTAAAAAGGACAAAAATTACATTTGACTTATGTTATGTTTGGAGAGCTAACTTAAGTTATATAATCCTGTTTTTCATTATTGAGGATCATCATCATCCATTTTGGTGAGAGTAAGTTATTGAAGATCATTTTGGGAGCCAATTGAGAGCTAGTGGAAAATTAGTGAGAACTCATTTGAGATTTCAATTGGTGAGGGAACACCATTGGGGAGTCTTTTGGTGTTGAGAGCTATGACATGTTTTGAGATGTTTTGTCATTCATGTTGTGGGAAGGCCACACTTTTGTAAAGAAGCAAATTTGCTACAAGAAGGAATAAAAGTGGTCTTGCTGGTTGAAGCAGACTCAAAGACATAGCTAGGGAGGTCCCGGTGAACTTCGTTATTCATCTTCGAGTTTTGGTAATGTTGTGTTTATGTCTTCATGTATGCATGTTGTTATATGTCTTTTGTTCTCTTGATTTAAACCAGCGTAGATCCAAATCCTAGGCTCTATCAAGCACCGAGAGGGATCAAACTTTCTAGGTGCAAACCTCTCCAGGTATTAATACACCATTAGAACCAATCAATGTAGCTACTAATTTATGCATTAATATTAATACACCATACACTTAAACATATGCAAAGAAAAAACTCACTGTGCAAGTTAATGAAATGCTAATTAAATTATGTTACTGAAATTCAATATATTTTCAAATATGACACTTTTCAATTTTCAAATATTTACAATTATAATTATTATTATTTTTATTTAAAACATATTTGAAAAAAGTGCGATTTAAAAACTTTTTATTATTTAAATTATTAAAACATTATATTTATTAAAACATTAAATTTCTTAAAACATTATAATATTATACTATTCCATAAATAGACTATATTTCAATTATATTTTAAAAACCTTATTTAAAAGAAATATTTTTACATTCAAACACTTAAAACATTATATCTATTAAAACATTATAATATTATACTATTTCATAAAATGACTATATTTTTACTTATATTTTAAAAACCATATTTAAATTATAATTGAAAAAAAAACTTATTGATATACATTTCTTTAAATATTTTTTATTATTATAAATGATTAACTATTAGACAACCATATTTTAATAGTTATATTTCATTATCCCATAATTTAAAAACCCTTATTTAAAACCTTGCAATAGTATCCTAAATGAAAACATTAAATTTTCAAACGTAAAGATTACATAGGTTTTAATACTATCCTAAATATAACTTCAAGTGAGATGTAGAATCATGTTAACATGGTTCTTAGGTATTGAAAAAATTAAAGTATATTAGTATTCAAAATATCTACCTCATACATGGTTTTAAAACCATGTGCAAGGCCCTCCTAAACTATATACAATAAAACCATGGGTTGTTTATGAGGCTTTGCACATGGTTTTAAAACCATTTGCAAGGCCCTCCTAAACCATGTACAATAAAACCATGGGTTGTTTAGGATGCCTTGCACATGGTTTTAAAACCATTTGCAAGACCCTACTAAACCATGTACAATAAAACCATGGAGGCCTTCCACATGGTTTCAACGTTTTTTTGGCGATAATTAATTAATTAATTTATTATTATTTTGTTAGGTATGAACATTACAACATATCCCCATATTGGGTTGTTTGTGTGGCGCACATTGTTTTTTGGGGATAATTAAATTTTTTATTTTTTATTATTGATTTTAATTTTGTGTAGGCTGACATGTTGGGTATAAAATTTATTATTATTTTATTAGAGCGTCACGTACAAACATGACAACATCTCTCCCATACTAGGCTGGAGAGCACCTTGCTTCTCTCGGTGCAATTATGCAAAAGTACAATGTTTGATGAACTTATCTAAAGTAACACATCTACATAAAAGCAAGGAGTTGTCTAGAAAAGGGTCTTGGATGTTGAAAGAGTTAATGGTATAATGCATTTAGGCTCTTTAAGATCACTTTGAATGAATATTTGGAGGGGACATGTGGAAAATTCTAATTATATACGAATATCCAGATCCTCCAAGGGGTGAATCCTCCATCAATTGAATATAATTCATTAATATTGGTTAGCAAATAGAATCTCCACCATAGATATCATCTTGGGTCACTGCAATATTGTTTCAAGATTTAATACTACCCTAATGATATTTGGGTGGGATCACCACATATTGATAACCATAAAATAAAACCAAAAATTCAAACAAGAAACAATCTATGATCTTCAGAAGTAACTATAAATGGACAAATAAATTTTGGAATAACTTACCTAGTCCCTATCGTATGAAGAAGAAACCCTTGGCTTGCTACTGCTCCAATCTTCTTGCATAGGCCTCCAATTACTATTTGAAAATGGACAAGAACCAGGAAGTAGTAATTATAATTGCAAATATTGTAATTATAATTGAACTTGAATAATTACACATCCAATCTTGAACGTTCATAAACAAGAATTGAACAATTTATATGGACAAAAAATAGAATTCTTTTATATAAAATTGAACAACAAGATGCAATAGAATGATATTACATGAGTCTTTATGCGACACCATTATTAAATTAAGATCATATTTCTTCCACCTGGGCCTCCAAACACTCAACTTCTGAATCCAAATCTTCACTTGGCAAGTATGTACAAGAGATTCACTTCAACCCTCTGACATAATAAGGATTGCAAGAATGTTGGAAATGCAACGTTCCAGATAAGAGATAAGGAATTTTGCAGACAGTGTAAAAGGGATTTTGTGGAAGATGGTTTTATTTGAACATCATGAGGGTATTTTCTCTAGAATTCTCAATCTTCCAAAGCTAATCAAAAGAACTAAGACTCACTTTTTCCTTTACCTATGCCTCTTTTATATTGATGAGGAGGTAGTTAGGGGAGTTAGAGGAAGTTATTTATGAGATTTGAAAATGACCATAAAATAAATTTTTATTTTATTTTATTTTATCCAGCTTGAACATACACATACACATGAGCTATCCTACTGTAGGGCGAGTATATGTGAGATAGCCTACTGTAGGGTATGTATTTCTTGGAAAAAATGGTTTTTAGAAGTTTTCCAAGATAAATTGTTGTCCATACATCACGATGGATCAAGGAAGTCTGCAAAGAGGGAAAGGGATAATATCGAACTATCATAAGCATCTATGTGACTGATATGACAAAAAATGCTATAACAAATATTTTACATTAGGCGTTCACCCCACCAATGAATTTCTAGTCATTGATCTATCAAGTGGGGGGTGATTTGAGCTATTATCAGTATTAATAATTCATTTCACTTTATCTCTCAATATATCTATATGTTATTGTGAGAAATATCTCCCATGTAAGAGAAATCCTAATTGTTCACAATGTTCCCTCATCTTTCCTTTCGATTCCCCATATTTCCCATGAAATAATTTCCATTGTGTATCTAATTTTGAGGCAGAATCCTTTCCATTCATAACTTCCATTACATCTTGGACCTTTAATGGACTCGAATATCGCTAAACACCATTTCCATTGATCTTGATCTTAAAGGGTGAATATAGGTTGTTAATGACACTTTTCTATTTTTGGGGTTTTCCTAACCTCCCATGAAAGTTATTAATGCATTGATTTGCTTGGGAAAGAAAAAATATCACCCATTCATCTAATTTAATTTGTACAGGTTGCATGAGCCATATATATCATCTACTAAGAGAAATAATGCCCATTTGCGACAGTTCGAAAATGTCAACCCATGCTACTTTCCATGTCTTATAGTTCACTATAGGTCGTAAATCTTCTATCATGGGGAATCTTAGTCATTAATGATAGTTTGGAACATTTGACCCCCCATGAACCAACCACAACTGTTTATTTCAGGTGCAATTAGGAACATTTGTGGTAGTACTTTTCCTCATCCTTTGTTGACGGGTAAACCACTTTGCCTCAACTTTATTTCCTATTATATGTTGAGCTAGGGCCTCGGGCCTCTTATAGTTTCTTCACTTATACTTCGCCTAGATCATGCATGTGCATGAAAAATCATAAAAAGTGGTCCTTGGGTTATCATATGGTGTAAAATGGGAAAAAGACTTAATTCTTGATAAATACAAAGGGGGTTGTACAAGGTTTTTGATTGAATTTGTAAGAATTCCTTTACATCATGGTTAGCTTTACAGGAAAGAGAGGCCTTGAATTCCCCTTTTGACAATTAAAAAAATACATTTTGAGGGGGTTTATTTGGATAATAATGGCCTAACTAGAGGCGATGAGAGAAATGGAACTTTTAGGTAAGTATTCTTTTCAAGTGACAATATCATTTCCTTCTATGGGCTGGCTTCTCCTTGAGAGGTGCGAAGAACTAGACCCTAAGGTGAGAAAAACAACGCCATAATCCATTGGTCCATGGAATAAAAAATAGTAACCTTTAGAAAATGATGGATTTTTTCTAAGAAAATCTAGAAAGGCCTACTTACCTACCTAACTTAGCCAACAAAGAGTAGAACTAGATTGCCTAGTAACAACACAAATGTAACCATGCATATAGCTTGGTCAAATTATGAGACCCATGCATGGATATTACAAGTTGAAAGGGGGTTGAAATTGGTCTATTGTGTAAACATATAGGGCCATAGATCCCCAATGACTATACAAAAATCCCTTGGAGGACTTGTGGGGATTGATAGCTTGTTGAAAAGAAACTCAACATAAGATTGGATGGGTTCAATGAAGGCATGACAAGGAGTATTATAAAATAGAAGGGATGAATACCCATCTCCTTCTAATGGGTGGTATGATGTTATGGAGTGGTAGTAACTCAACATAAGATTGGATGGGTTCAATGAAGGCATGACAAAGAGTATGATAAAATAGAAGGGACGAATACCCATCTCCTTCTAATGGGTGGTATGATGTTATGGAGTGGTAGTGTATACTTCTTGTTATTTTTTCATGTTGCATGACACTAGAAGTTGCATCTCAACATCAAGTCTTCATGAATGTCCAAATCTACTTCATAAAAACTAATACATTCTAGATGTATTGAATGTTGTTTCCCTAGGACTACAACAATCTCTTCAATTGTTTCATGTTAGGGATGCAAGTTTGCTTAATCCTTGGTAATAACACTGGAAAGGTACTCTATCAAATGATAAGTCAATGGAAGCCAAGTTGAAATCCGGTCTTTACTTGTTCATTGTTGATTGTACGCAACACTCATTCACCAATGAGATCCTAGTAATAAATTTGTTGTCACACATCAATTCCTAAAAGGAAGTGTGTATTGTATTCTCTTATTGAGATCAACTGATGTCCACATGGAAACATCTCTCTAATATTTTCACATGCTTACACAACAAACACATTATACAACCTGAAGAGAACTCTAAATAGTTCTCAATTTTTTATAGGTTGCATTTAGTGGCTATTTTTACATCTGAATTGAAAAGTGATGCTACCAGTAGCACCCTTTTTTTTGAAGCTAAGATTACAAGTTTTTGAAAACCTCATCTAGTGTTGGTGCAATCAAAACCCTTCAACCTTGGAATTGAAAAATTAGTTCTTAAGTATCACCAATGTTTTTGTTCGACATTAAAATATCATCATGTTTGAAACTATGGCCTTCACAGTCGATGCCATTGTAACGAAAATGTTAAAATCAATCCCTGAATCGAAAATAGGTGCTACAAGTGGCATCCCTTTCTAACATCGGATTATAGTTGCAGGATTTTTGAAACCATACATGACCTTATAAAAATATTTTTAAACACAAAACAAAAACAGGTTTTGATTAAAAAATATAATTTAAGAAAAAACTTTACAAAACTAAATAATAATAATAATAGCAACAATTTTTTATCATTAAAAAACATTTAAAATAATAAAATAATCCATATATATATATATATAAAGGTGGTTCACCATGGAAGCCCTGTTTACACCATGGCTACATCCACCCGAGAAAATATCTCTTATACTCGCTTAGCAAGTTTATATGAATGTGCAACAACCACTCCCGAGAGGGCCAAACACGATAAATGACTCACCAGCTTAATATTTCATTACATACAAGGGCTCCCAAGGAGCAAATGTCCCCGACAAGATTCAAACCCAGGTGGGGAGCGCAATTACCAAATCTCCCAACCACTCAAGCTATGCCCCATAAACTATATATATATAATATAAAAAATTAAAAATATAATATAAAAATATATAGTTAAAAATAAATTAATAAATTAAAAATAAAATTTAAAAACATTAAAAAATAAACCATAGTTATATATTAAAAAAAAATTAAAAAATTACAAAACATTATGTGAATTGTATGAATGTTAGAACATTTAAAATAAAATGAATAAATGTTATAATGTTGAACATTTTTACCATAAAACTTAAATTTATGCATGCTTTATATTTCTTATTTTTTAATAATTTTTTTATTTTTTATTTTTTTATATAGTTTTAAAAAAAAAATTCGTTATTTTTTTATCTTTTGTGTTTTTTCTTTTCTTTGTTATACTTTAAAAAAAATTATAGTTTGCCATTTTTTTAATTATAATGATTTAAAATAAAATAAATGTGTTTTTTAAGGTTGTGAATTGTTTTTAAATACTTGGAATTGTAATTCAATAGATAAAAGGGGTATGGTTGGTAATACCTCTTTTCGATTTGAGAATTGATTTTTATATTTTTGTCACAATTGAATCGGTTGTGAAGGTCATCATTTTAGACATAATGTAATTTTATTCTTAAATAAATACGAGGATGATTTTGGAGGATCACTTTTTTGATTTGGTGGTTGTTATAGGGTTTTGATTGCATCCACACTTGCCATATTTAAAAAAAACGTAATTTTCGCTCTGAAAAAAAAGGAGTGCTATTGGTATCACCACTTTTCGATTTGAGGGTTATTTTTCGTGTTTTTGACGCAAAACATGAGTTTTTATAGTTGGCATGGAGTTCTCATTTTGAGTATATAGTTCTCGTAAAGTTGTATAATGTGTTAACACTATATCTTTACAACAATGCCCATTGAAATACCTCCTCTTTGTGGAATCAAAAACCTTCATTCTACACAAAACATTTGACAAATATTATTATTAGGATATGAAGCCAATACCTTTCTTGTAGAACTCTTAACTAGGATCATGTGCCTCTCGTATGTGTAGGTAGCATTGGGGGGTTAGAGGGGGAGATGATAGCCCCCCCCTCAGAGCATGCATAGGGGTTAGAGGGGGGTTTCCAGAACCCCCCTTCAAGAGCGCAGAGGTGTTATAGGCGAGGTGTTGTAGGCCACCCCTTCATGTGCGCAGGGGGGTCAGAGGGGGGTCTCCAAGCCCCCCCTTTGAGTGTGCAAGGGATTTAAAGGGGGGGCCACCAGACGCCCCAAGGGTGCAAGGGGGGCATGACAACAAATTCTAGACCCTTCTAATTTATTTTGTTTTTTTTTGGAACCCTCATATGTATTGTATAAAATGGGAGTGAACCCCCGACACTGTAACATAAGAGAGAGAAAATAAAGCATTGTAAGTTTTTTTGTTGAGTAATAATAAAATATTGAAACTGATATTACCTCATGGCTTTACCTGCTACGCAGGGTTTCCATGTAAATCTAGTGTTATATTGTTATTGTTGTTTGCTTCTATTTTTTATATAGTTTTCTAACACCTACACATGTGTGGTTGTAGGTGACAATCATCAATAGGCTATGGTTGTGGCTTTACACAACATTCAAACAAAAATCACGAATGACAAAACTAGCAATATCCACTAGTGTTGTAACTATTACTCCACACATATCTCAAAAGCGCAGTTAACAAAGGAACCAAATGAATAAAGAGAATATAACAATGGTTGCTTCATTTACTATCATGGAGCTTCAAAGAACCCTTAATGTCATTGACCTCCACGCACCAATTGCTTCAACACATCTCCAAGAAGAGAAATTTTATTGCAGCATAGAAGGGAATAATTGAAATGGGGCTAACTTTGATGTCAACATCAACCTACTATCCACTTTGTTGATGAAGTTGACTTCTTGTGATGTTGTAACTCCTCATATGATTGATGCAATTTAGGCTAGTAATGTGATGTGATATTTATACCCTTTAGTCTTCACTCTCCAGGCTATTCTCTTGATTGTGTGATTCTTGGGATGAATATTTGGATGAATCCTCCAACACTTAACTTCCCATTTTCCACTCAACTTTTAGTGTTGGGAAAATTATTGGTGTTGTATGGAATACTTGGCACACTCCTTTCTCTAATTGCCTCATAGGTTTTTGTTGTATTGGGGAAGTCTTCATTCCATTATTCCTATGAATCCATTTGATCTTATGGAGCATGGTTTTCTTCTTCCAATGGGAAACCATGATATAACCTTTCTTCCCTCAAACAAAATATACCTCATAATACTGATAATTGGCAATGCCATGGATTTTCTTCTTGCAATAGAAAAAAATAAGAGATGTATTGCATGATGTATACCTCTTTTTCCTTTTCTTCTTGTTCTGAAGGATCTACTTGTTACATCTTCTAAGTGTTAGCATATATTGAGTCTTTGAACTTTGTTCATAACCTCTCTTCTAAAATTTACCACAAGGAAGGATGGAGTGGTAGTGCATTATCATTTTCATTCTTTGTTTCTCTTTCTTCTAAAGAGAGCCAAATTTTCCTCATGTTTTTCCTTCACAAAAGTGATCTTGGTGGTCATGACATATTACTTTGTGCCTCGAGCCTTCATGCTTGACCCTCAATTCATCTATAATGGTGCTTATGATTCCTTGACTTATCTTGCATATCCCTTGACCATCATATCCAATTTATCTTAATAGCTTAGAATTGTTGCCTCTATTATGATGTTCAAAATCACCCAAGTGATCTTTAGAAAGGTCTAAGACTTACCATGCTTGTCTTGATCATGGTGTTGGCTTCTACAATAGTCATATGATTGTTGCTTTTATTTCTTCATCTCTAGTACAAATTCATGTAACTTGGCTAATGCCTCTTCCTTCATTGTCAATTTTTGGTGAAGTTGATCTCTCATCTTAGTGAATCTCTCATCTTTCCAACTATCCATCTTAATCACCTTATCCCCCAATTTCATTGGGAACTTTATGCTTATCCCAATCTCCCATAACAATGGTGAGCGAGTATTAACATTACACAAAGTGATTCTTTAGTGAAGTGAGCATCTTTACAGGGGTCTCATGGTATTTTTTTAGTTCTTATATCATCCAATAAAAAAATTGTACCTTCTCCTCCAAGTGTCACTTCCTCTTGAATTTGCACATTGATGGCCCTTAGGTCTTCAAATCTCTCTCTCTCTCTCTCTCTCTCTCTCCCTCCCTCCCAAACATAGATTTTCCCTTCACCCCGATGGCCTCATAGTTTGGCTTGGGGGTGGTATCCATGCAAATTACATTACTATTACATAGACGATTTCTTGGATCTTATTCATTTAAAATATAAAGTGTTTATCATTGCCTATGAATATGTAAAATTCATGTTTGTTTCTGTTATGAATATCATTGTATTATGCATGTTGTGTGCGTGGATTTGGTTGTTGTTCTGATGCATTATATTTTTGCACCTACACATTCATTTCTTAAATTCTAGAACTCAAGGGAGGTTTAAATAGTTGTGATTTAAAATACTAGCCTCTACGGGGTGGAATTTGAAAGTTGGTATTTGTAGTTACCAATCACGTGGCTAAAATGTTGGGAGGGGATGCTATAATAAACATCATAATTCACATTATCATCCACATTCATGCTTCCTCAACAGTTTTTTTACTGAAGAGAAGGAAATGGGAATATCATGTATATGCTCTTGCTTCTGAATTGTAGTAGCCAAATTCCAATGCTACTTACACTAGGAGTTTTATACAACACCGACACTTAAGAAACATATATAGCGTTCTAGTATTATTAAAGAATAGAGGTGTTATTACTTTCTCTTTTATTTACCATCAAATAACCATGAGAACTAGAAGAAATACACGAACATACACTTTTCCTCCAACAACCAATGGTATACTAACTAGTATTAACAATGAAAAAAATGCATTCCTTGATGTGAAAGCTATCCAACATTAATATATGTGTGTGTGTGTATGCGCGCACACACAAATTCAAACCAATAAATGAATAATATAAATCATAGGACACATCGTTTTACTAAGTGCAAAATGTTCCAATGTTTTACTAAGGGACTCTTATCTTCCATTCAATATCAACCCCAACAACTTGCCATCTCAAAATATTCATTTTTTTAATTACTAAATTTGGTTATAGGAGATAAAGTCGATTGAGGGTTATAATGTCATTGTGATTTTCTAAGGGAAATAACACAAGGTTTAGATTGTAAGACTCTCTTCCCAATTCAGTATTGCAGAGGCCACCGATAAAATCACGTGATGGGAAATCAAACCAAGTATCAAATGCATTAGAGAGATCTAAGGAAGCAAAAATGGCTTCAATTACTTAATTGAACCATATGCAACTCAAGAAGAATGCTCAATTTTTACCGTGGAAGAGTAATTACTAAATAAAAATAATTAAAAAGAGCACAACTAATGGAAGGTAACATGTATGCTAATGTATCCATTGATCTCTTGTAAGCAATGCGATGGATAATCTTGGTTCTCTGGTTGTTGTAATTGACCAAAAAAAGACAATAATTATTCTAATATGTAATTGATATCATTGAAGTTTGTGTGGGTATACAACAACATCCTAATTAGTTAAGGAGATCATTAAGAGTCTAATACCATATTGCAAATGGATTTGTCTACAATGCACATCCATTCAATTGTTGAAACTTACCATTCACAAATTTATACAACCATTTGTTGTAACCATAGATTCAACCAATAAATAAAAACTATGCATGAGTATTTAATTTAATGGGAATCCACAACGTATCTTAGAACTAAAGAAATCAATAGAACTATCACTCAAAAATCCATTCACACAACAATTTAAGCACAATGGAAAACACATATTTTACCTTGAAAACCCAAATGAGAAAACCAAATTTGAATGGTTACTTAGTTTTTAATTTTGACAACTGTAGGGTTACAATGATGTCTCATGTTTTTTTTTTACTTTCAACAATTTACATAGCCAACTTCTTATTATGCATCCTCCCCTGTTCCCCCCCAAAGGCCCTTTGTGAGTCAATTTACATGAGGATATAAAAAGCGCTTAGGTAAACAAAATACTAATAATCCATGTCCTTTTAAATACCATTCCACAACTTTCTTCTCTCCTATTTATTTTTTCTTTTTGCTCATTCATTTTTTCTATTTATTTATTTTTATTTCTTGCATTGTCTTTTTTTTCTTCAACTCTCAATTAGTTGTCGACTACATATGTGTACTAAGTTTTTATAAATCATTTGTGCTTGTTTTTAAATCCATTCCAGATCAAACCTACCTATTGAAAGGATTTTGGTCTCCAAAATATTCTAACAAAACCAATATTTAGATCATTGTACCTCATCTTGTTTCTCGAGAACATGGATCTCAAATCTAGCTATTGGTTATAGATTTAAATCTATCTCTCATCTCTAGTTGTTGGCTATAGCTTGGGATTTGGTTTTTGGATTCACTTGTTTCTACAATTCAAAATCTTGTTCATTAGTTCTCTATTGTTTCTTCAATCATAATCCCTTCCCATCTTTATCATGCACGTCTCTTTCATTCTCATATTTGGAGATAATCTGTATTAATAGACAATGGAAACCAAGTTGAATTTTTGTCTTCTCTTGTTCACTGTTGAGTGTATGCAACACTCATTTAATAATGAGTTCCCAAGAATCAATTTTCCTTCACACAACAATTCCCAAAAACAAGTGTGGTTTTTTTTTTTTTTTTTGAGATCAATTACTTCCCACATGGAAATAACTCTCTACTATTCGCACGTTCTTACACAACAACCTATCTTTGCAATAATTTCAAGGGCCTCCTTTTTGTTCAACCACAACACTTCATTCCAATCAAAATAGTTGAAAAACTCTACACATGTATGGCTGTAGATGGAAAACATCAATAGACAATGGTTGTTTCTTTACACAACATCCAAACAAAAAATTAACGAATTCCAAAATCAATGATCTCCACTAGTGTTGTAGATATTGCTCCATGCATCTCTTAGGAATGTATTAAACAAATTCACTAAAGGAACTAAGCACACAAAAATGGTTGATTCGCTGGATGCCTTGGAGTTTCAAGGAGCCCCCAATGTCATTGACCTCCATGCACCAATCCCTAATGCATCTCCAATAAGGGAATGCTTAGTTTCAATATCCAAGGAAACAATTGAATCAATGTTGTCTCTAATGTCAACATCAACCTATTGTCCACTTCATTGGTGAAGATAACCTCCTTTTTTGTTGTAACTCTTCAAACAATCTCTACTTCTTGGGTTGGGAATGCAAGGTGCTCTTTGTCCCCTTTAGTCTTCACTCTACATACTCTTCTATTAATTGTATGTTTCCTAGGATGAACATGTCCAAATGAATCCCCCATCTCCTGACTTCCCAATTCCCACTCAACTTACTATGTTGAAAAAATTCTTGGTGCAACATGGATTGCTTGGCATACTCATTTTCTCAAGGTGCCTCTGATTTTGTTGTTGTATTGGGAAGTATTCCTTCCATTCTTTCTCTAAAACCATTGTAGTTTGTGGAATGTGGTTTGTTTCTTCCAATAAGAAACCTCAAGATGGCCTTTCTTCCCCTAGAAGGAACATACCTCATAATACCAATAGTTTGCATCTACATGTCATTTCTTCTCACAATAGTAACAAATGAGGGATGTCTTAATTGATGTATATCTCTGGTTTTTTTTTCTTGTTTTGGTTTCTATGATTGCTACTTCTTTAAAGTGTTGGAGTAGACTGAGTATTTGAACTTTATTTACAATTTCTTAATTGGTTATCTTCTTCGTCTATCAAGGATCCAAAGATTATTGGAAATAGATCCTACATTTTATTCAAAAGCATCATTGATGAGACAATGGCCCATTGACAAACATTGTAAATTATGGATTAGATGTGTTATTCCTTTTCCAAGCATGGAGAGTGCATATCAAATAAATGCATAGTGCATATTCTAAATAGTTTCACAAGGTGGGAAATATACAACTTATATAAAGAAAAATGTTGGAAGTTTTTGAAGGAAAGGGTAATTTCATCACATATGCATATTTTACATGAGTATGAAGAAAACAATTCAACAATTATGTCTATATTCTAAAAATTTCAAGGATGGGGATCTGCAATACATGTTCTTGTTAGAAGGAAAGAAGGGATAAAATCGAAGGGGTAGAAAGAGGTATGTATCCATATAACTATTTTTATACTTGGATAGCTCTCAATATGGAAATTAGCTATCAATATTTTTATTTTATGTTATTTGTATATTTAATTATTAAAGAAAGCTCAAGAACACCGCAATCAATAATCAAATGAAAGAGAGAAGCTGTAAAAACATTAAAGAAGTGATATGACGCTACATTTGAGTATCTAGGTTTGGTAATTAATGACATGGATGAAAAAAAAAACTCTTTTTCCACATTTTGTCCATGCACCAAAGAATTTAAAGGAGGGAAATATTATTCATATTCATTTGATTGTTGTATGGTTTTTAATATTTAAATGTCTCTGATGTTTTTTTCACAATTCTAGATATTCACAATGACACAAATCTAACCATCACCATAATTCATCACATGCTTACTAATTAGTTTAATAGTCTTCCTCAAGTTTCATCTACAATTGGACAACACTAACCATGAAATAAAAAATCAGGTTGTGTTTAGATATTTAAGCATGCTTGTTGAAATGAGATCTTTTCAAAGGGTAAAACTTGGTTTCTTTCCTGTTAGGCACACACAACCATATTAATCCAATGTTTATCCCTTTTGTATTACATTGAGCACAAAGAGTGTTGGGAGCTTGCCATTATTAACTAAATTTTTTAAGAAAACATATTGTCCATAGCTTATTTTTCACACTTTGGAAGAAATTGTTGTCATGTGAAGATTTAATTTGGGATTGCGTGGTGGATAAAAGTGTATTGAACAAGTTAATGGCATTATCTTCTAGCATCGATTATATGTAAAAAATATGATGGGAAAATGCTTATATGGGGTAAGCAGTACTCAATTAGTGCAAAACGGGGGCCTTCATCAGGTTTGACATTTCTAAAGTTCATCCTAGGTTGTAAAATGTATGCATTGAAGTTATTGTTATTGCAATAAAGTGTTCATATCCATAATGCACAGAGAAGTAATAGAGATGCATTACATTATTCTAAAAGAATGGAGGAAACAAAAGTTTCTATTAAAGATACATATGGGTACTTCGATATGGTTGATACTATTTGGTGGGAGTTTTTGTTCAATAATCAATTTGTCATAATTTTAAACTCCACAAATGGAGATAAATGCTTGAACACTCCATTTAGTTGGCCAAAATGTACACCATGTTGGTACCAGAATCTACCCCCATCAAATTTTTTACATTCCGACAGTGTGCATGCAAAAAGGAGCCTTCATTTTCGCTGACAGAATGTTCATTCGTATTTCTGCCAAAACCATGGGTGTTCTAGTCAACCTGGTCATTCCTCTTTACATCAAATCCTTCACTTGGTGAAGTCTTATGATTATCCTCAAATATCTGACCATTGTTAATATCGAGTTAATTTCACCAATGCATCAATTCCTTGTGTGAACTTTGTCAGAGTTTTTCATAGTCTTAAACTCTCAATTTGGTCAAGTTCTGCATTTGCTTTATCCTTAAATGCTTGGGTCTTTCATCCTGTCAATATGACTATATCACTTTACTTTCAAAGCTCATCTTCAGTTTATTATCGTAAAAACTTAAATAAATAAAAATTATTATTATAAAATTATTTTATTAATTTTAAAATGATTTTATATTAAATAATAATTTTTTTTTGAAAAAAAACATGATTATTAAAACACTTTTTAACCAAAACCAAGACTATGGGCCTAGTCGCATATTAAAACCAATCTCTAAGTTTCAAGTTGGGTCTTCCAATATCAAGTCATATGTTCTACGTGTCAAGGAGAATTTTTTTAAAAATGATGTATGACTTCTTGACAACAGGTTTTGGTTTATAATTAATTTTTCCCTAAGTCTAATGCCATCTTTTTAAGTCCAAGCCTTTTCAAATGAGATCATATTTTTTATTTAAGCAAAAGTTTTATTTTTTTTAAGCCAGATTGGCCTCAAGCCTCACGCGTAAGGGAGCCATGGGTCAATACATGCACAATGCGTAATTGTGTGATTTAGTTACTGTGATTGCATAATGCGTAATTGTGTGATTTACTTATTCTAGATCGCAAAAGTTATGAAGGTAAATACAAAAATAAAGAATGTACAACTATTGAAGTAAATTGGTATGCAACAAATATACATCATTTAATTTAATGATGTGTACAATTAAAAGATGTAGCTCATTAAAATATTAGCCAGAAAATGAATATAAAATTATATTGGCATATTAAAGTTGGAAATAGAATATAAATAATCATCATATGGAGGATGTTGACATACTTGTTTATGATTTACTTTTGAAAAATGTCTTTATAATTTTAAGACTACATAAATTATCAATATCTTATTGACACAAGAAATAGTAAAAAGATGAAAATATGATAAACTTTGTCTAAGATCTAGGTATACATGAAGACTCAAATGGTGACTAATTGATAATAGAGAAGAATACAGTGTCATCTACATCTCCATCCAAATTGTCATTCATTTAAATATAATATGGATTTTGATGGTGTCTCAAAATCCATGAATAGCTTTTAATAATTGTATCAAACATTTTATATATTTTTAGTTAATGTGATGTTTGTAAACTCCATAAAATAGTTTATCATGTTTCATATAGTTATGAGTTGTTTATATGTATCTTAGCCTATATGATTTAAGTATGAATAATATAACAAGATTTCCTAGCTTATATGAATTGAATATATGGATACTACAACGATATTTCTTATGAAATATTTTGTGTTGACTTTGACGCAATTTGTATTGATATTTTATTACAGGTATTAAAAAAATTGGCAATGTTGAATTTGATATTATGGGGTGATAGTGTTATGTCTTTATCGCTTAGTGCTTATAATGATAAACTAATTTTAAATGGGTGTTAGTTTTAAGGTGGATTGTATGGTTTAGTTTGAAACCATACCGGTTTTTAGGCCATAGTTTAAAAATGTTATAATTTTAACCTTGAAAAAAATGGTATTGTTGAGAACAATGATATTCCATCGAGGGATGCTTTTTAGGTTTTGGTCGCAACACTATAGATTGTTAATGCCATGGATTCAAAACATTTGAAATTTCAACCCTTAAAACATGGTGCTATTGGTAGCACCACTTTTTGATTCAAGAGTTGATTTTAAGCTTATTTCTTAAGTAACAATATGGGTATTTAAGGCATGGTTGCATATGGTTGTAATTTTAATCCAAAAAAGGGTGCTACTAGTAACTAATTTTTTATTTAGGGGTTGATTTTGATGTTTTCATGGAAACACATAGGTTTTGTGGGGTAGAATTCTCATTTTGGGGGATTTTTTTATTATCAAAATGATAACTATATTGTTATTATTTGTATGGGGAATAATGTACATTTGAAACAACATAGATAAGTTACATACATACATACATACATACATACATACATACATACATACATACATACATACATACATACATACATACATACATACATACATATATATATATATATTGTTGGTTTTACTATATTGTTGTTTCCTTGATTTGATGGTTTATGCTTATTGAATACACTTAAATTCATTTAAGAAGCATATGGAATAGATTTCATAGTTCTTGTTAACTCACTTTCACAACACTAATATATTTTACTAGGTTAAAATGTTGTTCACTAGTAGCTCAGTACACCATAATTTCTCACCAGCTCCAACTTGGTTATAATCCTCAACATGACATAAGCTATCAATAGGAAAAACATACTTACATGTTAAAGGGACCATACTCCTAAAGTGACTTATCCCACCTTACAGAGTTAAGATCATACACAAACACATTGATTATAATTGGTGGAAAGAATGCGTTAAAAATTTCTCAGAAATAG
Organism: Pseudotsuga menziesii; assembly: GCA_001517045.1. Taxonomy (NCBI): domain Eukaryota; kingdom Viridiplantae; phylum Streptophyta; class Pinopsida; order Pinales; family Pinaceae; genus Pseudotsuga; species Pseudotsuga menziesii. The sequence continues at coordinate 974,443 of LPNX010059288.1, forward strand.
AATAATAACAACAGTCCAATACTTGACTCACTTATTTATCTAAGCAAGATTATTCTAATATTGATATAACTTAAGTGCATTAGGCACAAATAATCATGTAATAAATCATACTTATCTACCATAACCATGCATGAAGCACCCTAAGCACAATTGAGATGTGGTAAGACGAAGAAATGGGAAGTTGTTGTGCATTGGGATACACACTAATGATAACCAAGTAGATAATTTTAGAGACACCCCTATGCTAGGGTAGCACGAAAATAATTTGGTGGTGCTTTATCAAATGACTTAATTTAAAGGTGGTGGACTATCACATGATGTAAACTCACAGGTATTACTCTCTTACAAATGGTGTGAGCTAATAAGACAGGGTCCAATGATACTAGTGAGAGCTCAATTTGATGAGGGCATGTAATTCAATGAACGTTGATGTGAATGGAATTAACAAAAAAATATGTTATGTTCGAGACATTACTAAGGTTGGAAACTATTTAGAACTATGTTGAGAATTTTTCAACCATTATCCTATGATTTAGCCAATGCTTCACTCGCGTTTTCATCCATATTGTTGTGAGTCACCACATAGTAAGTATCATTGTAAAATGTATTGATGAGAAACATGGAAGATACATATGGAATATGGAGACAATTGCTACTTGCTACTTGCAATTGGTAATTGTAAGGCCCTTACCTTTATACAACAATAGGCATGCCTACTATATCATTCAAATGATCTTAGGAAAGCACATTATCTTGTGATAGACAAGTGACAAAGCTAGATGATGCAAGCACCAATTGGTTTTTCCAAGTATTTAATTTGGAAAGGCTTGAGTTTTTCCTTTAATAAAGAAGACTTGGAATGACTTGGGTGGTTGGCACATTTTGAGGAGAATGTGGTCCCAAGTGGTTGAAAATTCATTTCTTTATGGTCATGGAGGGTTTCAAGGAGGTGGTTGTAACCATTGGATGCCTTGATATGGCCAATTTCTAGTTTGCGGTCCACTTAGCATCGACTATGGTGAAAGGCACCCCAAAAAGGGGAAAATAATTAAGGAACCTTTCATATGAAAGGAATACATGGGAATTGCGCAAACCATCCAAATTAAGAAGAGTATTGTATCGAGGAGGATTCTAAATCTAGAGTTTGTTAGAGAGAGTGATTTTGGCATTGGTAGCCTAGTGTGGTGAAGATAATAGAAGAGGCGGAGGAACTTTGTTCCAAATCAGTTGAGCAAGTTTCTCAGACGTGGGAAGTTTTGATTGACGATGAAGTGTTATAGAAAGTCGCAGAACAACTGTGCATTACTGAGACAGAGGTGAACCAACTGAAGAATGAGATGAAGAAGCTGCCATTAATAGAGAACATGGCTAAGGTTGTTGACATGAAGAGGCTACAATAACAGGTCACAACATTGCGAACACAACAACAAAACAGGTCTGACAGGGTCGCAAAACTACAAGTAGAGGTAGAGAAAAATATATGTATTATTAAACCTCTACACCAAAAAGTGCGACAAGAAGTAGAGTCAACAATACTTACAAATTCAGAACATGTTAATTCTGAACTTGTGGAAAATTTGAAGAAGATGGATGCAAAAGTATGGGAGGAGACTAAGTGGATAGTAAAAATCTTTTAGGATTTTCAAAGTAAGGTTTTAACAATGGATGTATCAAAGTAATGTGGCTTGGGATGAGCCACAGGTGAGTGTTGGGGGCCTATTGTCCCTAGAAAAATTTAAGCATAATTCATCCAGAATTATGCTCGAGAAGATAAAGAATCCAGTTGCAAGACAAAAAAGAGAAGTTGTGATGGAAGAGAAGTTGCAACGAAAGAAGAGTTGCGATGGAAGAGAAGTTGTGATAGAAGTAGCCACGACGGAAATATTGGAAACAAGAGTAGCCACAAATGGAAGAAACCATGACAAAAGAAGAGCAAAGCAGGTGAAAGGACAGCTTGACTGATCGTGGGTAAGGAGTTAGTTAGAATAAAGCACACTTTTGGTAATAAAGCATAATTCTATTTTGGGCCGATAGTGCCTATTTTCTGTTGTAACTGAATGTACGAGAATAGAAATGATGTAGGTAGAAGCTTATAAAAGGGATAACCCAAGCTGTGTGTGGGACTGACGTTGGTTATCGATTGTTTTGTTAGCTAAATAGTCGGTTGGTTGGTTAAGCCAGCCACTATGTATGTAGAGAAGAGAAGAGGAGAGTTATTTTAGCTAGAAGAATGATCCAGGCTGTGTACAGATCGACAGAGGAGTGAAGAAGAGAGGAAGTATCTAGACCCAAAACCAGAGAGCATAAGGGGGAGAAAAGTCTGTCTGAATTGTAAAGAATACCTAGAGGAGAGTTTGCAAGCTGAGTGCACACACAAAAGGTGCTAACCTATTTCTCATGCCATATGAAGAGCGCCTTTGTGGTTTTTCCCCAATGGGTTTTCACATTAATTGTTGTCTCTATGTGTCATTGATTAATGTGCTTATGTATGTTGCATGTATGTTGTGAATAAGTAAATCTGAATATGTCACAATGCATTTGTTTATGAAGAATCCCTTATATGTGTCTATCACACTGCTTATTGAATGAATCTGTAATAAGGATGTTATGTTGATTATTATGATATGTGTCAACTGATAATTAGACTGTTATCTTGAATGAATAGAAAAGGGATAAGAAGTATAACCCCTGGCTTCGGTCGAGTGTTGTGATAAGGTGTCGTGAGAGTAGAAATCCACACCTAACTACAGAAACCTGGTTTTGGAAGTTCCCCATAAGATATCTTAGGTGAGACTTCATCTGCGTCATAGGTGTTGTCAGATGAGCCTTGCTTTGTTGGGCTGATATTTGGGTCTTTGTTGACAACTGAGGATATGAACCTGGGTTGATCGGAGGTGAAAGCCAAGACCCATGCTCCATTAAATTCATGATCTGATTTCTTAGTTGCCTTCTTACAACAGAATTGCATAACAACAAGGGACTCTACTTGGGTAGTTGCTTGTCATTTATGGCACATGGGTTCTCAAGATGACACTTGGAAATAATGGATTAGATCCCACAACCCCTCACCTCTCCCTAGTGGATACATACAACCTCCTCATTTTAGTTGCTTCCATAGCAAGCTCTTGTAATTTTATTTGCATTATAAATATTTACATGTTTTACAATTTCCCATGGCTTACTAGCACATGGCTCACAAAATATAAAATAATTTCCTTTTAAAGATGTACTTTCACTAGAGGGGCCTTGGCCTTGATCTCCACTCTAGGAATTCATACATCCCATATACACAATATTTACGTATGAAGCCAATACATTCTAAGGGCCAAAATGGGGGTATTACAGTACTGATATGTGACTGAGGGAGAACATGATATCAAAATGAACACAAGGGTGACTCATCATAGAATACTCTGAACAAAGGTGACCATGGATTCTATCTTAAAGAAGAGTATATATGCAATCTGTAGGGGTGTTGAGGAGCACCATTTGTTAAATGGTTTCTTTGATGTGTGAGCACGGAAGAGAGCTTGTCGAGTAATAATTCATAATTGTAGCTTCCCATATGTGTGAACATTTTGGAAAAAAGGTGGTGCCTAAAATCACCTTTGTATAAATGTTGCAAAGGAAGGAGGCCACCTTGGCGAGATAAAATTATAGGAAAGGAGGTAATTGTCCAATTAACTGATCAAATGATTCAAATGTCCGGGTGATAGAAAATGAAAGTTTTGATGGTGGGGTAGGACATTGATAGTAACCTCCTTGTGGGATGATGAATGATGGAAAAACAATGTAACCTTTTGCAGTATGGATAGAGCGGTGGGCTTGTGAATATGCAATATGAAAAATCAGAATGCCTTAGAAACCATAAATTGAGGAATTTGTGGGGTAGGACAATGATTGATGTTGACATAGTAACATGTAGTTTTGTGCAAAATCATAGACTAAATAGTCTCCCAATCCTATGATAATTGCAACGACATTGGTTCCAATTGGAAAACGATATTAAACGATCACCCATGTAAGGTAGGTTATACCGTCGAGTAAGGAAGAAAGTAAGAGTAGTGGGGGCTTGGCCACTTACCTAAACATAGTGGAGAGTTCCTACAAGTGTAAAAGGGGATGAACAAGGTTGATGCATATGATATTCTTCAAAGAGAGAGTACATATATGACAGTTTCAATGTTATACCTATAGGGACTAGTCATTGGCTATATGTAATGATTCTCATCACAATTGGGACTCGTACACATAGAAACAATACTAGAGTATAAATGTGCTTCTAAAAATCAAATGTAATGTACAAATACTTAAAAACTGTGCGACTTAAATGAGGGCATGAAAATGCAGGTGGGATGAAAAAAGGTCCAATTTTTTTTTATGATCATAAAAAATGGTTCTCATAATCAAGAAGAGCATAAAATCCTAATTTTGATGGTGGGAATGATGTATTAAACAAATGTCATATGAGGTTGTAACACTCCGAAGAAGGTTGGGACCAAATGACCTTCAAATAGGGTGGGTCCCACCATGCCATGTATCATTTTCATTGTTCATTGTTGGAGTTGTGTGGAGGGGCCTTGATTTTTAGTTATTGACTTCTATTTATCTAACCACTGGTTTCATTTTTTTGGAGCTTCAAGTTATTAGTCTCATCCTCCTTGTCATTTTTGTCCATTTAGAATTTTCATTTGGGAACTTGAGGGACCCTATAGAACCCTCGAGGGTTTTAGGGTCAGGTTGCTCATTTTGTGGGTATTTGAGCGAATCAGGTCATGTTTTTCAAGAGGACAAGTGCAACTTGGGTCACTCATGTCCAAAAGAAAGGTGTGACCCAGGTCATACGTGTTTGGAGAACAAGTGCAACCTAGGTTGCTCCGTTCTACCAAACAGGTGTGACCTAGGTTGCATAAATCATCTTGAAATGAGTGACTTGAAGCCAAGGATGATATTTTTCCTTTTTACCGATACCAAGTGGTTGTTGGACTTGCATGATGTCGAGGTTCAACTATAGAGAGTGAGATGTGGCCGACATCTGTCGAGACATTCGAGGGGACTAGATTGTTAGGGACAGACTGTCGTGACATGGGATTCTCAAGTTCCTTGAGAACCCTTTGATGTGTAGTGTGTGGTTGTTAGTCAACAAGATTGTTGAGTTTTGGGACAAAGAATTTGAGACATTCATAGTGTAGAGTGAGCGAATAGAACTCACAATCTAGGATGTATAATTTATGAATGGGCTCCCTATGCTGGGAGTGAATGGGGAAACTCAGCCCAAACGTCCATGAGACATGGTCATGCATGATATACTAGACCACAACTACATTGGTACTACTAGAATTCATGACTCCTCCATTCTCCTTTGTGATATCAAGAGATTAAAGACATAATTCATTATGATAGTTGTGGTACGATTCCTGGGATCGAGTGGTCCGCACAAGATCTCAAGAGGGAATATGCTTCTGGTCGAGATAGTACTTGCTAGGACCTACTTTGGGTGGGCCAAAATGTTTCTTACCGTGGTTCAACGAGAGCTGAACCAAGTAAGCCATATTGGAGGAGACTTTGGTTTCACATCATTAATCTACTCCTTTTTCTTTGAGAGAGTATCGACATTGCAATCGCACTTAGTGGTCAGAGATAGTGGGCCTATGGAGCCCAAGATGAGGCGATGGGGATACTGATGATCCGAGAGAGTGGATGCGTGTTAAAGAGAGTCTTCAGTTGAGATTTATTTACACGCTAACCATAATTTTTGGTTATGATCAAGGGATATCCTTATGATGGCACAGACTATATGGGAGATGTTGAGTCACCTATCCCTTTTGGTCAATCCTGGGGACCTAATGATACGTATGCATGATGATTATAGTTGTGTTTACATCACTAGAGTAGTTTATAGATATATTCTCATATCATATCGACACTGATGAATTTCTCATATGTGTGTGCAAATGTGGGGTCATTTCCTCCAACGGGTTACTAGAGGCGATGTGGCAGGGTTGAGGGTATTGACCCTACACCCCCTCCCCCGAGTGCAGTGAAGATGCATAAGTGCTAAGATAGTACTCAATGGATTATGCCTAAACATTAACCATTTAATAGAGGGCATCATGGAATATGGGTGGGATAACCTCGATGAGGATTTGATCATTATTTTCTTCCAAGTGTTGTTATTTTCTTCCAAGTGCCTAGTGAGAGGTGAGCGATCATACCTCACATTTTTATGTCCATTGAGGCCATTCAAGAGATGGAACGAGGAGTTTTACCTCACATTGTTGATGACAATAGTGATGAGGATATTGAGGATGGTTCTTCAATGTACTATGATGACTAGTTAGCAGGATTAGAGACTTTATCCCCATTCTATGGGCATGGGTATTTTTTACCGATGTACTTATTATATTTTATGGAGTTGTTGGGGCTCCTTCCTGTAGACACAACCGTACTTTGGACATATCACTTATATGTAAATATGCAAGTGGATGCAATATTTTTATACATGTTTTGATCATGTTTATTATGTGATCTGATGTATGATGTGGTGTGATGTATGATATGGTTATTTATATGTGGATGCAAAATGATATGCAATGTATGTGGATGGTATTTCCTTACTATGATTGATGATTAATATGACACACTGGAATATTGTTAGCCATTTTATTTGCTACACTATTGAATCTCTTGGGGGCGTGAATGAATGTAATGGATTCAAAGAGTCTAAACAATTGTTTAGCGTGTAGGAACTTTCTAAAGAGGCAAGGATCGTGTACCCGATAAAATTTATTTAACTGTGTGAAAAGCAATTGAGAATTGAGGTAAAAACAAAGGTGACAAATACTCATATGTAGGGAATTGGCCAATAGACCAATCATAACATTTTATTCTTCCTAATTATCAATGGTTGTACTGACACACCCACCATTGATCTAATTGCATGATGTGCAACAGGGAATAAAGTACACATGCATCTAAGGAGAGATTCAGGTCACTATTTCCTTGCACCATTTACATAACCAAAATATATGGAAATATAAGGATCTATATGAGAAGCTCAAGGGAACAAACCATGAGGCTCTTCTTTGAAAAAAGGAGAAAACAAAAAAGGGAAAAAGATATAATAAAATGAAAAAAGAGTTCAGCCAGGTGTTGCAGCTGCAACAATTTCCCAAAATTCCAAAAATTTTTAGGACCCTCCTTTGCTTTGGATTAGTTTGATTTTCTTCCCTAGGTCAATCTAATAATTTGCAGAGAGTTTCTCAAATGCTTGGATTGCTTTACTACTTGATTTGATTCCTCCCCTATGGCTGCCTTTGAATGCTTTTTCACCACGCTGAATCAGAAGATTATTTAATTGATGCTCCCGCCGTTGTGGAAGAATGTTAAGTCGTGACTTCGAATTTCTGTTCGATGCATTGGTTTTAATCGGCTATTTTCTCGGTTTAAATCAGAAGGATTTGCTCTTTCTTTTCCCGCCGTTGCGGATGAACTTTCGGTTTTGGTTTCGGTTTCTTTGCCGATTTCTTTGCTTTAGCTTGGCTAATTTTGTGTTTCGGCTGTTTTTAAGATTTACATCGAAGCTTGTCATCGTTTCCTTCTCCGCCGTTACGGAAGGAAATCTTCTAACTCTTTCGATCCATAGTCGTTTGCTCTTCCGATGCATTGTGGTCTTATTCGGAGAGGATGATATCTTTGGTAGCCGTCGTTGTGGCCGCGTTCCTACTTTCGTCCCAATGTCAGCAACTCTCCGACGTCTGATCTTGTGTTTCTTCCACCGGGCATGTTGCCGCGGATGGATTAACGCTCTGGTCGTTCGCCGTTGCGGAAGGAAGTTGTCTTTCAACTTTCGATTCAGGCTTTGCTCCTGGTTATCCCCACCGTTGCGAAGGGATTTTTGGTTCAGCTTTCCATCGTTGCGGAGCAAAATGAGTTTTCAGCCTCCGATTCAGAAACTCTTCGATGTCCGATCTTCTAGGTTTTCCCGCCATGCACGTCTCTGCGGCTGTATCTACGCTTTGGCCATCCGCCATTGCGGATGGACGAGTGCTTTCACCCTCCGATTAGAAAGCACTCTAATGCCCGATGTTTTTCGTGCCTGTGGTGTTGACTATATATACAGGTCGAGGGGTTATATTTTTTATTGTTATTCTCGACTGTTGAGCGCTGTCATTGTTGTGCGTGTCATTCTCACGAGCTGCAAAGGACCCCTCGGTCGGTGTACCTGCATCCAGGTGGCAATTGTGGAATCCTGACTGTCATCTACCCGCCTTACTCGCCGTATTGCCAGGTAGGCTCTTCATTTTTCCCTTTCCGTTTGAACTGTTGGTGGTTTTCTATGATGGTTTGCTTCCCTGGTCGTCTTCCTCGTCCCGTTCAATTAGACGCCTATAAAGGTGTATTTTTATCCTTTTGACCATGGGCTGGGGCATTTTAACCCCGAAGCAGTTTTTCGCCCATGGCTTTCCGTTTGCAGCCTCGCGCGTAGTGGATGGGGGTTTGGTGTAGGTGACCGTTACGCCGTCTGCGCCAAGCCACCCTGTACGTGAAGATAGGTTTGTAGGGGGGGAGGATTTATGGTTTTCTGTAGCATTTGGGGGGTTTCCCTTTTTCCCGAAGCCCTAGTCATTGTTGCCTACACGGTCCCATGCAACCCATTTCTCGCTCAGTTTCGAACCTGGGCTAGGGAAGAGGGTGTACTGCGATGCATAATTCTGCACCATAGGTTTCACTAGGGGTTTTACTTTGATCAAACGCGCCCTAGGAACCACATCCTCGAATAGCCAACATTTAGCCGCATTGTTCCACGCATAGTTATATTTTAAACCCTAACCTGTGGAGGGGATGCGTCACGACGTTCAGTCTGTTAACTAGAAGTTGCAAGGGTAGTGGTGTTGAAAGCTTCATTTGAGGGCTTGCGTAGTTTTCCCCTATCTGTCCTGCGCAGTGTTTTGATAATGGCACCCGCAGAGAGCAGAAGTTTCCTTCGCGATAATAGAGATGTTTTTCCATCCGATTGCATTGTGAGAAATGTTTGGTTTTGGAAAACAGTGGTAGCTTGCATAATCTTACTGCATATAACTATTTTAAATCATGCTATACATAGACTAATTCACTGAACAATGCGCATCATGTTTCAATAGCTCTGTTAGTAAGATCATACACATATGTTAGCCTCGTTAACTAATTGTTGTCATGATACACATAAAAGAAGTAAAATGATGCACATTGTCATATAAGTGTCTGCAACTGGAATTGCTTAATGTTACAATGTTATATATGGCAGGAAGAATTCGAGCTCACAATGTCGAAAAGACAAAAGAAGAAGGTCCCTATGGTCGAAGAAGAGCCAGAGGTAGAAGTGGTCACCAAGACAGAATATGTATATGAAGATACTAAATGCATTTCTGGCTTGGAACCTGAATACCAGTGGGGGGAAATCTATAGATTGATTACCCAAAGAGAAGTCCCTGACATGGGCTTAGAAGAAGAGTCCATATATGCAAACATTGAAAGATCTTCCCTTATGAAAGTCGCCACCAGGCCAGAACTGTTCCCATGCTCCGAAGTAATTGGCTGGATTCTGCCCCGGGCAGATGTAACCACAATGATTCTGGAAAATATTGAGAGACAGGGCTATGCTGCATTTAGCCCTGGATATGTGGTGTTGGCTTATCACCTGCCAGAAGCCCGAGTATTCCTATTTGATGACTGGCTGGATAGCATTAGAATGGACTTGGTAGAGACCCTGAAACGGATGCTGTTGCAGGGAAAACATTACCAGCACAAACCCACGGGTGAGTATGATACATCGAGCTTGAGGGCTCCCTACAGATTTATAGCTCTGATGCTTAATAGGATCTTTGGGAGAGCCCATGGCAGATTCTTCAAGCTAGAGTGGATACCCATCATCTTTCATGAGGCAACACAAGGGACAATCTTCAATTGGGCCAGATTTGTATCAAGTAGTCTTTCTTCTTGCTTGGCCTCAGCCTTGGAAGGAGAGTCCCGGAAAAGGTTTGAATTTTATATGAGTTCAATACTCATAGAATGTATACTATGAAACCAGCCTTTCCCTGGTCTCAGGTGCATTTGGGACAGGGAGAGAATGCCTGTCTATGCTGCTTATAGACCACTGTGGGCACACCAGTACCACAACCATTACAGAGAAGTCTGTGAGCACTTCATTATGCCACTATACACACTCATTTTCCGGAAAGAGTGTGATTGTATGTCGGAGGAGGCCATGCAAGTGATACAAGATTATGCAGAGTACTATTTGACCGAACATGGCATGTAATTCAGAATGTTTGGAGGCTCGAGAGCACCTTCCCTACTGCCAAAATATGCAACTGATTACATTGTCCATAAGGAGGAAGTCAGACAAGTGTTCCTGGATGGAATAGGAAGCTTCCTGTTCGAACACAAAAAGACTGCTTATCCTCCCTTGCCCTTCAGACTTGGAAGCTACAATTTCACTAAGGTGAAACAAGCTGGTGAATTCGTAGAGGAGCTGGAGAGGTTCCATTTTGGCGAGATGCCCTATCATAGAAATGACTCCCACGGTAAAGTGGCTGATCATTGTAAAGAAAATAAGGTGCATTTCGAATATACCCATCATTTTGATAGGGAAGAATCTGTCTTCCGAAATGCCCCAAACATGACAACACTGAAAAGAAGATTCACGAAGAACATCACCACCAAGGGTGGAAAGGGGGATGAACAGGCAAAGGTAGAGGAAGAAGCCAAAAGGAGAAACGAAGAAGCCCAGAGATTGGCACAGGAAGCTGCAGAGTGGTTGCACAGTGAAGAGGAAGGGAAAAGAAAAGCTGCTCAAGAAGCAGCTGAGAAAGCCCAGGAAGCAGCTAAAGAGGCAAAAGGAACAACTGTTGGCAAAGGTGGAGGAACTAGAAGAGCAGCAAAAGATCCTCTTGCAGGCAAATGATCTGCACACCCAAGAACTGAAGAAGGAACACCAGGAACATATTTCCTCGCTAACAACTGCTCTGGAGGAAGCAAGAGAACAACAGGTTAACTTCCAGCCGTTCAAAGAGCATGTCTTGGCCCAAAAGGCCAAGATGCTATAGCTACAGACTGATGTTGAAGAAGAAAGATGTAGAGTGCTGTAGATCGATGGACGATTGGAAGAGATCTTGGAAACTGCATCTTACTTTGTGGACAGATCTCAGGATGTCCTCGAGGTCCTGACTGCAAGAATGGCGAGGCTGGAAAACAACGAAGAAACTCCAGCAGAGCTGACATCAAAAGATAAACATGCCCTTAAACGGGATTATGACCTGGTAGAGTTCGCCATCAACACAGCTGTAGATTTCAAGAAGGAAGTTAAAAAGAAAAAGGGATTATGCACCGAGTTTTTCAGAAGACTTCTCATTACCTACAACCGGTGCCAAATAGAGGCTGGGCAGAGGCTCGAGGCTTTCCCGGACCATGACTCATTTTTGGAGTTTTTGCAGAAGAAATATCAGGATGAAGAAGCAAGGATGCAGCACATTAAGGCCATTGATGACCAGATTCTGAGAAGCGAAGTAGGCCATGCAGCAGTTAGTGTGCAGATCCTGGAGGACCAGCTTCGATTATGCGCAGAAATAGTGGAAGCCATAAAGAACTAGGCAGAAAAATTCGAGATCAACATTCAATTTTTGGAACCCTGCGCATTTGAGGGCATTGCCTCTGATGCTGCGTCATGGGAGAAGTTTTTAGATGCTCAAGTGGGACCCTCCTCGTGAAGGATCGATCATTATTGTAATTTGTAATTATTTTTTGTAAAACATTTAAGAAAAGCATAACAATGGGAAACGAGGGGTTGGGAAACCCAAAGGTCACTTTGGGCAGCCCAACAGTCTCACCCTTTTGTATAAAGATAGAAAGCTTAGAAGGGAAAAGGAATTTTTCCCAGTTAGATTGATGAAGACATATTGTAAGAAGAACTAATTCCTTTTGCAATAGATAATTACAGTTTGCCTGTTGGAGAAAGCTTGGTGGAATATTCAAATGTGTGCTATGGATTTGTTGAAGAGGAACTATTTCATTTTCAACTTTGTATCCATTAATTGTGAGACCGTTCTAACTCTTTGAACCTATGTTCCTGTATGAATGTTCTCCGGTTTATTTTATGAAATTTTCACCATGAGTAATGTATACTGCTTATGAAACAGTTGGCTATCTGATTGTTGAAATATCTTTAATCTTTCATGTGTTGTAGATAAGAATATCAGCTACTTGTAATTTCTGTTTATAATGCATGAATAATCCATATTACTCACAAATAAATCATATTTCGGGCTCCCCGGGGATAGGTGGATAGATAGTTAGTTAGTTCATTTCATTGCTGCATATATGATATAGATGCATGTGAACCTAAGACAGAGGTAAGACCCTGCGCATCACATTGTGACTGCTCCCTGCATCCTCATCACCCTGCATGGTTAATTAGGTATATGCATCTCATACATTAAGTCAAAAATACAAAAACTCGGTGGACCGGGCCGCAACCGGTAAAACCTTTGTTTTATTACTTGACCTACGGTAGCCGGACCGTAAAACAGACAGATTCCCTATACCAAACAGTCAACGGGATAGTTGGGAACGTTGATTGGGGAGAATCCCTTACTGTTGTCGCCTGCGAATTTCCAGGCCTCAACAGTTTTGGCACTAGAAGGAGGGCCACCAGTGAATGGATGGCCGTGGAAAATTAGTTTTCCCAAGATTACCTGACCAGCAGATATTTGAAGCTTTCAGCCTAACTCAAGTACTTACAGGTTTCGGTTATACCTTTGAAGTAAGAAAGCCTGTTCTCACCCTACGTTTCTCTTTGCTCAGATTTTGTTCTTTTGCCTGTACTCATGGCTGGTGTGATTGTGAACCAGCCCAACCCATTACCTGCTTGGAGAGCTAGATCACCTCTAAACCTCACGCCCCCATTTCATAACTTACCTCAGGGCTTTGAGAAGCTACTGCCTAAGTTTGACCCTGAGGAGAAGATTGCTGTGGATGATCACTTGCAGAGTTTTTATTTAGCAGTAGAGGGGTTAAAGGCTGGGGAGTACGAAGATGTTGTCTGTAGATTATTCCCTCATACCTTGAAAGGGTCAGCTGCTTCATGGTACTTTGCCCTGCCCGCAAACTCGATCCCAGATTGGAATACTTTCGAAAGGGTTTTCAGGAGTAAATACACAGCCCAAAAAATGCATGCCTCATTGATGAAAGGTCTTGGTTTGTTAAGAAAAGAGAAGAATGAAAAGGTACCTAAGTTCACTCAAATATTCTCATTATACCTAAAGAATTTTTCTGAAGCTGACAGACCCTCAGACAACGTCTTAATTGAATATTATACATCTGCCCTAGGACCGGAGTTAGCTATGTTCGCTAAAATGAAAGCCAAGCCTACATTGGTAGAGACTTATGAAGAGGCAGGAAGGGTAGAAGCTGAAATGGAAAGTGTAGAAGATTACCCTGACTTACCTGAAGAGAAGAATACCGGGAGAAGAGCTTTATTGTTGCCTAAACCTAAAGAGGATCACTCACATGATTATCAGGGAATGCTGAAAATGATGCAGAATCTATCCAATAGAATAATAGACCTGGAGAAAGGGAGGGAAGCTCAAAAAACCTCACAAACCCTATTATCCAAAAAGAGAGGATAACAACCAATGGCAAGTCCCTCCCCCACATCTACCATCAGTAAACATAACAGAAGTAGGCGGTGATAATTTCTGCACTTTTCACCAACAACCTCATTTGGAAAAGAAGTTCCCGCAATGGTTGAATTCGATAACAATGGTTATGAATCAACTGCTAGATTCTAAAGCAACCAAGAACAGTGGCAAGGAGGAGAAGAAAAACCAGGTTACGGAGAAACAAGATAATGACACTATGCTTTCATGGAAGGGTATCTCGATGTTTGACACTGAAGAGAGCACTCTCAAAACTGAATGCACACCTACAGGGACAAAGGATATAGATTTGACAATTTCCAAGATCAAAAGGCTGCAAAATAATGTCAAGAGACAAGTAGAGGTGAAGGTTGAGGACAAAACACCTAAAGCCAATACCCTAAACCAAGAGGCAGAGCCAATCACTGAGACTGTCAAGCCTGTAGAAGAACTGATAGGTGTTAGTGAGGAAAACACTAATGAAATTGGAGAGCATGAAGAGGATTTGCCTACTCTAAACCAACCAGGAGAAGAATACATAGAACCAGGTTGGGAAGATAAAGCTGATACCCCTCCTTTTCCGTTGACCCTAGAAATGCTAAATCACAATGTGCATAATTGCTTGGTAGATTCTGGATCAGCGGTGAATGTTATGCCTTTGGAGATTTGCAAAAAGATTAAGGGTAAGCCAGAGTCCACATCTTGTGAAGTAACGCAATTAGACAGCTCAGGTGTCAAAGTAGTAGGAGAAATGAAAAATGTCCTTATTCGCTTGTCTGCAAACAACAAGATTTGTCAATTTATTGACATTACTGTGGCTGACATACCTAGTGGATATGGGCTTATTCTAAACAGAGATTGGTTGGCCAGGTTAAAAGGCTATTTTGCTTCGGATTGGTCTCATCTATTATTGCCTCTCAAGGGTACCCCAAATAAGATTAAGATTTCGAGAGAGCCTTATATGAAGTATACCATCACTAAGCTAGGGGAAGGAAATGAGTCTGCTGATTCTGTCCTGGGAAACTATCTGACTAAGTGTAAGCTAAGAAGTCATACCTCAAGCAAGGCCAGTTCTATGAATGACGCTCAGCCTGAGCTCCTTCAACTTCTTCATGCTGTAAGAGATGATTGTAGGATAGTAGACATGTGTTCAGTTTCAAAACTAGCCTAGCTAGACCATGGTTAGATGTCTCATGTCTATGATCCATCCCACCCTTTAGCTATCTAGATTTAAAAATTTTCAGTAGTGGGAAAATTTTTCTTTCTTTTTGCTTTGTACATAAATAAATTGTTTTGTGTTCTTTAATGCTTTGATGCTTTTTCTTTTGATTATTTGATTTGATGCTGTTTTATTTTTGCTTTGCTAGCGTTTCTTTTGGTTTTGAATAAAGAGGCAGACTTTTGGTTGCAATGGAAACATCAGGGTTCTTTATTAACTGAAATCTTGAGCAAAAGACTGTGCTTTAAAGTATAGAATGTCTTCTAGTAGCAGTGTTCCTAACTGGCAATGCATTCATTGAAGTCTTACTTAACCCCTGTAAATAACTAAGAAGTAAAAGAGGTCTGGAATACTATTTCGAGGCTCCATTCATTTCACATCTTAAATATCCAAGGGGGTGACAGCAAAACACCCACGGAAAGGAAGCAGAGTAAATAGTATATCATATATAAATGATCCCATGCCATAATTTTAGAAAAGCAAAAGCTATCAAGAGTCAAAACTCCTTAAAGAAAAATAATACATATCAAAGCAAAGTATCAAAGCATGAAGTACTAAATTGCCACAAGATCCTCTCCGTCCGTGAACTGAAATATGAAATACACTATTCACACAAAAGGACACTATGGGATAGAGGATCTTGAATTAAAGTTCAGTAAGAAAGGCATGCAGGAGGACTCATATCCAAAGAACTAAAGTTCAAAAGGCACAAAAGTGCAGTTGGCATGGGAATGAGGAACAAAAGGATAATACTGTTTACTATCTGTTACAATCCTATGGTGTCCAAGCTGGAAGCTACCTAAGGATGGGAAGAATAAACCTCACTTATTTGGCCTCTAAAGAGTTATTCAGACTTGCAATATTTCTGACGTTACCATTTCCCAAAGAATAGACTACTTCTCAATGGTTTAAATGCTTAAGTTGGCTAGCCCAAGGATACAGACATACAGAAGATTTTAACTTTTATTCAGACGGTCTTGTATTGGGAAGGAGCTAATTCAGAAATCTAGGGTTCACCAGGTAGTCGCCAATTGTTGCAGCTGCAACAATTTCCCAAAATTCCAAAAAATTTTAGGACCCTCCTTTGCTTTGGATTAGTTTGATTTTCTTCCCTAGGTCGATCTAATAATTTGCAGAGAGTTTCTCAAATGCTTGGATTGCTTTACTACTTGATTTGATTCCTCCCCTATGGCTGCCTTTGAATTCTTTTTCACCACGCTGAATCGGAAGATTATTTAATTGACGCTCCCGCCGTTGCAGAAGAATGTTAAGTCGTGACTTCGACTTTCTGTCTGATGCATTGGTTTTAATCGGCTATTTTCTCGGTTTAAATTGGAAGGATTTGCTCTTTATTTTCCCGCCGTTGCGGATGAACTTTCGGTTTTGGTTTCGGTTTCTTTGCCGATTTCTTTGCTTTAGCTTCGCTACTTTTGTGTTTCGGTTGTTTTTAAGCTTTACATCGGAGCTTGTCATCGTTTCCTTCTCCGTCGTTGTGGAAGGAAATCTGCTAACTCTTCCGATCCATAGCCGTCCGCTCTTCTGATGCGTTGTGGTCTTATTCGGAGAGGATGATATCTTTGGTAGCCGCCATTGCGGCCGCGTTCCCGCTTTCGTCCCGATGTCAGAAACTTTCCGACGTCCGATCTTGTGTTTCTTCCACCGGGCATATTTCCGCGGATGGATTAACGCTCTGGCCGTCCGCCGCTGCGGAAGGAAGTTGGCTTTCAACTTCTGATTCAGGCTTTGCTCCCGGTTATCCCCACCATTGCGGAGGGATTTTTGGTTCAGCTTTCCGCCGTTGCGGAGCAAAATGAGTTTTCAGCCTTCGATTCAGAAACTCTTCGACGTCCGATATTCTAGGTTTTCTTGCCATGCACGTCTCTGCGGCTGTATCTACGCTTTGGCTGTCTGCCATTGAGGATGGATGAGTGCTTTCAGCCTCCGATTAGAAAGCGCTCCGACGTCCGATGTTTTTCGCGCCCGTGGTGTTGACTATATATACGGGTCGAGGGGTTATATTTTTTATTGTTATTCTCGGCTGTTGAGCGCTGTCATTGTTGTGTGTGTCATTCTCACGAGTTACGAAGGACCCCTCGGTCGGTGTACCTGCATCCAGGTGGCAATTGTGGAATCCTGACCGTCATCGACCTGCCTTACTCGCCGTATTGCCAGGTAGGCTCTTCATTTTTCCCTTTCCGTTTGAACTGTTGGTGGTTTTCTATGATGGTTTGCTTCCCTGGTTGTCTTCCTCGTCCCGTTCAATTAGACGCCTATAAAGGTGGATTTTTATCCTTTTGACCATGGGGTGGGGCATTTTAACCCCGAAGCAGTTTTTCTCCCACGACTTTCCGTTTGCAGCCTCGCGCGTAGTGGATGGGGGTTTGGTGCAGGCGGCCATTACACTGTCTGCGCCAAGCCACCCTGTATGTGAATATTGGTTTGCAGGGGGGGAGGTTTTATGGTTTTCTGTAGCATTTGGGGGGTTTCCCTTTTTCCCAAAGCCCTAGTCATTGTTGCCTACGCGGTCCCGCGCAACCCATTTCTCGCTCAGTTTCGAACCCGGGCCGGGGCAAAGGGTGTACCATGATGCATAATTCTGCACCATAGGTTGCATTGGGGGTTTTCCTTTGATCAAATGCGCCCTAGGAACCGCATCCTCGAATAGCCAACATTTAGCCGCACTGTTTCGTGCGTAGTTATATTTTAAACCCTAACCTGTGGAGGGGATGCATCACGGCGTTCAGTCTGTTAACTAGAAGTCGCAAGGGTAGTGGTGTTGAAAGCTTCATTTGAGGGCTTGCGTAGTTTTCCCCTATCTGTCCCACGCAGTGTTTTGATCATGGCACCCGCAGAGAGCGGAAGTTTCCTTCGCGATAATAGAGATGTTTTTCCATCCGATTGCATTGTGAGAAATGTTTGGTTTTGGAAAACAGTGGTAGCTTGCATAATCTTACTGCATATAACTATTTTAAATCATGCTATACATAGAATAATTCATTGAACAATGCACATCATGTTTCAATAGCTCTGTTAGTAAGATCATACACATATGTTAGCCTCGTTAACTAATTGTTTTCATGATACACATAAAAGAAGTAAAACGATGCACATTGTCATATAAGTGTCTGCAACTGGAATTGCTTAATGTTACAATGTTATATATGGCAGGAAGAATTCGAGCTCACAATGTCGAAAAGACAAAAGAAGAAGGCCCCTGTGGTCGAAGAAGAGCCAGAGGTAGAAGTGGTCACCAAGACATAATACATATATGAAGATACTAAATGCATTTCTGGCTTGGAACCTGAATACCAGTGGGGGGAAATCTATAGACTGATTACCCGAAGAGAAGTCCCTGACATGGGCTTAGAAGAAGAGTCCATATATGCAAACATTGAAATATATTCCCTTATGAAAGTCACCACCAGGCCAAAACTGTTCCCATGCTCCGAAGTAATTGGATGGATTCTGCCCCGGGCAGATGTAACCACAATGATTCTGGAAAATATTGAGAGACAGGGCTATGCTGCATTTAGCCCTGGATATGTGGTGTTGGCTTATCACCTGCCAGAAGCCCAAGTATTCCTATCTGATGACTGGCTGGATAGCATTAGAATGGACTTGGTAGAGACCCTGAAACGGATGCTGTTGCAGGGAAAACATTACCAGCACAAACCCACGGGTGAGTATGATACAACGAGCTTGAGGGCTCCCTACAGATTTATAGCTCTGATGCTTAATAGGATCTTTGGGAGAGCCCATGGCAGATTCTTCAAGCTAGAGTGGATACCCATCATCTTTCATGTGGCAACACAAGGGACAGTCTTCAATTGGGCCAGCCTTGTATCAAGCAGTCTTTCTTCTTGCTTGGCCTCAGCCTTGGAAGGAGAGTCCCAGAAAAGGTTTGAATTTTATATGAGCTCAATACTCATAGAATGTATACTATGAAACCAGCCTTTCCCTGGTCTCAGGTGCATTTGGGACAGGGAGAGAATGCCTATCTATGCTGCTTATAGACCACTGTGGGCACACCAGTACCACAACCATTACAGAGAAGTCTGTGAGCACTTCATTATGCCACTATACACACTCATTTTCCGGAAAGAGTGTGATTGTATGTCGGAGGAGGCCATGCAAGTGATACAAGATTATGCAGAGTACTATTTGACCGAACATGGCATGTACTTCAGAATGTTTGGAGGCTCGAGAGCACCTTCCCTACTGCCAAAATATGCAACTGATTACATTGTCCATAAGGAGGCAGTCAGACAAGTGTTCCTGGATGGAATAGGCAGCTTCCTGTTCGAACACAAAAAGACTGCTTATCCTCCCTTGCCCTTTAGACTTGGAAGCTACAAGTTCACTAAGGTGAAACAAGCTGGTGAATTCGTAGAGGAGCTGGAGAGGTTCCATTTTGGGGAGATTCCCTATCACAGAAATGACTCCCACGGTAAAGTGGTTGATCATTGTAAAGAAAATAAGGTGCATTTCGAATATACCCATCATTTTGATAGGGAAGAATCTGTCTTCCGAAATACCCCAAACATGACAACACTGAAAAGAAGATTCACGAAGAACATCATCACCAAGGGTGGAAAGGGGGATGAACAGGAAAAGGTAGAGGAAGAAGCCAAAAGGAGAAATGAAGAAGCCCAGAGATTGGCACAGGAAGTTGCAGAGTGGTTGCATAGTGAAGAGGAAGGGAAAAGAAAAGCTGCTCAAGAAGCAGCTGAGAAAGCCCAGGAAGCAGCTAAAGAGGCAAAAGGAACAACTGTTGGAAAAAGGTGGAGGAACTAGAAGAGCAGCAAAAGATCCTCTTGCAGGCAAATGATCTGCACACCCAAGAACTGAAGAAGGAACACCAGGAACATATTTCCTCGCTAACAACTGCTCTGGAGGAAGCAAGAGAATAGCAGGTTAACCTGCAGCCGTTCAAAGAGCATGTCTTGGCCCAAAAGGCCAAGATGTTGCAGCTACAGATTGTTGTTGAAGAAGAAAGATGTAGAGTGCTGCAGATCGATGGATGATTGGAAGAGATCTTGGAAACTACATCTTACTTTGTGGACAGATCTCAGGATGTCCTTGAGGTCCTGACTGCAAGAATGGCGAGGCTGGAAAACAACGAAGAAACTCCAGCAGAGCTGCCATCAAAAGATAAACAGGCCCTTAAACGGGATTATGACCTGGTAGAGTTCACCATCAACACAGCTGAAGATTTCAAGAAGGCAGTTAAAAAGACAAAGGGATTATGCACCGAGTTTTTCAGAAGACTTCTCATTACCTACAACCGGTGCCAAATAGAGGCTGGGCAGAGGCTCGAGGCTTTCCCGGACCATGACTCATTTTTGGAGTTTTTGCAGAAGAAATATCAGGATGAAGAAGCAAGGATGTAGCACATTAAGGCCATTGATGACCAGATTCTGAGAAGCGAAGTAGGCCATGCAGCAGTTAGTGTGCAGATCCTGGAGGACCAGCTTCGATTAAGCGCAGCAATAGTGGAAGCCATAAAGAACCAGGGAGAAAAAATTGAGATCAACATTCAATTTTTGGAACCCTGCGCATTTGAGGGCATTGCCTCTGATGCTGCGTCATGGAAGAAGTTTTTAGATGCTCAAGTGGGACCCTCCTCGTGAAGGATCGGTCATTATTGTAATTTGTAACTATTTTTTGTAAAACATTTAAGAAAAGCAGAACGATGGGAAACGAGGGGTTGGGAAGCCCAACAGTCTCACCCTTTTGTATAAAGTTAGAAAGCTTAGAAGGGAAAAGGACTTTTTCCCAGTTAGATTGATGAAGACATATTGTAAGAAGAACTAATTCCTTTTGCAATAGATAATTACAGTTTTCCTGTTGGAGAAAGCTTGGTGGAATATTCAAATGTGTGCTATGGATTTGTTGAAGAGGAACTATTTCATTTTCAACTTTGTATCCATTAACTGTGAGACCGTTCTAACTCTTTGAACCTATGTTCTCCGGTTTATTTTATGAATATTTTCACCATGAGTAATGTATGCTGCTTATGAAACAGTTGGTTATCTGATTGTTGAAATATCTTTAATATTTCATGTGTTGTAGATAAGAATATCAGCTACCTGTAACTTCTGTTTATAATGCATGAATAATCCACATTACTCATAAATAAATCATATTTCGGGCTCCTTGGGGATAGGTGGATAGATAGGTAGTTAGTTCATTTCATTGCTGCATATATGATATAGATGCATGTGAGCCTAAGACGGAGGTAAGAACCTGCGCATCACATTGTGACTGCTCTCTGCATCCTCATCACCCTGCATGGTTAATTAGGTATATGCATCTCATACATTAAGTCAAAAATACAAAAACTCGGTGGACCGGGCTGCAACCGGTAAAACCTTTGTTTTATTACTTGACCTATGGTAGCCGGACCGTAAACCGGACGGATTCCCTATACCAAACAGTCAACGGGCTAGTTGGGAACGTTGACTGAAGAGAATCCCTTACTGTTGTCGCTTGCGAATTTCCAGGCCTCAACACCAGGTTAAACTTAAAATATATTGAAGTATAACCCGTTGTGGGGGTTCTTCAATAGGCGATGTTAGCACTCCAGGAAACTCTTCTAGGCTGTAACTCGAAGATGCATGGTAACTTAATTTTATCTTAATGATTCACTCAAATGGATCAAGTCAGATGACTAAATAAAACCTCACTCACTAAATACATGCATAAATACAACCAGATTGACAAGGCTTTTAAATATCACTGTTCATAGAGTTGTAAATAAATGAATGTATGAAGAACACTTAATTTGCTAGCAGAAACATACACACAAAGTATATATGAATGGCTAGATAAACCAAGTAAAGTACTTGCAAATTCTATTTTATGGATGCATTGACAAGTTGACAATTATCAAACATCAGACAAACATAATTAACATGAATTTGACATTCAGGTGCAAGTATAGAATAGACAAGAAGATGAAAATATGAACAAGTAATGGCAAAAGAAGCTTGTATTATTGATCTGAAAATGAGAAGCTTGAGCTGACAATATGTGAAAAAGGATCTAAATTTGAGCCCCCTATACAATGATTATTCAATGAGCTTAAATAATCTTTACAAATCAGTTTCAAGATCCTCAAAATATGGATCCGATAACCTCTTTTCATATCTCCAATCCGAATTTGTGAGTGGGTGGAAAATGGATAAATTTCTGGAAATATGTTGCTCAAAGATTGACCTATATCTCTCAAATCAAAATAGATTTTGGAAAAATGAGAGAGGTTATTGTTCTTTGGTTTGTTATGAGAAAACATTCTCTCAGTTATTTTAGATTTGTTTTCATTTGCCTGACATCTGTATTTAAAAAACATGTGTCAAACAGGGGAATTCTGAGATCTGAAATTTAGGGCTCAGAGATGGATTCGATTCTCCAAATCTGTGACACTTGTAGGAAAAATGAGAGAGGTTCTTTTTTTTTTATGAGGAAAAACCTCTCTTAGTTATTTGAGATTCATTTTCATTTGCCCGACATCTGTGTTTCAAACACATGTGTCAAACAGGGGAATTCTGAGATCTGAAATTTAGGGCTCAGAGATGGATTCGATTCTCCCAATATGTGACACCTGTAGGAAAACTGAGAGATATTATTGCTCTTTGACATGTCAAGCACAAAATCCTTCGACCATTCCTGAAAATTTTCCTCCAGTCACCCAGGATCATCATTTGAAAATGATGACTCAGCACAGTAAAAATGCCACATTCCTAAAAACAATGCCTCATCTTGTAGGGGACGTTTGACTACCTTCTCGATCTCTAAATGCAGATCTAAAAGTACCATTGGAAATATGAGGATTTATAGTTTTCAATCTACTATTTGAATGTGTAAAATGGCCTCTCCATGGCTGATAAAATTTAGTTTTCCCAAGGCAGTTTATTGTTTGAAAAACCTGCGATTTCGGTGGCTAGGATAGCCCCAAATTTTACATTTAAGCTGTTGAAAGCTAGGATTTCAGTGGCTAATTAACAGTTGAAATGTCCACCTAAGCCACCGAAACCTGAGTTTTGAATTTTTTGAACAAAAAACAAAATCCAATGTTTTTCAAACTGTATTACATACCTAAAGCTCTAAAAAATGAGCCAAAATAAATTTAGAAATTTATTTTTCAATGACTTCCTATCACCTAAAATAAACAAAATTGACTATTTTGTTTGAGGAGATAACATCTGGCTCGTACTCGGGGATGGGATCCTCCCTGTGAGGTTCCAAGAACCACAAATTTGATGCCTTTCCTGGAAAACAAAATACAAAACCTAGTCTAGTGTTCCATTGGGCATGGAGTCAACAATACAATCTTCTTCTGAACACCTTTCAAGAGCTACCTTTACAACTGATCCCCTACAAGCCTGTAGCATGCTCGTAGCCCATCCTACTTATTCAACAACCAATAACTGGAAAAGTCTACTTGCTCATATAAAGAGCTTATTCTCTTTCCTACTCCTAATTCTAAACAGTAGATGCTTCTTATCAAGTGACATCAAGCTTCCAATGAAGCCATGCCAGAAACTGATCTACTGAACTTATCCTTGATCTTGACCCCAAAAATAAAGGAATGTATATCCAATAGAAAAGTTTTGAATGGATGATAAATCCAACTTTCATCTAACAGAAATATTTTAACATCTATGTTGTTCATGGATTCCAAATAGTTTGCAATAGGATCATAAAAGCCAACAAGAAATACCTCTTTATGCTGCTGATATTTTCCTTCACTGATGTTAATGATAAATGTGGACTGCTCAACCTTTGTCAGCGGAAAATGCAAACTCAATTATTGATCTGAACCTTTCTGCTCCTTATCTTTCAGGTTTCCAAAGGGGACCATCTCATCTTCATGACAACCTAAGTCGGTGGATGCATTTGATACAATGTCAAAAGCATATATAATATGGTTATCATCCTAAAATTCATTAATAACTTGGTCATAATAAGAGGTGTCCCCTATTGCAGCATACTCATCATGAATGTTTAGTTCTTTATTCAATAAATTGAATTCATGACAACATTCGGGATATAAAAGATCTGCTGAAAATATTCCTTTGCAAAACAAATGAAATGCAACATGAAAATATGACAAAGAGCTGACACTCTCAATAGGAAGAGACTGTTACCAATCATGAGCAATCCCCTCTAATGAATAGCCAAACAATTTAATCTGAACATCTTCATGCACAATTTGCAACCGATGAATGCAATCATGAAAATCCAACAAATGTTCAGCTGGTACTTCCCAATATTCTCCTCGAAATATGAGAATACTAAGTTCCCATTCATCTCTACTAGGAACTGGATTAGGAAAACCAACAATATTTAAAAAAATCACAGAAAACATACTTCTTTACTAAGATCTGGTTCATTTCATACTAGTGGAGTCGCCAATAGATTTCTGAACAATGGAATCGCCACGGAATCTGTCCTTCATGGAGTCACTAGATAGATGGTTACAACCGAAATAATTTCCACACTTTGTCTATCATCAAATTTGGTTTGATGTTGTCTCCTAGGGAATCTGAGCTTCAATCTCTTCTCCCCGACAACTGCGCCAATTTGTTAGCACTCCGGGAAACTCTTCTAGGCTGTAACTCGAAGATGCATGGTAACTTAATTTTATCTAAATGATTCACTCAAATGGATCAATTCAGATGACTAAATCAAACCTCACTCACTCAAGACATGCATAAACACAACCAGATTGACAAGGCTTTTAACTATCACTATTCAGAGAGTCGTAAATAAATGAATGTACGAAGAACACTTAATTTGTTAGCAGAAACATACACACAAAGTATATATGAATGGCTAGATAAACCAAGTAAAGTACTTGAAAATTCTAGTTTATGGATGCATTGAAAAGTTGACAATTATCAAACATCAGACAAACATAATTAACTTGAATTTGACATTCAGGTGCAAGTATGGAATAGACAAGAAGATGAAAATCTGAACAAGTAATGGAAAAAGAAGCTTGTATTACTGAGCTGAAAATGAGAAGCTTGAGCTTACAATATGTGAAAAATTCTCTAAATATGAACCCCCTATACAATTATTCTTAAATGATCTTAAATAGGATTTACAAATCAGTTTCAAGATCCTCAAAAGATGGATCTGATAACCTCTTTTCCTATCTCCAATCCGAATTTGTGAGGTGGCTGGAAAATGCAGAAATTTCTGGAAATATGTTTCTCAGAGATTGACCTATATCTCTCAAATAAAAACCTTTTTTGAAAACCTGAGAGAGGTTATTGTTATTTGGTTTGTTATGAGAAAAAACCTCTCTCAGATATTTTATATTCATTTTCATTTGTCCGACATATGTATTTAAAAAACATGTGTCAAATAGGGGAATTCTAAGATCTGAAATTTAGGGCTCAAAGATGGATTCGATTCTCCCAATTTGTGACACCTGTAGGAAAAATGAGAGAGATTATTTGGTTTGTTACAAGAAAAACCCTCTCTCAGTTATTTGAGATTCATTTTCATTTTCCCGACATCTGTATTTCAAACATGTGTGTCAAACAGGGAAATTCTGAGATCTTAAATTTAGGGCTCAGAGATGGATTCAATTCTCCCAATCTGTGACACCTGTTGGAGACATTTACCACCTTACACACTCATTTTGTTCAATTTGTCCTAGTCAAACCACTATCCTAAGTATTATTGACTTAATTGACATCAGAGGAGTAGTAGATGAGATCAACTAGATCACACCCACGCCTACCTTCAGTCAAGGAGGCTAACTTAGCCTTCTCCTACATTCAGGGAGGCTAACTAGAGCACTCCAGGGGTGATCTGAGTGTCATTAATGCCCCATATTGCTAACTGATGGTTACAATCAGTTAAACAGAGTAGTGAAGGTGCCCTCCATCATTAAATTGATTATTTATTGATTATTTAATGAACTGGAGTCAACAGGGGCACCTCCAACCACTTCTAATGTTCAGTTACACTTCAGTTAACCTCATTGGGGTTCATTAGAGTCATTGATGCATTACCACTTGATGGTTGGCTTGCTGTGACATGTGTCTGACCTACGTTCAGTTAGACTTGGTCATTTATTACACACCGACTTTAGTTAGGGCTCAGTTGAGTCAATTAGCGTTTTGATCAGTGGTTAACTTGAGTGTTGACTATGGCTTACATTCAGTTAAGCTAGACTCACTCATTCAATTCGAATGACCTCCTTGGGAATTCAAATTGCTTTGTCATTCATGCTTGCAACATGATCTTGTATTGCATTACTCATTCTTTATGTGAATATACAGAGCGGCTACTCATTTTGTAGCACAATTACACCATTTTCATGACTTATTGTTATTAATATTTGATGAGAATTGTGTTTAGTCCCTAGATCACTGTGACAGATTAATATGGTATTAGAGCTCACGGTGGGATGAAGCTCAAATCTCTCAAAAACAAGGTTTTTGACAGATCTTGCATGAAAATTAAGCAATAGCTCAAAAATCCAGCACTGCACCAGAAGCCAAGGCTTACCACTTAATACCCCAAGTAAAGAACTTGTTGATCAAGCTTGCTTGCTTGAATATGCTGGGTGTGATGAAAGCCTAAAATGTGTAGGTTGTCCGACCTTACATTGCCCCTTTTGTTGTGATTTTCAGGTTTTTAACAGGTGAAAGCATTCACTCTAGCAGATTCAAATGGCTTATTCCGTAGATCTTTTGACTTCGTTGAATTTCCACTCATGGAAAGGAGACATGGGGATCTAGCTACGTTCTAGAGGACTCTATAGGGTCACCATGGAAACTGAAGAAGAGCCTGGTTCTACAATAGACAAATCTAGATTCTTGAACAAGAAGGATGAAGCATTCAGATTCTTGTGCCTCTCTGTTTCCTAGGATCTTCTTTTCCATCTTTCCGGATTGAATACTCCAAAGGAAATTTGGGACAAATTGGAAACCCTGTATAGAAAGCAGGATGATTTGAGAGTTTACTAGCTTGAAAATGAATTGATGTCTCTCTAGCCTTCCAATTTCGAGACCTTGAATGACTTTTTCACAAAGTTCAAGCACATTGTCTTACTGTTGAAGCAATGAAAAGTGGATAAGGAGGATGATCAGCTCATCCTCACCATACTCTCCAAACTTGGAGCTGATTATTCAGTTTTTGTCTCTACATTCCATGCGGGGAAGCTCACAACCCCTGGATGGAAGATGCCTACACTCAATGCCTTCTTTGAGTCCCTAACAAGTGAACATGATAAGCTTGTCTAGATGGGGATAATCATATCCTCCCATGATCAATCCATCCATGTCTTGGGGCCCAAAGATCTGAAGGTTAAAGGAAAGCAACAGAAGAACCCAAAAACTAAATTCGAAGCTCCTAAGCCTAAAGTTGAAAACCAGCAGCATGATGAGTCTTTCGGCTCAAAGAAGAACAAAGGAAAAGGGCATCATGGAAAGGAAAAAGTTAAGTGTTCATACTGTGGGAAGGGCTTCCACCCTGAAAATGATTGCATGAAGAAGAAAATTGATGAAGCTACCTCTCTCCTTGAGAGAAATCACATCAACCTTCCGAAAAGATTTCGGAGGAGAGATCAGCAAGATCGGAAACCACAACATGAAAAAGGTCATGCCCTCATGGCAAGCAATTTGAAGTCCAAAGCACTATTGATTGATTATGGAGCTTCGAACCACATGATGGCTAAAAGAGACTCCTTTTCATCCTTGGAGACCGAAAAAACCATCCCTATCCACATGGGAGATGACTCCACCATCATTTCAGAAGGACAAGGTACGGTTGATCTTGAGAATGGCTATTTTTCAAATGTTTTGTATGTACCATCTCTGGCATCAAATCTCCTTAGTGTCTATCAGATGACACATACAGGAGTGCCTAAGAGAGTATCTTTCATCCTGAATGATGTTGAGATAATGGGGCTTGCATCCGGGAAACTCATTGCTAAAGGCCTTGCAAACCATCATGCAAAAGCCTATGAGTTCTCCCACTTTGTGGAGGATGCAAAGCCCACCACACTGATAACTCATGGAAATGAAGTTAGTAGGCTATGGCATGAAAGGTTTGGCCATCTAAAATTCAAATATTTGCAACAATTACAAAAAAAACTCCATGGTTGAAGGCCTCCCGGTCATTAAGGCAACCACTGGAATTTGCAAGGGCTGTGTGGTTGGAAAACACCCTGAGCACAAGTACGATCAGGGGAAGGCAAACCACGCTACATGCATATTGGGGCTGATACATTCTGATATCAGCGGTCCGATGCCTGTCACATCCATGAATGGATCAAGGTATCTTCTGAATTTTATTGATGATTTTTCAAGGTACACATGGGTCTTCTTTCTCAAAAAGAAGTCTGAAGTATGTGAAAAATTCTATGAACTGAAGGCCTTGATCGAGAATGCCTTTGGGATTAAGATCAAGATATTGAGATCTGATCATGGTGGGGAGTATGTCAATAATGAGTTTCTGCACATATGCTCCCAAAGTGGTATTTAGGTCAAGCATTCAATTCCCTACACTCCCCAGCAGAACGGTGTAGTGGAAAGGAAGAATCGGCCTCTCAAGGAGATGACCACCTGTATGTTGGAATCAAAGAAGTTGGCTGAAAATTTGTGGGCTGAAGCCATGCATGCTGTAGCATACATTCAAAATAGAGTGTCACACTCATTTTTGAAAGGGAATACCCCTTTTGAAGCATACTTCGGACACAAGCCGGATGTGTCAAACCTGCGGGTGTTTGGGTCCACTGCATGGGCCCAGATTCCACTTGATAAAAGAAGGGCTTTGCAACCGCAAAGCATATAATGTCTATTTATTCAGTATATTAATGAATCAAAAGGTTTCAAGCTGCTATATATCAAAACAAAATAGATCATCATCAAGAGAAGTGTCAAGTTCGATGAGCCTCTTCAAGAGGTGGAACTAGTGAAGGAGAAAACTGCTGAATTTCCTTCCTATTCTACTGAATATTTGGATGATGAAATTGGGGGTGATGACCCTGAATTGGATCCTCTGATTTCTGATATTAGTGTACAAAAAAAATCATATGCTTAATCAGAACCTGAAGTACAAAATCATCTTCCCACATGGGCCCGACAAACACTCTCCTCCGCAGAAGATAACATTGGAAATTCGGATGATCCAAGGAGAATCCGGTCTGATTTCCAAAGAGCAGGTATTGCGCTCTCTTGTCCTAATAATTTTCTGTCCGAAACTTGTTATTTGATGATTAGTTCAGACCCAAAATCCTACTAACATGCTTATAAATATCCGAGATGGCAAGTTTCCATGGATGAAGAGACGAATTCTCTTCAGAAAAACACTACTTGGGATCTAGTTTCTCTTCCTCTGGGAAGGAAATTGGTTCAATGCAAGTGGGTGTTTCTCTCAAAACCTGAAAATATAATGCAATGCTGGTGGCAAAATGTTTCTCTCAGGTCCAAGGTGTGGACTACAATGAGACTTTTGCACCGGTTGCAAAAATGGACTCCATCCTCCTAGTTTTGGAAATTTCAACATCTAAACACTGGGAAGTGCATCATATGGATGTTAAGTCAGCCTTTATGCATGGAGATACTCATGAGGAGATATACATGAAGCATATTGAGGGCTACATCTCTTATCCATATTTGGTTTGCAAGCTAAAGAATTCACTATATGGGTTAAAATAGGCCCCAAGAGAGTGGTATTCCAAGATGGATGCCTTCCTTCTCTCGCAAAACTTCCAAAGGTGTAGATCAGATCCAAATGTGTATATACAGTAGTATGATGGTAATTTTATTATTATTTTTTTATATGTTGATGAATTTCTGATCACAGGTAGCACAGTTTCTTCCATTTCAACTATCAAAACTGCTCTCCACAATGCATTTGAAATGAGCGATTTGGGGTTCTTAAAACAATTTTTGGGGCTCGAAATTGAGCAAAATTCTGATGGGATAATGGTCACTCAGTCCAAATACATATCATACCTATTATTCAAGTTTAACATGGCTAAATGTAGTCCTGCACCATTCCCTTTCCTCTCAGGGATCATCCTTGAAGAAGGAAAAAGCACACCTCCCATGGAATGCACTATCTATCAACAAATGATTGGTATCTTGTTGTACTTGACACATTCTCGGCCTGATATATATTATGCCATAAATGGTGTATCAAGATACATGAAGCAGCCTCATGATCTTCATTGGAAGGCAACCAAGAGGATCCTCCAGTATATTCAGGGAACCAGGACCTACGACATTCACTATGCTGCAGAATCTTAGCTAGAGCTGGTTGGATACACAGATTTCGATTGGGCGGGTGATTCTATTGATCGGAAGTCTACTTCCAGGCATGTATTCATGTTTGGTGGTGGCCCCATTTACTGGTCTATAAAAAGCAGGCTACCATAGTATTATCTTCAACAGAGGCTGAGTATCGAGGAGTGGTGAATGCTTGCATCCAAGCAGTTTGGTTGCAAGGCATTCTTTCAGAGTGTGATATTGGTAGTACTTTGTCCACTGTCCTCTTTTGTGACAATCAAAGTGCTATTAAGATATCCACAGATCCAGTTACCAGTAAGAGGACCAAGCATGTAGAGATCCACATGCACTATATCAGGGAGCTAGTGCATGTCAGGACCATCATTCTACAATACTGCTCGACTGATGAGTAGATTGCAGACATCTTCACCAAGAGATTTTCAGAAAAGAAGTTCACTTACCTCCGTTCACTGTTGGGGGTGAGTCCATTAGGGTGATCAGACTACTTTCAATGTTCAGCTTGAGGGGGGTTTTTCCCTCTTTTCCTCACTTAGTTTGTTTTTGAGCATTGTTTCAGTTTCAGCATTGTACAAAGTGACCTATGGCCTTAGTTTCCGAGGCCCTAGAATTTTTATGCATTTTATTTTTTCTAACTCCTCTTGAGTATAGCTTAAGGGGGGGTGTTGGAGACACTTACCACCTTACACGCTCAGTTTGGTCAATTTGGCCTACTTAAACCACTATCCTAAGTATTATTGACTTAATTTACATCAAAGGAGCACTAGATGACATTAGCTAGATCACACCCATGCCTACCTTCAGTCAAGGAGGCTAACTTAGCCTTCTCCTACATTTGGGGAGGCTAACTGGAGCACTCTGGGGGCGATCTGAGTGTCATTAATGCCCCATATTGCTAAATGATGGTTACAATCAATTAAATAGAGTAGTGAAGGTGCCCTCCATCATTAAATTGATTATTTATTGATTATTTAATGAACTGGAGTCAACAGGGGCGCCTCCAACCACTTCTGATGTTCAGTTACACTTCAGTTAACCTCATTAGGGTTCATTGGAGTCATTGATGCGCTACCACTTGATGGTTGGATTGCTGTGACATGTGTCCGACCTAATTTCAGTTAGACTCAGTCATTTATTGCACACCAACTTGAGTTAGGGCTCAGTTGAGTCAATTAGGGTTTTGATCAGTGGTTAACTTGAGTGTTGACTATGGCTTACATTCAGTTAAGCTAGAATCACTCATTCAATTCGAATGACCTCCTTGGGAATTCAAATTGCTTTTTCATTCATGCTTGTAGCATGATATTGTATTGCATTACTCATTCTTTGTGTGAATAGATAGAGCGACTACTCATTTTGTAGCACAATTACACCATTTTCATGATTTATTGTTTTTAATCTTTGATGAGACTTGTGTTTAGTCCCTAGATTACTATGATATATTAATAACACCTGTAGGAAAAATGAGAGACATTATTGTTCTTTGACATTTCAGGCACAAAATCCTCCAACCGTTTCTCAAAATTATCCTCCAGTCACCGAGGATCATCATTTGAAAATGATGACTCAACACAGTAAAAACGCCACATTCTTGAAAAATGATGCCTCATCTTGCGGGGGACTTTTGACTACCTTCTCAAGATCTAAATGCATATCTGAAAGTACCATTGGAAATATGAGGATGTCTAGTTTTCAATCGATTATTTGAGTGTGTAAAACGACCTCTCCGTGGCTGATAAAATTTAGTTTTCCCAAGGTAGTTTATCGTTTGAAAAACCTGTGATTTCGGTGGCTAAGATAACCCCGAATTTTACATTTAAGCTGCTGAAAGCTAGGGTTTCGGTGGCTAATTAACAGTTGAAATGTCTGCCTAAACCACCAAAACCTGAGTTTTGACCTTTTTGAACAAAAAACAAAACTCAATGTTTTTCAAACTTTATTACATACCTAAAGCTCTAAAAAATGAGCCAAAATAAATTTAGAATATTATTTTTCAATGACTTCTTATCACCTAAAATAAACAAACTTGACTATTTTATTTGAGGAGATAACATCTTGCTCCTACTTGGGGATGGAATCCTTCCTGTGAGGTTCCAGGAACCACAGATCTGATGCCTTTCATGGACAACAAAATATAGAACCTAGTCTAGTGTTCCATTGTGTATGAGTCTGCTAGCATAATAAGAATTCTACATACATCTACCTTTTATAAACTCTCTGAACAACAGTGGTTAAAATCCTTCTTTATCTGAGTGTGTTTATGCATGTTTTGAGTGAGTGAGTTTTTATTAAGTCATCCAACTTGATCCATATTACCCATCATTGAGAAAATAATTAAGTTACCAAGCATCTTCGAGCTGCAACCTAGAAGAGTTTCCTAGAGTGCTAACCGACGACCTTCTGAATCAACGAGGATGTATACCCCCTTACCAAAGCAGTGTTTGACAATATATGGTCCCTACCACATGGAATATAACTTTCCCTTGACAAGTTTATCATGACCTTGGTCATAAATAAGGACAAGGTATTCCTCCTTAAAAGTAAGAGGATGGACATGACAATCATAGTGAAATTTTAATCAATGGTTGGCATCTTTGATCATTTTCCACATTACAATTATTATCCACTTGTTTGAGAGTGATCAAGCATTGTTCCAAGTGGTGATCTCTAGTATAAGTTTTACCATGATGTGCAAGGATGGGATTTGACGCTCGATCAGGAGAACTGATTCCACGAGGTGGAAAGGGGTGAAACCCATCGTGGTTTTGGTTAATGTTTGGTAGGCCCATAGGGATGGAAAAAACATATGATTCTAGTTGGATTTGTGCTTTTCCACTGTCCATTGGAGCATGGTTTTGAGGATCTTGTTGACAACCTCAACTTGGAATTTCCTTGAGGGTAGTAGTAGTAGTAGGAGAATTGGTGCTCATATTTCAATAAGTATGGAAACTATTTACAAATGGTCTCTTCGAAGTGAGAACTGTGGTCAAACACCAATTAATGAGGGAGACTGAATTGAGTGATACGTTGTTGAAGAAGAAGCATGTCGCAGTTTTCTCGGTACAATTAATGGTTGGCATAGCCTTGAACCACTTAGGGAAGTTTTTTAACGAACATAATTATGTACTTATGACCACCAGTTGACAGAGGATTTAATTCCATATAGTTAATGTCCCATTTACAAAATGGGTCGACAGTGAAAACCGAGTGAAGAGGAGTAGGAGGGGTTCTTACCTTTGGATAAAAATGTTGGCAGTCACAACAATGCTTGATAGCCACAATACAATAAAAAAAAGGGTTGGCTAGAAATAACTAGCGTGGATGAATTTCTAGGAAATGGCCATCCTTGAGAGATGTTTGTCATAAGCCCCGCTATGGAATTCATTTAGGACTTGTTAGACCTCTTCATGGACGAGGCATTGTCATAGAATGGAGTCAACAACTCGTCGACCATGGAAATCATCTATGAGTAGGTAGTGAGGAGCTTGATGACATATGTGACGACGATCATCGTGGCTAAGTTGAGGGAAAAACTTTTGGGTTTGCAAATACACAAGGATGTGCCCATACTAGGGGTCATTAGAAGTGATGGTGAACATATGTTAATCTAGAATGTGGTCAATTATAGGGGATGTCAGAGACTTAGATGGTAAGTATGTGATAAGATGTACAATTTCTAACACCTTGGTGCTTTTAGGGGTCACGAACTCGAGGTTGTAATATTGAAGGATAACAATGCATTTTGCAATGCGACCTTAAATAAGGTGATGCTTAAAGAGATATAACATTGAGTTCAAGTCTCTGACTACTTTGGTTCAGCTTAGAAGGATGTAATGATGTAGGTTATGAACTAAAAAATGATGGCAAGGACGAACTTCTCCTTATGAGGATATTTGAGTGGTGGAACAAACAAGTTCTGACTGATGTAGTAAATGATGTGATCTTAACAAGAAGAATCCTCTTGGACTAACACTCTGGATATAGCATATTCAGATGCTAATATGTAAAGGATAAAATCTAGGGGAGGAATCAAAGGAGCATAAGTCAGATTCTATTTTAGCACATCGAAGATTGGTTGTGCTTTCTCATCCCAAATGAAGGGAATGTTGGCTCTTAGCAAGTGAAAAAATCCATGGACTTCCATGGCTAAGTCTAGTATAAAGTGACATAAG
Organism: Pseudotsuga menziesii; assembly: GCA_001517045.1. Lineage (NCBI taxonomy): Eukaryota > Viridiplantae > Streptophyta > Pinopsida > Pinales > Pinaceae > Pseudotsuga > Pseudotsuga menziesii. Next base: position 1,008,782 of record LPNX010059288.1, read on the forward strand.
AAATTATCCTTACCTTGAATACTTTGTATTTGGCACAAATTTCCCGGAGGGGGAAGGTTGATGATGGCTTGAACATTCAAGTGATCAACATTGATCCTTTTTTGGGAAACAAAAATTCCCAATAAATGGCTTGGAAGTACAAAAAATATGCACTTGTGAGGGTTCAAGTGGATATTGTCTTACGACATCGAAATAACACATGACGTAGTTCCTCCAAATGCTACGAGCATTTATTGGATTGTACAGTAAGGTCATCCAAATAAACAAGGATGATTTGGAACTCCATGAAAATAGTATGACATGGCGTGTTGAAAGGTGGTGCCATTGTTTTTTATCATGAATGGAATGAATCGTTAGGAAAAAGTTCCCCATGGGGTTGTAAAAGAAGTCTTATATTGATCATATTTATTGATATGGATCTGGTTGTACTTTGACAAGCCATCCAAAAGGAAAGGATTTCATGTTCATTGTAAGCGTCGATAATCTTATCGATGAAAGGGGTGGGGAAGTTGTATTTTGGACACTCCAAATTCAAATCATGGAAATTAGTGCAAACATGAATGATTCCTTGCCTTTTTTCATGGGGTCTGGGTTAGATACCCACATAGTATACACAATCGAATAAATGAAACCGACTTCATGCAAATTTTCAATCTCCGCATTTACTATTGGTGCTTTCGACGAGTGTATCTATTTTTTCTTTTGGTGTACCGACACAACATCAGGTCATATATAGATGATTTTTTCTACAATGGCGGGATCAAAGTTAGGAATATCTGTGTATGACCAAGAGAACATGCCACAAAACTCATGAAAGAGTGCTTTGTAGGAAATAATCTCTTTAGGTGTGCAAGAAGCACCTAAAGTGATATTTTTCATGACACATGGCTTAACCAAACTATCCACCTGGATGGTGGTAGAGATGTTTTCCATATTCCCTTCTTTAAAGGAATCGGGGGATAAGGTTGGGTTCTTGATCTGATCGATATTCCCATGAGGGATGGAATCTTTCAAATAGATGGAGAATTGTTCTAAAGACGGGGACAAAAGGACAAGTTCTTTGGGAATGAAATATGTGCAATGTTGCATATTGTCCCAAGGAAAGTCGATTTCCATGAGAGCTTCAAGAATTTATTCATTGCTTTGAAAGGATCAACTCACTAAGTCTTGGGGGTTCATCTCTATCAGTACCATGGTGATATCATGGGATACCTTGGAAGATTCCTCAGAAGACGAGATGAAGCAGATGGTGTTCGTCTTGCTCGAAGAGTATGCTAGACAATGAACTTATTCTATAACATTGACTTGGGAATTTATGGAGAGTTAGTGAAATTCATCCAGCACGGATCAGTACTCAGGTTGATCTCTGCATGTAAATTTTTCAGCATTCCCCCAACCCGGTTTCAACCACCATTTTCATCATTGTTTAATGCCCAATCAAATTTACTTTCAGCTCCAAATTAAGTAATTTCTCATAAATAATTTATGATTGAAACACATGAATAATTTGTGTACTTTTAATGAGAAATAATTAAATAACACAGTCACACATAAAAAAATTAGACTCAAAATGTTTTGGTCAAATGACCCAGGCAAAACCCCAACCTCCAGGGAAAACTTGTTCCAGAGAAAGAGAATTTTATTTATTTATTTTTATTTATTTTTTTATTAGCAATAAAATCAAAGTACAACAAAAAATAGAGATAAACTTATCTCAACCACAATGCTCAACAAATTGACTGAATTCATAAATTTTACAGTGAAAATTTGTGCCAATTAGTTGCCTCGAAAACCATGGCAAATTAGCTATACAAAATGCCTCAATTTTTGTTCCCACTGCTGTAGCATATGGAATGCCTCAAATTTTGTGCCCATTGTATGGACTTCCTTGATTTACATTCCCACTATACGGACTGTACGAAATTCTGTGCCCAAAAAAAAATTCTTCTTCTCGAAAATCGTGCCAAAAAATGCCTCAAAAAACATGCCCAAAATTTACCTCAAGAAACGTGTTGTACAAAAATGTAATTTTTTCTGTTGTACAGTCTTCGAAAACATGCCCTCTTCTCTTCTCTCTGCCTGCAATTTTTTATCCTTCTGTGTTCTCCAACTCTCATGAAAAACAAAATGAGACTCTAATGCCTTCCCTTGCCTCTTTGGTGTCTAAATGAGGAAGCTAAATAGTAATCTAATCCAAGGGCCCAAAATGAATTAGATGGATAGATGAGATTAAATGCACTTTTAATTCTCTCCAATATTAATTTCACTCACCTCACTTAAATTTATGAAAAAGTCACTTTATTCTCTAAAGTGAAAATTAAAACTCATCTCAAGTTACTAATTGCAAGGGTCACTTTAATTTTCCCTTTTTTACGACTTAGGAAAAAGTCACTAGGGGAACACTTTTCTAGGTACACAAATCAACACTCCCTCTTACCGATGAAGGTGTTCTGCACCACACCCAACTTGTCTCTGAAATGAATGAACTTGCCTCTTCCAAGAGACTTTGTCAGGATATCTGTAACCTGCTCACCAGTGGAAATGTACTGAAACTCCACAACTCATCTCTGAACATAATCACGTGTGAAATGGTATCTGATATCAATATGCTTTGACCTGTCATGAAATACATGATTCTCAGAGAGCTAGATGCGACTCTCATTGTCATAGTAAATCATTGTAGGCCTCAGCTCTTGATCAAATAAATCCAACAATAACTTGGGAAGCCACAATGCCTCGCAACTAGCATGGATGGCTGCCATGTACTCAACCTCTGCAAAACTCAAAGAAATAGAATTTTTATTCTGACTGAACCATGACACTACTGCCGATCCCAAACTAAAACAACAACCAAAAGTGTTCTTCTGGTCTACCACGCTACCTTCCCAATCTAAATCCCTGAAGCCAATCAATCTAAACCCATCTGATATCCTATAGTATGTTAGATTTTTATCATTCAAGCTAGTATTATGATCTTAGGATATTTAACTAAGAGAATAACATGCACAACAATAAAACACAAGAGACAAGAGACACAAAGAATTTTCCTCGGGGAAACCATAAAGGAGAAAACCCTGCAACTTCCTTAGAGATAGAATCAACACCAAAAGTAAAACCTGAAAATAGTAAGATGATCTCTCAACAGTAGTAATCTCTCTCTCTGAGCCCAATGTCTCCTCTCTCACTCATGCGCCCCAATGAGTGAGTGTGTGTGTGATAAATAGAGAGGCTCACTCTCTATTTATATTCTTTCGTTCACTTGAAACCCACTATGACATGTCGGCCTCTATTAACAATTACTTACTAGAGCCGACATCTCTAGGAGTGTCTAATAACCCTAGTGCCCCACAACTTGTGGGGACTTTTCCTCCTCTGACCAACAAGGAGGCTTATCCTTAACACAATGGTGGGGACTATTGCCCCGACTTACAATGACTCACCTAGGGTCGAATTCTCTAGGATAGTCTAATAACCCTAGGGGCCCACAACTGCGGGGACTTTAACCCTTGACCAATAGGAGGGTTACCCACAATGACTTGACATGACTTGTTTACATTATAGAACCTCTCGATAGGAACATCGAGGCATGAAATGACTCAAGTACATCATAGACACATCCCAGAATAAACATCGGGGTACAATACATAAGATATACGGATGAATACATTCTGAAGTTACAATTACATCAACACTCCCTCTTAACTAGGAAGGTATTCTCTCGACACAATTTATCAACACAAGTATTCTTCTTTGTATCATCTGGATCATCATCGAGTCCACATCATCTTCAAGTCATCTTCATCTGGATCTGGATCATCATCACTGGATTTAGATCTTCACTCGATCTGGATCATCATCACTAGATCTGCATCATCACTCGATCTGGATCATCACTGCTGGATCATCATCACGGGTGCTATCTCATGATTCTTCTCATCACAGGAATTTCTAGAGAGCCAACCCTTTTTCATGCTAGTTATAGGACTAGCCTCCATGTAGGTCTTCTTCAGCGCTTATATTTGACACCAAATCAGAATGGTCAGCCCAGCACTTACATCTGACCATGAGAGGAACACATCCAACACCATTTCAGAAAGGCACGCCCAGCACTCACATCTAATCATGTAGGGACCAATCCTATAATCACATCAGAAAATCCCAACACTTACATTCAATCATGTGGGAACACATCCCACAACCCTATCGGAAAGGCTCAACACTTATATCTAGCCATGCAGGAACACATCCTGCAAACATGCTAAAAAGGCTCTACACTTACATCTAGCCATGTGGGAACACATCCTACAACCTTGCTAGAAAGGCTCTGCACTTACATCCAACCATGCGGGAACACATCCTACGACCATGCTAGAAAGGCTCTGCACTTACATCCACCCATGTGGGAACACTTCCTACAACCATGATGGAAAGGCTCTGCACTTACATCCACCCATGCGGGAACACATCCTGCAACCATGATGGAAAGGCTCTCAACCCCAGGTTGAGGGTTCCTGGTAACTGACTAGGTGCCTCCATTCTCCAAGAGAATGGCAATAGCCCTTATATTTGATCAAGTGGGAACACATCCCTCAACCACATCAGAATGGCCATGCGCTCACATTTGATCATGTAGGAACACATCCTACAGTCATATCAGAATGGCCCTTAGTCCTAGACCAAGTATTCCTAGTAACTGACCAGGCACCTCCATTCCAAGAATAGCAATAGTCGTTATATTTGATCATGTAGGAACCAATCCTATAGTCACATCAGAATGGATCAGTACTCATATCTGACATGGAAGGAACCAATCCTCTCACCATGACAAAATGGATCAGCCCTTACATCTGACCATGGAAGGAACCAATCCTCTCACCATGTCAAAATGGCTCACAGACTCATCGCTTCCCCTTGGAAGGGACCTCGATCTGGAGAACACCAAGCTTCTCCCTAAAGTACTCAAACTTCACTCTGGCCAATGGCTTCATCAACACATCATCTATCTGTTCGTCCGTCGCAACATACTAGAGCTTCACTGCTCCCCTCTGCACCATATCCCTGATATAGTGATACTTGTTCTCGATATGCTTCGACTTGTCATGGAACACTGGGTTCTCCGACAAATTCACACAACTCTGGTTGTCACAATATATACAAATAGCATCTAACTGGAGATCAAATAAATTAGACAGTAGCTTCCTTAGCCATACTGCCTCACAACTAGTTGAACAAGCTGTGACATACTCTACTTCAGATGTACTCAGTGCCACATAGGATTACTTCCTGCTAAACCAAGAGATCACACCTGATCCCATACTGAAGCAACACTTTGAAGTGTTCTTCTTATCAATGGCATTGCCTGCCCAATCTAAATCAACATAACCCTCCAGGTTAATCTTTTGATTCGCCTCATACTTGAGCCCATAATCCATTGTACCCCTTAGGTACCTTACTGCATGCTTTGCAACAATCAAGTGAACATGTCTCAGATTTGTCAAGAACTAGCTCAAGGTGTTCACAGCAAAGCAAATATACGGTCTCGTGTTCGTCAGGTACATCAAGGACCCAATCATCTGACGATACATCGTAGCATCAACCCTCTCTGATGAAGCATCACTCAATAGCTTCATGTTCAATGCCATAGGTGTGGTCATGGCCTTGCAGTCCATCATCTTGAACCTCTTTAGGATCTCTACTACATAATTCCCTTGTCCAAGGAAGATTCCATTTGCATTCTGCCACACCTCCATGCCTAGAAAATAGTGCATTGACACATAACAGGAGCATCACTGGTCTTCTTCCTTCAACCTTGAAGCAAAGGTTGGAATCCTCCTTACTCTCATTAAGGCCTAGAGTCATCAGTAATCTATCCATCCTGTTGTACAATGCCGAACCTCAAGATATTATGTAGTCACTCCCTCTGAAGTGGAGCATCATACTCCCTCTATCTTTCATACTCTATGCACTGAAACATTCTGTACCGGAGTGACAAGTAGCTTCCTATGCTACTAATATTTTATGTATCCATCTAGTGTATAGAATTTCATCTTCAACCTTGTATCAAAGGTTAATATCTTCATCAATATCATCATGTATGTGTTTCAACTCCCACTGGCTGCAAATGTCTCTTCGTAGTCTATGCCTTCTTTTCGTGAGAAGCCTCTTGCTACAAATCTTTCCTTGTATCCCACCATGTTTCCATCTACTGCATGATGGAACTACGAACTTCCCTTCATGTGTCGATACTGCATACTAGACATCATTCTTCTTGAACTAGTCTTCCCTTTATTCTTGGTTAATTCTTCATAGCTGGAAGTTTCTGTATCAATGATGTCGCTGCATTCATCATATTATTCTTCATCTTGAACTGTCGTCACTTGTTCTTCAAAACAAGTCTCATCCTTCTTTGCTTGTAGGCGATTTTACGCGATATTTCCTACAAGTCAAATGCATTAGTTGCATGGTTAGAAACATTTCATAAGAAATATTCATAATGGCAAACTCTTATGCATAAATATATGATCATACAACTATTTTAGCCAATACAACATTCATCCATATCTCACGGAAAATTTTCTAGATGCCTTCCATCTCCACCAGGACAACATTGAGATTGTGCACTAATCCAATATGTCAGCAAAGAGGTTTCGTTCTAGATAAGTAGCAATGGAGAGTTGTATAGCACCATGAGATACTTACCCATTACATGCATATTAGTAGTATACTGTCATTAATGCAAACATTCTATCATGCATAATACATTAACTGAATATAAACAAATGCATAACAAAAGAATATCATGAAATGACAATTGAATGCTTATCTTTATTTGTTTTGTGGGTAGACTCCTTCTTGAGCCTTCAGCTTCATCATCTTCTTCATTCATAATAGCATCATTTCTTATCCAAATGATAAGATGGATAAGAGGTTCTTCAAGAGTTGAGTTCTTCATATTCCTCATCGCTTGAGGGATCTTCTTTGGATGGTGAGAGCTTGATCTTCAGTTGCTCCCATCTTCTCTTCTCTTATTATGAGTCAAGCTTCTTCTTCTTGTGTGTGCTCGAGTCCCAGAGTTTGCCAAAAGTAATCACTTCCTTCTGGCACACATTCCTCGCATGAATGAATCCCATGATCTTGGGTGGCCATTCAAGGTGGCTATCACCACTTCTACATTCTCCACTTCTTCTTCTACTACTACAAGTTGTTCTTTGATTTGAGAGATGATTGTATGGTCTTTGCATTATGGATCTTCACATTCTTCAATTTGTGTCTTAAGGTCATATTCCGATTTATGTTCTTCCCTTCAAATAGCTTGGTCAAGGAATTAAACATCTCTTTTGGTGTCTTTAGGGAAGACACTTGTGGTACAAGTTGATCTGTGACTGAATCAACAATGATCTTCTTGGCCTTGACCAAGTTCTTCTTGAGGAAGGCTTTGAGCCTCATCTCCCTATGGAACTGGAACCTCTCTACTTATGTACGTATCCAATTCATTTTCTTCAGAGAGATCATATACTTCCATGATTGGAAGTTGTCGAATTTACCAAGCTTATCATCAAGCCGATGTGATATATCACTTTGAAATGAGAACCTCAAATGAAAATAGCAAAAGGTTAGATCTTACCGATTTGAGGTGTCCGTCTTGGTTCCGAAGATGGCTGATCTAGGGTTTGTCAGAGAAACTCTAATTTTCAAAACTTGGAATATTTTAGATTTGATTGGATAGAAAGATAGATCTCTTCAAGTTGAGCTATCCAATGTACTCCTTTTCTGAAAATAGTTGAGGGAAGCTCCCGGAATAGGAAGCCCTAGTTTTCTAATTTCTTCTGCAGAAATTCCTGTTACTGTTTCAGCGGTATCTCCAAAATTACTGCTCCTCTGTGTCTAAAAATTTTCACTGAGGTATCCTTGCATGTCCTTGTTCCAACACCATAGGTTTCATCAAAATTGGATTCACCAATTGGGCCTTATGATCATTTTCCCAAGGTGACCTGTTACAGGACTATTTCGAACAACAAAGTTGTACGGATTTCCACGTGTCATTGTTATATATTCTGGGTTTGAAACTCAGACCATAGAAATTAAATTCTATGCCCTTTCTATATCATCTTCAGAAATTTCATTTGGACCTTTTTAGCCCAAGATATAACAATTCTCCCCAGGTGTCCTGTTTAGGGATGAATCCTGGAAGAGGCTGGAACCCTAACTTGGAGGGATCATATCTCCAGGAATATAACGAATATGAGGCTGAATTTTAGATACAGTGTAAATAAGGATTTTATCTTTAGAATATAATTTTTTTAGCTCCCGATCCTTCTCCAATCCCGTGATATAGTGAATTTACCAAAACTTATCAGTTTTAGTATTTTAGGGTTTTTCCAGCTAGGGGTCAAACTAGGGTTTGACTTTCCTGGAGTTTCACCCAACCAAAAATATTGACCCAGGTCTCTAAACTTTGACTTTGATGAGGAGAGAAATACTGTGCCGAGCTCACTGAAAAATTCCTCTTATGTAAGAAGCCCTAATTTCCCACACCAAAAATTGAAAATGCTCGAAATCAAATTCTGCTTCGACAGAAAGATGCGCCCTTCAATGGAGAGTTAGTCTAGCATACTTTTGCTGATGGATTATGAAGAGAGACCCAAAAAGTAAGAATCCCTAGCTTCTGTAGCTGCACAATGTCTTCTTCTCAGGTTAGCTCTGATACCATGTTAGATTTTTATCATTCAAGCTAGCATTATGATCTTAGGATATTTAATTGAGAGAATAACATGCACAACAATGAAACACAAGAGACAAGAGACACAAAGAATTTTCCTCGGGGAAACCATAAAGGAGAAAACCTTGCAACTTCCTCAGAGATAGAATCAGCACCAAAAGTAAAACCTGAAAACAGTAAGATGATCTCCCGACAACAGTAGTCTCTCTCTCTCTCTGATCCCAGTGTCTCCTCTCTCACTCATGCACCCCAATGAGTGAGTGTGTGTGTGATAAATAGAGAGGCTCACTCTCTCTTTATATTCTTTTGTTCACTTGAAACCCACTCCGACATGTCGGCCTCTCTTAACAATTACTTACTAGAGCCGACATCTCTAGGAGTGTCTAATAACCCTAGTGCCCCACAAATTGTGGCGACTTTGCCTCCTCCGACCAACAAGGAGGGTTATCCTTAACACAATGGTGGGGAATATTGCCCCGACTTACAATGACTCACCTAGGGTCAACTTCTCTAGGATATTCTAATAACCCCAGGGCCCCACAACTGCGGGGACTTTAACCCTTGACCATAGGAGGGTTACCCACAATGAATTGACATGACTTGTTTACATTATAGAACATCGCGATAGGAACATCGGGGCATGGCATGACTCAAGTAAATTACAGACACATCCTGAAATAAACATCGGGGTACAATACATAAGATATACGGATGAATACATTCCGAAGTTACAAATACATCAACATAGTCCAAACCATAATACACTATACCTGCAAGGTATCTCAACACATGTTTTGCAGCAAACTAGTGCACCCTCCTAGGATCCACCAGGAACTGACTGAGTGTGTTCACCAAAAAACATATATCTGGCCTAGAGTTGACCATATACATCAAAGAACCTATGCGCTGGAGATATAAGGTAGGATCCACCAACTCTCCCTCGGAAGCATGAAGCTTCTTCCAGTTGGTGACCATAGGTGTAGACATCGGCCTACAATCCTCCATCCAAAATCTCCTCAGAATATCTACTGCATACTTTCCCTTCCCTAGGAAAATATGACCAGGCTCCTGCCAAACCTCCAATCCCAAAAAATAATGCATCAACCCAATGTCAGTCATCTCATACTCTAAAGCAATATTTGTCTTTCAAACTGCAATAGGTCTCTCCTTACCCGTGATAAAAAAATCACCCACATACAACAAAAGATTGAGCAGATCATCTCCAACCATGATGAAATAGAGGTTCAGATCAGCCTCACTCTTCTGAAAACCCATCGACAATAATTAAGAGTATATCCTGGAATCAAGGATGATTTTAAGGAACCATACTTATTTAAAAGTGTATAAATGTTGGCGAATCTTACCAATTCTTAAAACACCAATTATAAAATGTTTGGAAATATTTTTCAAAAAATATTTAATTTCCAAGGATTTTATATCGTTTATATAATAATTTGGTGATTTTTAGGGTGAAAATTTTTTACCCCATCAAAATTGGACAAAACAGGGCTTCAAAATATGCAAAATGGCGAATGTTTTTTTGTAGAAAAACATGGAAAAATAGCCCATTGGGCTAAATTTCGCCCCTAAAATTATCCCTGCCTGGAATACCAAGCTCGAGTAACTTGGTATTCCATGAAACAATATAGTCAAAGCATCCCACATATGATATGCACGGGTTTTACTAGAAATGTGTGGGATCACATGATCTTTAATTACATCTAGAATGATCCTTCTAGCCTTAATGTCCTTCTTGTTAAAGGCAGTAAGCGCTTGTGCATCGGTGGAAGTGGGAACAACAGTAGGATTTATTTTTGTATTGTTAACCACTTCATCCCATAACTAGTTTTTCTACAATATAATCACTAGTCTAGCTTTCCATGGGACAAAATTCCCAACCGCATCAAGCTTATCCTCCAACCTAAGTCTTGTTTCTATTTTCACCGCAAAGTTCAAGTCTCAACAAGGTGTTTCCCACTGACAAAAGAAATCACTGATAGTATGAAATTTTTCACTGTGTAAAATTCTGCTCTTTCTCTAACAAATCTCTGATACCATGTAAATTTTTCAGCATTCCCCCAACCCGGTTTCAACCACCATTTTCACCATTGTTTAATGCCCAACCCAAATTACTTTTAGCTGGAAATAAAGTCATTTCTCATAAAAAATATATGACTGAAACACATGAATAATTTTACTACTTTCAATGAGCAGCAATTAAAAAACACAGTCACACATAAAAAATTAGACTCAAAATTTTTTGGTCAGATGACCCAGGCAAAACCCCAACCTCTGGGGAAAACTTGTTCTAGAGAGAGAGAGAATTTTATTTTCTGCAATAAAATAAAAGTACAACAAAAAACATAGATAAACTTGTCTCAACCACAGTGCTCAACAAATTGATTGAATTCAGAAATTTTACTATCTAAATTTCTGCCAATTAGCTTCCTCGAAAACCGTGCAAAAATGACTGTGCAAACTGTCTCGATTCTCATGCACACTGCTGTATCATATGGACTACCTCCATTTACATTCCTACTGTGTAGAATGTATGGATTTGTATGAACTATACAGATTGTACATAGTTCTGTGCTAAAAATAAATATTCTTCTCGAAAATTGTGCCTAGAAAAATTGTCTTGAAAAATGTGCCCAAAATTTTCTGCGTGAGATGTGTTGTACGAAAATGTAATTTATCCTTCTATATAGTCTTGGTAAACATTCCCTCTACTATTCTAACATCCCCATACCCCATAATGCATATTAAATAAAAAAATTTCCTCAGGAACACTTGTTCTCTTTTCAAACACCGAGCATGGACGTTAACACACATTTCAACATTCCTTCTCAGGCTTAGAAACCACTGTAACAGTCGTTTTTCCCTTTGACAGATCCATTTTGTGACCAGAAACTCTCTTCCGCATTGAAATTGTCGTTCTGCCTTCCTCCTTCCACCCCATGGAACTCGAAATTCAGAACCTAAAACACGACGGAGTCCTTCGACCATGGTTCCTCCTTCCGCACTTTCGTACTTCCGCTTTCTTCCCTCCGACCTCAAAAATCAGAAATTGGAAGTCTAATGTGCATCGAAAATACTTAATGACTCTTATCCCTTCCGCACTTCCGCTTCCCACCTTCAGAACTTAGAAGTTGGAAACATAACGATTGACGGAGTCCTTCATCCACGGTTCCGCCTTTCGACTTCCGCCTTCCGTCCTTCAGTGTGGAACTCAGGAATCGGGAAACTTAGCTTTCGACCTTATCCTTTTCTACACTTCCAAATTCTTCTTTTCGACCTCGGACTTCGGAAATCGAAAGATAACTTTTGCTTTAGAACTTTTATGCAATTTTCCGCTTCTTCCCTCTGCCTCCCGTAGGCGGATCCCGGGGTGCAGAAACACAACATTTATTCCCTGTTCCAACTACTCTTTCTCGGTTTCCCCCTTCCGCATTTCCTTAGGCATATTCGAAGGGGTGAAAACACTAAATCAGAGGTATTCTGAACCTTTTACCAGGCTTCCAACCTTCATGTACTTAGGAAAAAATGCATTCAAACATACAAGACAAATATATCTGCAAATACAGGAAATATTCACAAGTAAAATTATACGTAATCATCCATAAGCATTCAACATAAACATATAAATGCATAATCAAATAAATTGTAGAAATAACATAACAGAGAATATTTATCTTGGATGACCAAGTTCATCCAAGTTGTCCCACAACTAGCTATGTTGCTGCAACGTTCCACCCAACCATAGGCCAGTGTGTTCATTAACCTCTCAACACACTGCCACCCCCAAGTTGGGCATGATTTCCACAAGGAACTAGGGAACTGCATAATCACACACAACCAGATCAAAACACACAGTCAAGCCAATAGATGGGTTCACATGCCACATAGCCAAGCCATCTCACAGTTGGGTTTATCAGACTATCCAGCCAATCCAACACCAAGTTGGGTATATCAGGCTGTAGGCTTACAAGACAAACACTACTGGGTTTACTAGGCTTACTTAACCAACCCATCATATATTTGGGTTTATCATACTGTACATAGTTAAGCCAACACTTATATCAAGGACCAACCAAGCCAACATATGGGTTTATCATGCATTCATCCAAGCCATCATTCACAGTTGAGTTTATCAGACTTTCCAGCGAAGGATTACACACATGGATCAAAGAAAAACAAGACACAGCCAAGCCAAGATGCAATTGGGTTTCACAGGCCATTAGCCAAGACAATCTCCTTTGGGTTTTATCAAGGTGCTAAGGCAGTGGACAAGAAGAAATGCTAAGCTAGTGAGCTCATCGATAGAGCTAAGCACACCTTCACAAGATCATCTATTTGTCTTGGAATCCATGTTTCCTACACACCCAACACAAGGAAGTGTCCCCTTCTCTACTCCACAGTCCCTCGGGCTACACCTTCCCTTCCAGTGCTCTTCAGGATGTGCAGAGCAGATTCACCAGCCACTCTTATCTTATTGTGAGGTTCCACACTAGGTTTATCAAGAACATTCTACATCTCTTCCACTCCTAATTATTGCATAGATTTCAGGCCCAACCAGGGTGCACAACACAACAAACCACAGGGAAAAATACAGCCACACAGGCTTCACTCTGTAACACAGAGACAACAAGGTTTACTTGCATACCACAATGTCACTTAGCTAGGCACTATGGAACCACACTTTCACAACTCAGGGTAGTCGAACCACCACACTGCGCGTCTCCAGGGAAATCAGGAAACCGTGGAGGACCACACTCTCATAAAATCAAGAGATCTCCACTACCCATTCACTCAGCAAAACACAACGTAATCATTCTTATGCGACTCAGGGTAGCGAACTAGCAACAATGCGCATGAACAAACTGATCAGATTGATCGAATGGTTTGGAACCATAGAATGGTAGAACGGTGGGGAATAATGAACAACCATGACACTCCCACAACAACAAAACCTCTCCCCCCTCAACTGAGGAAAGATGAATTGGCACACATCACATTCTTCCTTGCGTCAAAAGCAAGATCTTGACTTCCCATACTACATACTTGCAGGCTTGCTCAGACAAGCAATCAGAATGCCATGCCTTATTGCGCCCACGGCATTAACTGCCTTAACCAACTTCTGGAATAAATTGATGATTGAGGACATAGGACATAAAGGTAGTTGAGGGTACATGGGTTAACCCATTGACACCTGGTCACACCCTATTGGCTCAGGGGGTTTGACTAACTCCCCACCCTATCCCTTATGTGATCATGCCCCCATCTCTTTCATGTTGCAGTCCCACAGCTAGCTGTGGTATTTTATTAAAGTGTGCATTTACATGATATACAAATGCTCTATGCTTAACTTAGCACCAAAACCATAGGTATCAACCTTTATCACCTATCCACAAAACATCAATCAATGGAAGGGCCTTGGCCTTGATATCCTTGCCATCATTCAAATAAAATGCATACATCATGTACAATTTCAAATACCACGGGGTCAAAACCGAGGTGTTACATTCCCTTTCCCCTTACAACAACACTGTCCTCGATGCTCTACAACATTTGAACAAAAAATATACACTGGCACCACCTCAGTGCTCCGCAAAATTGAACAAAAATGGATGTGCCAATCGCATGGCATCTTCTATCTCCCAAGTAGCCTCCTCAGGACCGTAGTGCTCCCATTGCACCTTTACCTGTCCTATGGCTCGATTCCGGAGCATGGTGACCCTCCTGTCGAGGATGCACAATGGCTCGGTTTGGAACTCTCCCTCGGGTTCCACCTGAATCACATCCCAATCAATCACATGGTTAGGTTCATGTACATATTTCTTAAGCAAAGAAACAAGAAAAACATTATGAGCTCTAGTGCTAGCATGCAATGCAAGTCTATATGCAACTGGCCCTATTCTTTCAAGCACTTCAAATGGACCACAGTATCTAGGTGACAACTTGGCACAACTTCCAAGCTTCAAGGAACTCTTCCTTTCCCTCACTCTAAGTTAAACATGATCCCCAACATTGAACTCTTTATGCACTCTATGATTATCTGCATAGATTTTCTGTCTGTCCTGGGCTACTCTCAAATTCTGCCTGATCTTTGCAACCTCTTGCTCCATTTCCTTGAGCAATTATGGACCAAGCACAATCCTATTCACTGGATTATCCCATGTGACAAGTTTCCTACACCTTCATCCATACAAAGCTTCATAAGGACTCATCCCCAAGGATGCTTGCTGTCCATTATTATAAGAAAACTCTACCAAGTGTAGATAATCCTCCCACTTGGTTGGTTTGTCCATCACATACATGCAAAGCATGTCTTCAAGCACCTGATTCACTCTCTCTGTCTGAACATCAATCTGAGGATGGTAGACAGTTCTGAAGTTCATCTTTGTACCCAAATATGCAAACAAACCCTTCCAAAATTGGAAGTGAACTTAGGATCCGTATCAGAGACTATTGCCTTAGGAAATCCATGCAATTTGAAAATCTCCTTCATGAATATTTTTGCAATATCATTAGTCTTATGTGTGGAATTGACTGGCATAAAATGTGTTTCCTTTGTCAACTTGTCCACCACAACCATGATGCAATCATGTTGCCTTCAAGTCATTGGCAATCCTGTAATAAAATCCATGGAAACAACTTCCCATTTCCATTCTGGGACTGGAAAAGGCTGCAACAAACTACTAGGTGTTGATGCTCAACCTTTACCTGCTGACATTTCATGCACCTTGAAATATATTCAACAATGTCCTTCTTCATGCCTAGCCAAAAATACTGCTTTCTGGTTGTAGCAATTGTCTTCTGATACCCTGGGTGACCAGAATATGGAGCTTCATGGATTTCATCCATAACAACTCTCCTCAAATCTGCTACAATTGGAATATAAATTCTATTTTTATAAGTAAGAATCCCATTTGCTTCCAATTTATATCCCTCATACCTCTTCTAGAGACTTTGTTGCTGCAATTTGTCCTTTATTTGCACATACCATTTATCTTCAACAGTATGATTAACAATCAACTGTCTCAAATCTTATTGGCAAATGCTAAGAGATGCCTAGTGTATTTCATGCACCTTCCTACTGAGTGCATCAACCACTTTATTTTCTTTTCATTTTATGTGCTTGATTTCAAAATCAAACTCACATAAAAACTCCAGCCATCTAGCTTGCCTAGCATTTAGAGTTGGCTGATCAAACAAATATTTCAAACCACAGTGGTCTGTCCTTAACTCAAAATTTCTTCCCATTAAGTAATGCATCCACATCTTGAGAGCATGTACTATGGCTGCAAGTTCTAAATCATGAATGGCATAGTTCTTCTCATGATCCTTCAACTTCCTTTACTCATAGCATACCACATGGTTGTCTTGCATAATAACTCCTCCAAGTCCTTGACTGCATGCATCACTACACAACACAAAATATTTTTTCGGGTCTGCAATTTTCAGAATGGGTGCACTTGGGAGAAGACTCTTCAGATGCTGTAAGCTTTCTTCACACCTTGGTGTCCATTCAAACTTTATCCCCTTCTTTTTCAAAGAAGTGATTTGGTTTGCAAACTTGGAGAATCCCTCAATGAATCTCCTGTAATGTCCTGCAAGGCCCATAAAAGATCTTACATTTGTCACATTTCTTGGAGTAGGCCAATTCATAATGGATTCAATCTTCCCAGGGTCCACAGAGATGCCCTCATCTGAGATAATGTGACCTAAATAATGAATTCTATCTTTATAGAAGTCACACTTTCTCAACTTTTCATACAACTTATGCTCCCTTAGCAATTTCAAAGTCAATCTCAGATGTTCTTCATGTTCTTCATCATTCTTAGAATAAATAAGAATGTCATCAAGGAAAACAAGAACAAACTTGTCCAAATACCTACTGAAAACACTATTCTTAAGGCACATAAATGTAGCTGGTGCATTTGTGAGACCAAATGGTGCCCCTATAAACTCATAATGCCCATACCTTGTTCTGAAGGTTGTCTTACGAATGTCTTCATCCTTGATTCTCATCTGATGGTAACCAGACCTCAAGTCAATCTTGGAAAATACCTTTGCTCCTCTCATTTGATAAAAGAGGTCATCAATCCTATGCAAAGGGTATTTATTATTCAGAGTGACCTTGTTCAGTTATCTGTATTCAATAAACAACCTTAGAGTACCATCTTTCATTTTCACAAACAGAACTGGTGCTCCCCAAGGAGAGACACACTCGGCTTGTTATACTTCTTCTCCAACAACTCTTGCAGTTGCATATTCAGCTCTATCATTTCTGGTGTACTCATCATGTAGGGTGTCTTGGACACTGGTGCTGCTCCTGGCACAAGTTCAATTGTGAAATCTATTTTCCTCTTTGGAGGAAGCCCTGGAATTTCATCAGGAAAACATCCATGAATTCCTACAACACATGAAAGTCCTCCAACCTAGGAGTTTCATTCTCAACTACCTCCAACACATGGGTTGCATACAACTAGAAACCTTTCCTATAGAACTTCTTCAGTTGCATTGCTGAAATTTTCCTAACAGAGGTCACCTTTGGAATGCCTCTTGCAACCCTTAAGTTTCCTTTGTCATCTATGCACTCAAAATTCTTATTATAACAATCAAGCTTTACCCTGTGTGCTTCCAGCTAATCCATTCCAATGAGGATATTATAGGAACCAAGTGGTAGAACATTCAAATATGCATAAGTGACCAATCCATTCATAACCAATGGACACTTTTCTACCACTTCACTAACCTTTCTCCTAGTCCCAGTGGCTAGCTGAACTAACCATGATTTGCTATGATTTAACTTCTTAAAAGCACAAATATCAACTACTTTAGGAGTAATATAACTATGAGTAGATCCAGGGTCAATCAAAATAGAAACAGATTGCTAATCGATCTTACCTCCAACTTCAGTCACCGTTGACTCATGATCTTCCTGGCAGTCCTCCAGTGCTGTATAAATCCTAGGGGCAGTCCTTGCAACTTGACCCATAGTTTCTTCTTCTTGGATGTTATGAGATTTCCTTACAAACCCATCCTCAAGTGGGAAAATTCCTGCACATGTGGGGTCCTCCACATGTCCAACATTGGAGTGGTTCTTTGTTCTATTGTGGGTATCTTGGCTTTTCTCCCATCACTCTGGTTGGTTGATTCACAACTTGTGATGGCTTCATTTGTTGATTTCTGAAGTGAGAAGGTTTGAAACCTTTCTTCCTCTGATCAAACTTTGCATTCGTTTTGTCCTTCCAAACCTTATGGATATCAGGTTTTCCCTTGCTTTTCTCATAGCAATACTTATCTTTCCTTATTACTTCTACCAGAGTTCTAGGTTCATAAAACTCAATTTTGCCTTTATAGGACTAAGGTAGCCCACTCAAAAAATGTTGGAATTTTACTTTATCATCCCTGATATACCTGACATACCTCAAAAGTTCCAAGAACATATTTTCATATTCTTCCATAGTCTGCTGCCCCAATTTCATCTCATGGAATTATTTGATCTTGTCATCATAGTACCTATCAGAGAGGTACTTCCGCTTGAAATATTTCTCGAATTGTTTCCACACAATTTTTCTATCAATCTTCTTTACCTTCCTGGGGTGTTCCCACCAAATTGATAGCCTTCCATTCATGTTGAAGATGGCTACCCTAGCATTCATATTTCCTGAATAGTCTTGGACTTGGAAATATTTATTCATCCCAAGAAGCCAAGCTTCAGCTTCTTAACTAGTCTTTACCTCACCGTTAAAGGTAGAAGGCCTTGCCTTTTTAAACTCATTATGTGAGTTGTTTCCATAAATCCTCTTTATCTTTTCTTTGTGAGATGAAGAGCTCAATCCCCCAGTGGATCCTTCAAAATCAAAAGACCCACTAGAAGACCTCTTCATTCTCCTAGCACTGCTCTTACTACCTTCTAGTTTCCTTGTATGATGCCCAGAGCTCATCCTCCTTTGGATGTCTATCAAAATTTGCAACATGGCGGCATTCAGCTGATGTTGCTCTTCCTGACATTTAATCAGGTTTCTTGTGGTAGCTTCAATGTCTCGCAGAGTCTCTTAAAATATACTTCCATTAGACTCTGTATAAGCATTTCCAACTCCGAATTTTTCCCCCATAGCATATTTTTCGTGCTCATAGGGATTTCGTTCATCATACATGTCATAGTTTTGGCTGAGCCAAAAACCCACTTTTTCAATCTGCAGTATGACTCTGCAAATGTGTTAACACGCCATTTGTTAGCTACATAGTAACTTTAGAATTAAAAACCATTTACTTACTGTCACCTGTCCCATCCAGGCCCAATGCTACAACCAGCAGCTTTGATACCACAAAGTAGTGTACTACAATGTTGGTATCAGAGGATGTTCTTGTCTCTGTTAACTACTCATTCTGGCCCATTTAGGCCCAGCGCTGCAACCTAGCTCTGATACCACAATGTAACGTCCCCATACCCCATAATGTGGATTAATTAAAAAATTTGACTCGGGAACACTTGTTCTCTTTTCAAACATTGGGCATGGACGTTAACACACACTTCAACATTCCTTCTCAGGATTAGAAACCACTATAATAGTTGTTCCGCCCTTTGATAAATCCATTTTGTGACCATAAACTCTCTTCTGCACTGAACTTGTCATTTTTGCCTTCCTCCTTTCTCCCTACGGAACTCGGAACTTGGAACCCAAAACACGATGGAGTCCTTCGACCATGGTCCTACCTTCCGCACTTCCGTACTTCCACTTTCTTCCCTTCGACCTCGGAACTCAAAAATTGAAAGTCTAATGTGCGTCAAAAATACTTAACGACTCTTTTTCCTTCCACACTTCCACTTCTTGCCTTCAGAACTCGGAACTTGAAAACATAACGATCGACGGAGTCCTTCATCCACGGTTCTACCTTCCACCTTCCGCACTTCCTCCTTCCACCCTTCAATGCGGAACTTGGGAATCAGAAAACTTAGCTTTTGACCTTAGCCTTTTCTGCACTTCCAACTTCCGCTTTCCGACCTTGGACTTCGAAAATCGAAAGTTAACTTTTGCATTAGAAATGTTTTGCACTTTTTCAGTTCCCCCCTCTGCCTCCCACAGGAGGATCCCAGGGTGCATAAACGCAACATTTATGCCCTATTTCAACTACTCTTTCCTGGTTTCCCCGTTCTGCCTTTCCTTAGGCAGATTCCAAGGGGCGGAAACACAAAATTAGAGGTATTCTGACCCTTTTACCAGGATTTCATCCTTCATGGACTTAGGAAAAAATGCATTGAAACATACAAGGAAAATATAGATTCAAATGCAGAAATTATTCACAAGTAAACTTCTAATTATATAATCCATAAGCATTCAACATAAACATAGCAATTCATAAGAAAATACATTGCAGAAATAACATAACAAAGAATACTTATCTTGGATGATCAAGTTGTCCCACAACTAGCTATGTTGCTTCAACGTTCCACCCAACCATAGGCCAGTGTGTTCATTAACCTCTCAACACACTGCCACCACTGATCTAGGCATGATATCCACAAGGAAATAGGGAACTGCAGACTCACACACAACCATATCAAAACACACAATCAAGACAACAAATGGGTTCACATGCCACACATCCAAGCCATCTCACAGTTGGGTTTATCGGATTGTCCAACCAAGCCAACACTAAGTTGGGTTTATCAGGTTACAGGCTTACAATCCAAACATTTTTAGGTTTATCAAGATTATTCAACCAAGCCAACATACAGTTGGGTTTATCAGACTGTACACAATCAAGCCAACACTTATATCAAGGACCAACCAAGCCAATAGATGGGTTTATCAGGCATTCAACAAAGCCATCATTCACAGTTGGGTTTATCAGACTGTCCATCTAAGGATTACACACATGGCCCAAAGAAAAACAACACACAACCAATCCAAGATCCAATTGGGTTTCATAGGCTATTAGGCAATCCAATCTCCTTTGGTTTTATCAGGCTGTTAAGGCAATGAACAGGAAGAACTGCTAAGCTAGTGAGCTCATCCAAAGAGCTAAGGACACCTTCACAAGATCTATTTGGTCTAGCATCCACGTTTCCTACACACCCAACACAAGGAAGTGTCCCTTTCTCTGCTCCAAAGTCCCTTGAGGCACACCTTCCCTTCCAGTGCTCTTCAGGATGTGCAGAGCAGATTCACCAGCCACTCTTATCTTATTGTGAGGTTCCACACTAGGTTTATCAAGCACATTCTACATCTCTTCCACTCCTAATTCTTGCATACAGTTCATACCCAACAAGGGTTCACAACACAAAAAACCATAGGGAAAAACACATCCACATAGGATTCACTATGTAACATAGAGACAACATGGTTTACTTGCATACCACAATGTCACTCAACCAGGCACTGCAGAACCACACTTCCATGACTCAGGTTAGTTGAACCACCACACTGCATGTCTCCAGGGAAATCGAGAATCTACGAAGGACCACACTCTCATAAAATCGAGAGATATACACTTCCCATTCACTCAACAAAACACAACAGAATCGTTCTTCCATGACTCAGGGTAGCAAACCAGCAACAATGAGCATGAACAAATTGATCAGATCAATTGAATGGTCTGGTACCATAGAATGGTAGACGTTCTGGAATAATGAACAACCAAGATGCTCCCGCAACAACAAAACCTATTCCCCCTCAAGTGAGGAAAGACAGTCTGGCATGCATCACGTGATTCCTTGCATCAGAAGCAATATCACGGCTTCCCAAGATGCATACTTGCAGGCTTGCTCAGATAAGCAATCAGAGTGTCATGCCTTCCTCTGCCCATGAAATTAACTGCCTCAACCAAATTCTAGAAGAATTTGATGATTGAGGACGGAGGACGAAAAGGTAGCTGAGGGTACATGGTTTTCCCCATTGACACCTGGTCACACCCTATTGGCTCAGGGGGTTTGACTAACTCCCCACCCTATCCCTTTTGGAATCATGCCCCCATCTCTTTCACATTGCAGCCCATATCTAGTTGTGGTATTTTATAAAATTGTGCATTTACATGATATACAAATTCTCTGTGCTTAACTTAGCACCAAAACCATAGGCATCAACCTTGATCACCTACCCACAAAACATCAATCAATGGTAGGGCCTTGGCCTTGAGCTCCTTGCCATGATTCAAATACAATGCATACATCATGTACAATTTCAAATACCACGTGATCAAAACTAGGGTGTTACATCTCTTCTCTCTCTGCCTGCTAGTTTTTCTCCTTTTGTGCTCTCCAACTCTCATGAAAAATAGAATGAGACTCTAATGCCCTCCCTTTCCTTTTTGTTGTCTAAATGAGGTAGTTGAATAGTCATCTAATCCAAGGGCCCAAAATTAATTGGATGGATGGATGAGATTAAATGGACTTTTAATTCTCTCCAAAATTAATTTCTCTCACCTCACTTAAATTGACAAAAAAGTCACTTTATTCTCTAAAGTGAAAATTAAAACTCATCTCAAGTTATTAATTGCAAGGGTCACTTTAATTTTCCCTTTTTAATGACTTAGGCAAAAGTCACTTGGGGAACACTTTCCTAGGTACAAAAATCAACACCACAATGGTGTGAGTAATGACCATGGAGGTTGCATATTGCACAATGATGATTAGTGTGCAATGATTTGTTTCTCGTTTTGGGAATGTTATGAATATGGAATCCCATAGTGTTTTCATTGGGTTCATCATCTAATGTTTGCAAATGAGTGTGTAATATAGGAAACTATGGATAGTTTTAGGTAGCATAACCTGAAACATCACACAAAGCACAAGGTGTGGGTGCTCGAGCTGCGGACGTAGAGGGAGGGTTCACAACTTTGTTTGAAGTTGTTGTCATTGTCACACTCATAATTTTTCCCCCAACCTTCTTCTTGAGAGTTGGTGGGGTGGTGGGAGGTGTTTCCTTGGGGACTCTAAGAGGGTGATGATTGGAATTACCAATTGGATACAATGGTGTCAAAAAAAACTATGTGTTTAGGAGGTAGCTTGGGAGGGGTAAGATACCAAATGGGGGGACTAACATCAAACCAAAGTGATTAAGAGTTTCCATGATAAGCGTGCTCACAATTTCGAAGGGTGGAAATAAGAATGGGATTTTCTAAATAGGTGTGGCTCTTGATTAAGCTAAATGGCTCAGAAAGGGGCATGATGGTTTGAGATTGAGGTTGAGGTTGGGAGGGCATGTTTTTCTAAGCGTAAACATTCCCATGAGGAAACGACTGGGACAATGGGGTGTGGCTGAAATGGAAAAACTAGAGGATGTCCAAAAAAATGATAGTATGGGTTTATGATTGGGGGGGCACAAAGCCAGTAGAAGTACCCCCACACATGGTGCCACTACACGAGGGCCCATGAACCTGGGGGGATGAGGTAGAATACGAATAAGAGGTACTCATTCCTATATGTGATGAAGCATGTGATAAATTAGGGATGTGGATGGGAGTGGAAATAAAGCCTTGATCATGATGCACAATGTTGGGAATATTACCATATGAATAATCATTCTCTAGGAGAGGGTAAGGGGCACATGGATTGGGATGGGATTCAACAACGTTGATGACACCATCTACACCCCAGGATGCCCTCAATGGGTATTTCCAAATGGATTCTCCATGAGGGGCATAAAGGACGATAATGTATAAGTATCGTGACTACACATAAATCATGTCATATTGCTAATATTTGAGGATAGATTATTTCTTAGTTTGTGGTCGTTCAGATGCCACGTCCTTAGTAATAATGGGGAGGAGGGATTTCAAAAACCAATATAGGAATACCGTGTCATCGAGTTTGATCTTACGCAAACTTTGATGTCACCACCATCCATGGGTATGGTCTATGATGTGGGTAGAGGGGTTATGTTGATAGGAAAATGACTATTTCTACACCCTCATCGTATCAGATGGGAAATTGGAAGAATAACTTAAAAGTGGAGGTCAAGGACACAAAATTGGGATGTGTCCCATGGTTCTATTCAATGTGCCACTTAGTGGAAACACTAGTTAAGCATCTTTGAAATAGGTGCATCATGATGGAATCATCTACGATGTTGTTTGAATAGAACCATAAATGAAATGACATGATATTCTTTTGGAGGCCTTCCCCCTCCTTCCCTTCAAACTTTGGGATGTCCAATGGGATTTTGGTAGGCATAGGGGGGCAATTTGGATCGTGGTAGATCGAATCATTAGTCATCCTCGCCAAATTAGGGAGGTTGGGGCTAGTCATGAATGGAAAGCTCGCAGTAGTAGAAGATAGGGAAGGACCAATAACTGTGATGTTCCTATTTGTAATGTTGGGGCCTCTGTCGACATGTCCCCCTCCTAGAAGAGGGTTTTCCAGTGGAGGGTTTCTCGATGTAGATTTTCCATTGTTGGATCTTCCTTTGATAACTCCCCTGTAAAAAGGGTTTGGGTTCCCGCCACCGGATGATGGAATATTAGTATCCATGGTGTCACTAGTGTGTGTATGTGCAAGTGATTTTTACTGTGAGGAGTCGCAATCTAAATACTTAGAGAAGTGCTCTAACGATTTTGCAGTGTGTTGAACTGAGGTTCAGCATGAGGAGCCAACTGTGGGGTCGATAGACCATACTGAAGGGGTTGTCCCTGAAGTCTCTGGGAGTACCTAGAGGGAGATATAGTGAAAATCCTATATGAAACAAATCAATTGTAGAAGGTTGCGGCAGGGTAAGATCAAATTGAAAAAACAAATAAAAGAGAAATAGTTATCGAGTGTGAAATAAGCGATTTGAGAAAATAAAAAAGAAAAAAAATTGTAGAAGGTTGCGGCAGGTTAAGATCAAATTGAAAAAACAAATAAAAGAGAAATAGTTATCGAGTGTGAAATAAGCGATTTGAGAAAATAAAAAAGAAAAAAAATGAAAAGAGAAATGCTAGAAATATAAAGGTCATGTTATCCTAATAGTTCTACACAATAAACCAAACCAATATTCCTCGAGTATTTTCCTCCGTGTAGTCATGACCTCCTTGTTAGAGAAAAAGAAGTAGGAAGTTGAGTCAAGTCTTCCAATCACTCAGCTACGATAGGGGCATCAATCCTATTCATACCCAATGAGTGAATATCGAAAGGACAATCATAGAGTTGGGTATGTAGCTAACTCTATTTGTCCTACGTGTCCCCCCATTGAAGGGGATGACCTATTGGTAACATACCTAAGAATAAAGACTTATAGGCTACCTCATTCATAAGCACGTCAGAGTGATTATTCCACAGCTTCACTCTGACGAGAATGATCTGGATGATCTTCAATATTGAGTGGGGATGGTGCACCACCCAACCCTCTGGTTCTAGTCTTTCCATTTACTCTCCTAAGGGAGAGGCTCACCCCATATATTGGATTTAAACTATGTCTAAAAGTACTAGAGGATCTTGGATCCCTAATGGACAACTGTTATGTTTCAAATATATAACAACAAAGGGGAGTTACTAGGTGCCTATCCCTAGTTCTCAAACATAACTACAAAATTATTTTTTTCCTAAAGTGAGGTTTATGTGTGTTTAAATTAGGGTTTATTTTAAGGCTTTGCTTAGTGGTATGAACCAAGCGATAGTTTGAATTAGGGAGTGTATGTGTGCACAATATAGGTGTGTACAACTATAAGCTAAAAAATTAAATGCTCAAAAAAATGACGACATTCCAATGGTAAGATAAACTTTTCTTGAAAAAATCATTTCAACATAATAAGTTTATGACTAAGCATCCAATATTCAAAGCATACATGTGAAGGGTAGATAACTGAAAGAATTTAGAATCGTAAAGATCGGGGAGAGGCCCCAATCCAACAGATAAAACATGTTCTAAATGACTAAATTGATCAATCATCTAATAATTCTGATTTTTCATCAAATTCAAATCTGACATAACTGTAAAAACAATAAATACTCAACAATAAAGGACTTTTTTCTTCACCAAAACAATTCAAAAGGATAAATAAACAAACTACTACAGTAAGTGAACGGTATACAAACATGACATAAAGGGATTGTAAACCATGGATAATTTTAAGAACCCTCCATAAATTTATATGTATAATAATTGGGCGAATCTTTCTTGGAAAGTAGGAACATTCGAAGGCTAATTTATTAATAATAAAATATGTATTTAAATATGTTTTGGTGAATGTTTCATTGATTTATAAAATCTTTGTTAAATATTGGTGAAATATAAAAGATTATGAGTATTTACATTAAATACAATAATAAATATAAATCAAATATATATTCTAGTCCATTATATTGATATATATA